>OX401412.1:33854359-34454359 GCA_947846245.1 Cerastoderma edule
ATACCACACGTGAGCCGATAAATCTTCACAAGTGTCATGACTGCGACTTCCAAACTATCGAATATTTTGAACCAAACAACCGCAGTATTTTGGTCTAGAGCTGCTGTCTGGGTCTTTTGGAGGTTTTGTACCATTTCTTTGTTGTACCATTTCAACAAGCTCCATATTCAAACCAACCATGTAAGAATCCAAACAGTGTCACAGCCGTTAACCGTCTAAACGTATCTTTATTTCAATACATAAAACATGCCCTCGAGGTCTTTGCTTTTATTCTGGCTAAGGAATTCCAAGAACTACTTTATTATTAAATGTCTCTACAAGCCAGGGCAAATCAAATTGTTGCTGGCGGGCATTGGTCCATATGCAGAAAGCCGGTTTCGAAAGATGGTCAAATGACGAATAACAATAATAACATCACTGAATGTGAATCTCTATCAAACAAACGAAACCAATTCATCCCTAAAAAAATACATATCTAGACCCAAGATTTCCTTTGACCCAAAACTAAGAAAGTACATAAATGGCCCCACATTCCTTGATACGGCCCCTAAATATCACATTATTCCATTCACAATTCCATATAAAAGGGGTCAAAAGTCCCCATAAATTCGCATAAAACAAGAGGTCTGGGGAAACTCAGTCATAGACATTATGTAATTCAATTCGAAACACTTTTAAGCACTAAATATGTTACCGACACAATAAACGTTTGTAAATTACACCATAGAAGGGCCAAATGTCTATTTTTGTATAGAACAGTGAGCTTACACTAAAATGCCAAGGGCCCGCTCGTTTTCACGACTCATTTCTCAAGGCACGTATTCACGGATAAAATCAAATATTCGAAAATATTCGAAAAGTAGTTACCGAATATTCGAATAGTAGTTACCGAATATTCGTTTAGTGATTTCACTATCTGTTCCCATCCCTACTATTTTGTATGGAAAAACACCAAATGTCAAGAGCCCGCTCTAAAACTGACTTTTTTTCGTGGAAAGCATTACATATTGGCCAAAATACCTTATTTGTATAGAAAAGTGAACTTACACACAATGTCAAGAGAACGCTCTAAAGCTGAATGTTTTTGTTGAAGGCACTTCATTTTGGACAAAAATGATTTTTGTATAGAATAGTGAGCTAACACCAAAATGCCAATTTTTGTATAGAACAGTGAGCTTACACCAAAATGCCAATTTTTGCATAGAACATTAAGCTTACACAATAATGCCTGTTTTGTATAGATCAGTGAGCTTTCACCAAAATGCCTGTTTTTGTATCGAGCAGAGAGCTTAAACAAACATCCCCATTTTTGTATAGAACGGTGAGCTTACACTAAAATGCCTAATCCTGTATAGAACAGTGAGATTACACCAATATGTCTATATTGTATAGAACAGTAAGCTTACACTAAAATGCCTAATCTTGTATAGAACAATGAGCTTACACTACAACGTCTATTCTGTATAGAACAATGAGCTTACACTTAAATGCATAATCTTGTATAGAACAATGAGCTTACACCACAACGTATATTCTGTATAGAACAATGAGCTTACACTAAAATGCCTAATCTTGTAAAGAACAATGAGCTTACACCACAACCTCTATTCTGTATAGAACAATGAGCTTACATTAAAATGCTTAATCTTGTATAGAACAGTGAGCTTACACCACAACGTCTATTATGTATAGAACAATGAGCTTACACTAAAATGCATAATCTTGTATAGAACAGAGAGCTTACACTAAAATACCTAATCTTGTATATAACAGAAAGCTTACACCAAAATGTCTATTTTTGTATAGAACAGTGAGCTTACACAAAAAAGCCTTTTTTTTTAAAAAAATAATCACTGAGCTTTAACAAAATGCCAATTTTTGTATAGATAAGTGAGCTTACACAAACATGCCTTTTTTTTAAAAAAAAAATAATCACTGAGCGTTAACAAAAATGCCTATTTGTGTATAGAACAGTAGGCTTATACCAAAATGCCTATCTTGTATAGAAAAGTGAGCTTCCACCAAAATGCCTGTTTCGTATAGAAAAGTGAGCTTACATAAAAATGTCTTATTTTTGTTTAGAACAGTGTGGTAACAAATTTGCCTATCATTTGTATAGAAAATTGAGCTTACACCAAACTGTCAAGGGCCAACTCGTTTCGGCGACTCGGCTCGTTTCTCCAGGCACGTAATCACGGATAATGGAGTGAAGATTTAAAAGCAATGAAAATCCTATCAGGGCAAAACAGCGGAAATAGATGGGAGCCAAGTCCGGGCTGCGAGCACGATTCGCGCCTAATTGTGAAACACAATTCCCGTCGCCCCTTGTAGAGTATCAGAAAAAAACTCTCCCAGCCCTGGATGTTACGGATCGAGTTAAGGAAACATTCGGAAGCGAACATGCAAATTTGTGACTGGCGGACTGATAAATCAAGCGCGCCCTTCAAAATGGCGGATAAGCGACTGCAACCGGAGTCGACTTTCGCGTGTTTGGCGGATAAAATAAATAATAAAACACTTGTAAACCTATCGCAGCCTGCGAGATCTGTTGATACGCCTAATTGCTATCTAATGTAATCTATCAGGCAATTATCGGAACTCGGTGTTCGAGCACGCAAATGGAGAAACGACCGTAATGTCGGTTGAATTACGAACGATGGGCTCGTTAAGCCGTGATATGATAGCTGATATTACAACCGTATATGCGGTTATCTGGTCATGGCTTTTTCTTCATATGGTTTCAACGGCTCTTCGCAAACTGATCAAATTGCTATTCGGTTGGACTAGATTGAACACGACATTGGATTCTCTGGGATTGATCCAAAATCAAAGCAAATTGCGATGGTCTTCACGAACCATGAGAAGTAGGTTAAATTCATTTTGAACCAAATTGGAAACATGTTGTATATCTTTCGTCACAAAAGTTTCTATTTTTCTTATTTTAGCTTTGTTTTTTTGTTTTTTTTGTTCAGAAATGAATGTTTCTGGCAGCTCATTATAGTCTTAAAGGTGCTTGTTTTCAGAAGAGAAAATTTGAAAGTCAAAATAAAATGTCGATGAAACAATACAATGCAGTTTATGGTATACACTTAAAGGTAGCTATTGAAAGTATCATTAATTAAGGAAGCGTCATTTTATCTAAAAGTATGTTCAGTTCATGTGCGGTAGATCTCAAATGCGATGTAACGCTTTTGGATTAAAACACATATCAATTCACTGTATACACACATTAAAGAATTTAAAAACGATCCAATGTTGCTTCCAATGAATTTTCCTCAGAACCTATCATGTAACAATACAGCTGTTGTGCAGTTTTAAAGAAATTGAATTTTCACTTCCAAATTTCCTCAAATCTGTGAACAAAAAAAGATACAGAGCCATTTCAACGGGTTTCAATGAATACATCTAAACATGCCTATTTTAAAACAAAACTACAAAGACAATATTGTTTTAATTATTGAATGTTGAATTTAAATGCTTCTCTCCTATGAGCGAGCACCGTTAAGAGCAATATAAATAAAGCATACCATTTGATAATAATAAAAAAAAAATATATATCATAACTTATAATTCCCCCTCAATTATGAGTGTAAATGTGACCAACAAGGTAACAAGAAAACCCGAATAGTTACGATTGCTGTCTTCTGCAGATATAACTTAAAAATTGCTGTTCCCTCTCTTTTCTTAAAAGACATACATTACTCATTTTTCCAATAAGTGCATAACTTAAGACTCCATGTTGTTAATGCGTTTAGAAAAGGACTTATAGAAATAAGCCCCTGGTTTAACTTGGAGTGCGGCTTTAGCGCATTTCGTTAAAAACCGCAGCACCATCACATGCGCTGCTATGCCAAAGATAGGTCTTAGTTAATTAGTTTAAAGATGTTGTATCGGCAATTCTGCACAAATAATTAAATTTTTCACAATCGTCATAAAAATAAACTTTGGAAACAGGGTCTGGTCGCAAATTCTCAAAACTTACAAATGGTCGTTCCCCTTTGAGATTGAAAGACTAGGAGGCAACGAAAGGGTTAGGGAGAGAGACAGGAACGTGTAAAGAAACAGAGATTGAGATAGAGAGAGCCAGACAGACACAGAGAACGAGAAAGATGTACAGCCAGCTAACCGGCCAGCAAGCCAGCCAGCCGGCCAGCAAGCTAGCCAGTCAGCCAGCCAGCCAGCCAGCCAGCCAACCAGCCAGATAGACAGCCAATCAGCCAGCCAGCCAGCCAGCCAGCCAGCCAACCAGCCAGCCAGCCAGCCAGACAGACAGACAGACAGACAGACAGACAGACAAAATGAGAGAGAGATGGAGTAGGGCGTGATAAACAGAGATAGAGAGAGACAGAGAGAGAAGTAAAAACAACATCCTAAAATGATATTCAGATAACTGTGTCAACAGGCTTCAGCGGTGGGGAAGCTCATAAAACAATCATACCACTTTGACTCTCAAGATTAGAATTTGTTTTAGTAGATTAATACCGATGGTAATCTGTCTAATATGTTTGACAGGTATGGAAATGGGATTTGTAGAAGACAAGGAAAAGCCCGTCACATAAGAACGAATGCTTTAAAACCAAGCGGAAATTGTTCTATTTTAAAAGGGCCATTTGCGTGTCAGAACGAAAACAATTCGTTAATTATTCTTTACCAATCAATCCTGTGAATTCACACCCACTTCTGACGAGTTTTGAAACTTTTCTCACTTAATTAGTCACATGAGTAAGTTTTCCTTTTTCCTTAACAACAGATTCTATACCTTAGAAGGGATATCACGTTAATATATGTTTATGGGTTCTATCATCGTTTGCTGATTTAATCAATATCTGCACTTAACTATTCTGACATAGATTTTTCACGCCACAAACCAATCTGAAAGCAACCAACAATTCGTAAAGGGAATACCTCACAGAATGTGTCGGCGAGTAACAAATATCAACCCTTATAACGCTGCATAATTTTCTAACAATAGATTTTTGTGACATCTGCTTTCCAAAACCTTAAATATCTGATTAATTTTGACGAGGAGAGATACTCAGAGTAGCAAACAGGTAAGATCACAGGCCAAATGCCAATTAACTTGGCGGCTGGCCTGGATCTTACCTGTTTGCAGTTATCATGAAGTCGGTTCCAGCACTTTAAGGGTTAAATAGATGATTTAACAATACTTATCCTTAAATTAACGTCCAATTTTTTTTTACATTTCAAAGATGCGGAGAGCATGTGTTTTCATTAAGTAACTTTGAAACGACTATTAAGGCATTCAGTGCTTTGAATGAAAACCTTGGTTTACAAATAGTTCAAGGTTGCCCTCGGACGCACATTGCTAGCGTCACGTGATTACTGTGTCGATCCAGTTCGTAATCTGGTTATAAGTTACTCTTGTACGTATCCATTTCAATTATTTCGTATGACACAAATAAAAGATAAATGTTTACAGAGAAAAAACTTAAAACAGTTTACTAAATTTGCAACATAAATATGCTCCACTATACGGTTATGAAAGCAGATGGGAAGTGTATTAATAGTTCAGTTTTCTGTTACTTCAAAGATCGTAAGACCTGCATAGAAGACATTTCATTTTGAAAAGTTTAAACCCCAATCTGTGAGATGTGCTTTTAAAGCGTCATAAATTGAATAAGAAAATTATCAAACGACAATCAAAGACTAAATGTAATAGTTTTACTTTTCAGAAGAAGTTTGTTAGAACAATCATGAATCTTCCACATGATAAACTACTTCTTTTCCCTAACCAATTTCGAAACACACCTGAAAAAAGAGCAAACTTATACAAACGGTGTACTTACCAAAGACTAGTTACAAACGGTGTACTTACCAAAGACTAGTTTTAATAGTGTTACTTTTCAAAAGAAATTTCTTAGAACAAGTACGAGTCTTTCATATGACAAATTATTTCGTTTACCATACAAATTCCGAAACCCACCCGAAACAAAAAAGAAACTGATACAAATGATGTTACTTTGTAAATGGTGTAAAAGTAACATCATCTGGTGCTTAGAAGACAGCATTGGAAAACATTTTTTTAACAAACAAAAAACTACACTTTGTGCTCATTCTATAGTAAGACCAAAGACATAACAGAAATACTTCATGATCTTTGGCCGAAATAACTATAGCTAAGGAGTAGTTTTCTACTAATTATTTTACCATCAATAACGCACTTGGACTAACTGACCTCTTTTCTTTAATAGGTTAACTTGTGAATGACGTCAACATATTGTTGTCTATTTAAATCTGCATTTATTCGTCTCCTTGTGATAAAAATAACGAGTGGGTTCATCCTGTACTACAAGATACCTCACGCTAACGTATCTGGTGCAAAAGAAATAAGAAAACTCTGCGATTGAAAACAACATTCTGCCTAGGAATTAAGTAGCAAAATACATTAATGAACGTCTGATACGTCTCGCCTCACTACACTGAGTACCGAAAAACACAACATACAAATGCAATATTTATAAACTAAACGCATATGTATACACTAGATGCATTCTAGCCGCGAATCGTATAACAGATATTGATAGATAATAATAAACAATCGGTGCAAGATCGAAAACTATTTAATCTGGTGACATTTAGAGATTTATTTCCAAGAACAAAATCACAGTAATAAAACGAAAGACATATTCATTATCCTACTAAATCGAGGGAGGTTGCAGAGGTAAACTAAAAACTCAATAGAATCCGTAGACATGTTTCGGCTATGAAAAAAAGATGGAGATTTTTGTAGAATGTATGATATGCATTATGCAATGTAACATCCAGAATACAAAGGTCAGTTACGAAATTCAACAATTAACAACTCCAAGGAACCTTTCAGGAATTTTTCAACATGAAAAGGACAAACTTGCTTATGTCTTATGGCAAATTAGCACAAACGTTGAAAGGAAACGAAAACAACGTCAATAGAACATCACATTTAGAAAACAAATGCCAGTTACGGAATCCAAAAATTAACAACTCCTTATGACCAATTAGGGACTTTCAACGTGAAAAGGGCGCACTTGCTAACATCTGAGGGCGAAATGTCAAAAGTGAAATGCCACGAGAAAGAACCCGATAAGTACATTAGTACATAGAAAGGGCACAGCCCTAAGAAAGTCTACAACAACAATAAACATACGTACGTAGAAATACCACAAAACAATATCAAGAGAAGCACGCAGCGACACAAGCAGAAATACATAACAATGCCGATAGTATAACGTCGCAACGACATGAATATTGTCCGATATAGTTACTCAAAATCACCAACATAATAAGGCAGCAATGCCAAAAGAGACAAGCAACAAAACCAAAATAACAATGCCGTCAGAAATAAGCGACAACACCAAAAATAAATAATCAACAATGCCAAAAGAAAAAAGCAATAACACAATCATGATTAAGCAACAATGCTGACAGAAATAAGCAACAACAGAAACATAATGTGCAGCAATGGTGATGAAATATCAGCAGCATTGGAAGATATGTCTGAACAAAACACCGCAAAAACCGGCATCTAGCCCCATTCAAAAGAAAGCATCAAAACCATCCAATGCTCTGTTTCTTTTCAATTAACATATAACAATGTATGAGGATTGAAAATGAAAGATACCTTGGCTATAGATTCTAGAGTGATATATAACTTGGATCATTTAACCGTGATAACTTTAAAAGTGCCGAAATAATGTTTGAAACTGTATTATCTATGCATGATTTAGCCTTTCAGAATTAACTCTTTCCTGTCTCTGATAGTGAAACACGTTTTTAACATCTTTGGAAAACAAACTCAACATTTCTTGTCGTTAGTGCTCAGTACTATTTTTCTTTTCCTAAGCGCTCTGTATGAGCATCAAGTGGTTCTGATTTCCATTGCCATAACCGAAGTCATTTAAAACAAGACAGATAACGCCCATAGACATAAAGCAAATTAAATATTTCATTTGAAATAAGCATTACTTATTTGAAAAAGTGCAAAGCCCATCCTCGAAATCGTCCTATGGGGAACATTGAACAGATTAGCAACACCCCAAGACTTATCTCTAACGACCATGTTACGACCATCACCAAATTAGAGACCATTCAACGACTCGTTTCTGTGTATCCAACTGAAAAACGAAAAGAAAAGAGAACACAAAAATCCCAAACCGAACAAAATTCCGCACTTGAAAGGACCCCACTGAATCAACCGAGCAAATACGACACCTTCAGGGTGCCATAATCGCATCAGCAATTCGGGGGATTGGAGCTCACTCGCTAGGTGGCGCCTTATCCCGTTTGGGGCTTAAAGGGCCCGGACCCGAGTAATCGTATTATCACTCCGGGATCGCCGCTAAATACCTGATCACATGACATCCCATGCGGCGAACAAACAAGCGTTTCGATTGGTCGCAAGCGCCCGGCGAGGTGTCGAGGGGTTGTTTGTGAGGCAGCGATTGTCCTTTGACACACTAACTAGGGAGATTGATTCGATTATACGATGCCATCTTCATTTTGTCGTTCTTTGTTGTATTATTTGTTGTTGTTGTTGTTGTTGTTGTGTTTGTTAGCCACCGCGTCACGTGTGAGACGCATAGCACCACCGCGCATGCGTATGCGTTAAGACTTCCGGTGTCCGGATAGT
Source organism: Cerastoderma edule (assembly GCA_947846245.1). Classification (NCBI taxonomy): domain Eukaryota; kingdom Metazoa; phylum Mollusca; class Bivalvia; order Cardiida; family Cardiidae; genus Cerastoderma; species Cerastoderma edule. The sequence continues at coordinate 33,862,986 of OX401412.1, forward strand.
GTGTTACTCGAATGATGCAGCACTGTTTGGTAAGCATTGGCTCATAAGATACGTAAGGATACCTTATAATTACTTGATAACTGATTTCAATATGGGAGGAATGTCTAGCCATGATGTGGAATATTTACTTTGTTGATTATTTTCGAACTACTCGCTCAAGAGAACGAACAAAAAGAAGGCGTTGTTGCAAGTAAATAACGGATGGTAAATGGAAATTGCAAATAGAAAAAAATCAAGATGATGATGTTTTGGTTTCTTTAGAGTTTAACTCTTTACCATCTGCAGACGACATCTTTTTACTTGAGGCGGGCAAACTGAGAAAAGCTTTTTAAACATGTGAAAAGCCTTTCAGTTCTGCTATAGTTCTGTGATATGTGAATAGATTGAAAAAGTATTGTTGCAAAAGGAGATATTGCTTGTCATAAGCAATTTCTCCTTTTGCTACAATGCTTTTTGAAAGTCTGTTGCAATGCGTAAAACGTGGTGTTAGATGGTAATGCGTTCAGGATTGATCATGGATAATGCATTAACCACATTTTTGAGTCACTTAAACAACATGTCCATTGGTGGGACATAACAGATTTTATTTTGAATAGGAACTTGAATTCGACAATGTTCATTTTCCATCACAATATACCAATAATTACAGTTAATTATTTATAAATTACATAGTTTTCAATAGCGTGTTTGTGTGTGCATATACTATGCGAGCAGATAAAACATATACATGTATAAGAAGGAATGACATTGCACAAACAGTTATCGTTTACAATTTACAAGAGCTTAGAAAAAGAGATAAAACTATTTGTAGATCTATATTACGTTAATTCCATCTATCTAAACGTCGAACAAGGAAATGTGCTGGGTCATCCCCATTTCCTTATTCTCACTAAGGGAATTTGCGAGTGGTCCAAATTGAAACCAACAGCAGACGACAAAATAACATGAAAACAATATAGCAATTAAGTTTATGTTTCTGTAAGGTATTGAATCATGTAGAAACCTTAGTGACAGAAGGATGGATTTACTCAAATGAGATTGCCACTTAGCACTTAAAGTATGGAATCAAGCACTAAACATTTGTCAACTATTAAATTGAATCCCGACTCCTGTGTCCTTAAGCCTATACTTTACCGCCCAGAGAGCATTGTAACTTAACATCATACGCTGAACATTTGTGTAAGTCCAAAACAACACTCCATTTTACTTCCATATTGAAATAAGCAATTATCATTAATCAATCATCAAGCGTTTATTTTAGCATATTCAGGTCCATAATATAATGATCATAAAACATAAAATATCAACCCGATTGAAGTAAGACTTAAGTCATGTAAATTATAAGATTTAGACATATTTTAGTCTCTTTTTTAGAATATTGTAAACATACAGAGCTTATCTATTGATAAATGATATAAGTCTGAAATAGGTTGTTAAATGATATAAGTCTGAAATATGTTGTTAAATGATATAAGTCTGAAATATGTTGTTAAATGATATAAGTCTGAAATATGTTGTTAAATTATATAAGTCTGAAATAGGTTGTTAAATGATATAAGTCTGAAATAGGTTGTTAAATGATATAAGTCTGAAATATGTTGTTAAATTATATAAGTCTGAAATAGGTTGTTAAATGATATAAGTCTGAAATATGTTGTTAAATTATATAAGTCTGAAATAGGTTAATAAATGATATAAGTCTGAAATAGGCATCTTCGGAATTATATGTCAATGGTAGTGCATATACATATTCTGTGCGAATCTCACTTTATAGTTCGCAGTCATTAAATGAGTGGATTTCATCCTCTTTTACCGTTATACCCTCTCCGAGACGCTTCCAATGACATGTCACATTGCAATATTGTACTTTTACATAAGATGCTAACCATGCATATCAGATTTGATAAACTTTTTTTCAATAGTGGCTTCCTAAAACGGTACTTATGACTTACTCGTCAATACCAAATCAAGCTGATTAATTCTAACAAATCCTCAAAAGACAAGTGACTCACTTTCTGGAATTGCGAATGTTTGTAAAGGAAACTTTATTTGGTGATATCGAAAGGCATTTCTTGAAAAGAAAAATAAACTATGATAGTGTAAAGGTTGTCGCTGGAAAATGAAAGCTTCCTCATATGAACATTATTCCTGTTTCCGTTTTCATCCGAGGATGTGTAAGATATGTTATTAACAAATCCAGTCAAACTGAACCTGACTGTATAAGAAATTCTTTAAATAATGTCCACGCTGGAAAGCTGTCAGCGGCTTACACAAGTAAGTGTGAAATGTTGAAAAACGGTGGAAAACCCATAGCCAAACGAACTGACCACCTCTATTTCACCTCATTTATTCCTGTGTCACAGGGATATCTCTTAAAATTTACCACGTCAGATTTACTTTAAAAGTGAAGGCATCCAATGGCAGGGTGTTTTCCGTTATAGAACTCATCCTGCTATTTGGAAAATTCTTTACAATCATGAGGTTTTCCCAGAAATTCAACGTCACACAAGATTTTTGGTTTTCCAAATCAGCAATTTCAGCGATAAAACTTCCAATATTTATCAGACATAGGACTCTTGCAAAGGCCGTGTGTGGCTTGGAACGAAAAATGTGTGGTTATAATGACATAATAAAATCGAAACATGGAAAAGTGCATTTGACCGCCGCGAATTCTAAATTAAACTCGAAACACCTTCGAAACCATCGTGATAGAGAAATTACCTCTTACCATATCCAAGCATTGTTGTGTCTGGTACTGACAATAGTAATAATAATAGCAATTCTATATATGAAAGCTAAACTGACTGTCGTGACTTAAAAACAACTGAATTATCATTGAAAATATCGCAAACTAGAAATCAACCAATCTTCGAAAACATCGCAGAAGGAAACCCTTCCGCTAGAAAAAGCATTGAACTGAAGTTTGTGGTACTGACAAGAACAAAACTGTGAAAGTCAAAAGCTACACCGATTGTCGTGACTTTAAAAGAACTGAAAGACCTAAAAAGCATCACAAAAGACAATGCAACAAATAAAACAAATCGCATAATTGCAGTGTATGGCATTGGGTGGATAAAGCGATCCGTGAAAGCTTGACTGACTTTAATAAAATAAAACATCTGAAATAAGAGTCACTGAGTGTGGTACAATATGGTAAAAGGATATGCTATGCATGAAAATAATACACCGCAGGCCATAGCTTAAATATGCACTATCTTTGAAAATAGCACAATAGAGAATTCAGCCAATAGAGCAAATCATATAATTGCGTTGTGAAGTTATTAGAGAGACGCCATTGCGATGAATAGAAAAATACACCGACTGTCTTGACTTTGAAACTACTGAAATATTTTCAAAATCATCGCAAAAGAGAAATAAATCAATAAAAGAAATCATTGAATGTGATGAGAGGTAATTATATGAATGTCATTGAGATGCATGGAATCTTCACTGTATTCCGTGACTTAAAAACTAATTGAACTAACTATACTCGAAGACATCATAAAAGAGAAATCAATCATTTAAACAAGCATGTATAAATACATTATTAATCCCCTTTTCTATCATAACCCATGTGTTGCAATATCTGCAGAAAAATAGAAACCATCGTGATAAAGGCGGAACACTTTCGTTGCAAGAAATTTCTCGTTTTAACACAATTGGTTTCCACAGAACATTTTAAAGATTCTTTTGTGATTTTCATGTTTTTTTTTCGCCTGTTATTGCTTTCAAATTGAGGGCCTTCATAAATTTCCACATGAAGGTATGTGTTTGGAAAAGACATTCCCCCGATCAGCCCGGAAAGATCAAAAGTCCAGATGGGATTATTTACCTATTTCGCCAAAAAGGAGTTTTTATGGGAATATTCAAGTGAAAATGCTCCTGGTGAGCAAGTTATCATTCGTTTGTAATAAATCATATTGTTATCTGCTGCAATGGTACACAAAAATATTCCGTTTAAGGGTTTTCAATACCATACATGTATTACTATTTACGTCTTTATCACAGCTGTATCACAGACAAGTCCCAACTAATATTTCACATCAAAGGGAAATAACCTATACTTAATTATGTATGTATGCATGTTGCAGTTACTTCCCTTGTTAAAGCATAACCACTATTTTGGACAAACGTAGGGTCCAACCTGGTTCCATTTTACTAAGCCACACACATGTATACCCATAAATATTCCAGTCTTCACCCCTTTATATCTCACATTTGAAGCAACCACTGAAGAACCCTTTAAAATCCACTTTGACAAAAAGGATACATTGCTCATAACGAACGCTTTGAATTTTCACACGGTGTTTGATATCGTTTTTGTCTTGACAATTCAATGAAAACATTAGTGTTCTCTTCAGAATTGCCTTTAAATTGACGGTCATTGAATTATCATGCTTACAAACACAGGCATTCCTTTCCAGTATCATAAATTCAACGCAAATAACCTTTCACTTAAAGCTCTTTTACAAAACAATTACGTCATAATTATTGCATTCAAAGTTGTACCAATGTACTTGACTCGGAATAACAACAATCGTATGTATAAGAATAAATCATCGTCTTAATCGCTTCGAACTACTTTAGCGCTGTAACCGATTTCATGCTTATGCAAATAGGTTGTATCACAAGCCAGCCGCCAAGTAAATTGGCGCCAAGTAAATTGGCGGCTGGCATGTGATTTAACCTGTTTGCTACTTTGAGTATCTTTCCTCATCAAAATTAAGCAGATATTTAACGTTTTGGAAAGCAGACGAAATAAAAATAGATTTTAAGAAAATTACCCAGCCGTTTAAGGGTTAAGGAATATAAACGTCCGAAATATTTAAAAAAAAAAATAGAGATACCGCCTTTTGGCAAACTGGCAGGCTTTTAGGTTTCCGTTTCCACGACGTGGGAATCTGTGACAGGTTCAAATTAAAACCATCATAAGACGACAAACTCATCAAGAGTCTGAGAGAAAATAGACTTGCTTAAAAGCATTACATAGAAACAAACGTAACAAAAGGATAAGCATCTCATAAGGAGAAATGTATACTTTGTTACAGCGGTTTTATTTTTTGTCTTCCCCCAGCAGATAGAGGAATGTTAGGTTTCATGTATTAAGAGGTTTAACATGTTAACATTCGTCCCAGAAAAAAATCGTCTTAAAGAATTCAGAATCGTCAGCAGTTGCTTACTATATGCAGGGCGTTTTCGTGTTGTATAGCAGAAGCCTATAAAAGGCACCTTTCCAATTGGAAATTCCTTTCAAAACATACAGTTTACCAAAATAAATCAATATAGGCTAGCTTTTCTGTTTCCCAATTCAGTCATTTCCGCTATAAAACTTCCAAAAACTAACGCTCACAATTAGAGGCTGAATAAATAGTTTTAGAGGCAATTGACAGTCAAGAACGCAAAATTTACTGAAGAGCAGCAAAACGGACAGGTTAGATTGCATTATAGTCTAGTCGGTCCCGCTACCTGAGATGCCGAATAACAAAGTGACAAATGGAGCAAATATCAACAAAACTGCTACACTGACAGTTACACTTCTGGTTTTTTTCTGTGCATTAACAGAGCGCCTTTAACTCTTTACCAAACGCCGAATTTTGGACTGTTCGAAATTGAAAGAGTTTGCAGACGACATTTCAAAATGTGATGAAATTGAAAAATAATCTTCTGATTGGGCAGACAACATTGTGGGAAAATGAGAAATTGCTCGTTAGGAGCAATTTCTCCTTTCTCCACGATGTTTTCCGGAGTAGTCTGAAACAAACTGGTCAAATGTCGTTATTGTTTGGAAATGGGTTAAAGTCTCCAATCTCGTTACGATATAAGTACCCGAGCCAACACACCGCTACATTGTGGACATATAATTGCTAAGAATGCCTTTAGAGAGGCGTACGAATGATATTTGGATACCTCTACAAACTTCGTTATTAATTTATCGTACAGAATGTTGCAGATCAATTTCACATAAAGTATCATAATAAAGACGATCATGCTTTTAATAGTTCGCTAAAATGTTCAAAGAGTCACAATGTGTGGGTATTCAATCGTCTTCAAGAAGTGTATTCCTTTGTTAAAGTTTGAAACATGCCTTTATAGGGATAGGGACTTCGTCCATCAAAGGTGTTATCAAACCGAAGTCGACATGCCGTGTTCGAAGTGTTGGGCAGAATTGAAAGTAATGAACATAACTTCGTTTTTTTTTAACAAATCTACGTAAAATCAAATAAATCTAAACTTAAATCAGACTCGTTACGAATTTAACTATCTTGAATTTAACTATCTTGGTGATGCGTAATGAATTATCTTTTTTTTTTTTTTCATATCGGTTTTACATCACATCAACATTATTTCAGTTATGTAGCGATGTCCGACTCTTAATGATGGAGGAAGACCCGAAACTCAACTGCCCACAAGGGCTGGTAATGGCAGGTAGAACCATCGGCATTCCGTAAGTCAGTCGGGAGACTGCCTCTCATGAAAATCCATATCCCTCTCAGGATTTGAACCCACGCGTAGAGGGGCCATGTGATTTCAAGTTCTGTACTCTAACCACTAGGCCACGGAGGCCCCGAGAGCAAACTTATACAAAAGATGTTGCCTAAATGATGTAATAGCAACATCATCTGATACTTAGAGGAAAACAACATATGGATTTTGAGCTAATTATCGGAATAGGAAAAAGTTATCATTGTAAATCGCTTACTTAGCATTCCAATGTGCCCAATAACCCAAATAGAATCCGTACCATCCACCATCCACAAATCGGCTGAACAACTTGATTCGGTCGATAGTCGATTTTAAAATTGCCAAAGAAAATCGGCGAATACAAATCTGAATTAGTTGGTTGGATTGGGGGTTAACATCGTAATTCAAGTTATTTCGTCAATTAAATTAATGCCTTTTGGCCCAGTGTGTCCACATGCATATGTGAGTTCATGTGAAGAAATCAGTCTTTGAGTAAAGCATGTCGGTTTAAGGACACGAGGGTCTTGGGTTTGATTCCTGCGAAATTCTCACGGGACCACCTTGAGGTTGTTCTGTTATTCCAAAATCCAGTGCTTTTACTATCTATCCATCCGCTGAACTTGAATAGTTGACGACTTATCTTAGTTGTAAGATGGTCGTTAACAATTGATGTTAGTTGAAATAAAGTGTAAAAAAAAAAGATTTCACAACGCGCTATACTTGTAATTATCCATTCACATAACATTTGACGTTCACATAGTTCCTTCCACATCTTGTTGCGGTGTATACATGTATAAAACGTAATTACACTAGGACTATCTCATTTAAATGTACATTTATGTATTTTCAACATTAAGTACGTGTGTAATTCATACAAACAGTAATCGTAACTATGCCAATCCAGCTCTCGATCATTCATATATTTGTACAATACGTTCCAAAGTCCCGTGAAAGGTATGGTGCAATCGTCTGGAAAGACGATCAAGAGCGAACTCATACATGTGTACAACAATGCCGTAAAACATTGGTGTATAGGGTGTATGCCCTGTCGAAGACATGGAATGACAAAGTGTTCGTGAGGGAATTCAGATTCAAACAAGATTCAAGTCGCTTCCTGCTCACAATTCACTAAACCATTGTGTTTATATCCCAATAATATCTTGGTTGTTTAACTCGCTGATAAACATTTATATTATTCTGTGTGCATAATTTCTGAAATATATGTATGCCTTGTGCGATAAAGAGATATTATCCATGTACATGTACATGGTAAAAAAACAGTTTCTGTCCATAGCTTAATTCGTTTATCATTTAATTGCATTGACTCTCTTCCCTCTTGTCTTGTCTTATGTAACTTTTTCCATTTGCATTGCATGCTTTTCACATGTAAATCTTCAGAAAATTGAAGTAATGAACTAAACAAAGTTTTATGTAGGACTAAGGACTATGGGGGTCAACTGGTGAAAAAAAAAAGATCTGACCACCGTGGTATAACATAACTCCCTTGCAAGCGAGGTAAATCAAAGAAGGACAGGCCCCAAAAAATCTAATCACAGCATATTGGCTTAAGATTATAGTCCCAATTTCGATTTAACATCGTTTTAAAGATTATTCTTTTTAGCTTCCGACGAGGTCTAGGGCTAGGAAAGCGTGTCTTGAATAGACATAATGATCCCATGAAACTGGCATTGCAATGTATCATGATCGTCAATGGTATGAAATCGCATTCCCGTAAGAGTTCGATCAATTTCTTCTTTTTTTGTAAATATTTTTTTTTTTTATCTTTATGGAAATTCGGGATGTATGAGAGGGATTGTACGAAAATCACACTCACGATTTATTGAATGATGTCCTTCTAGGCTAAATACGCGTTCGATGATTTGGATGAACTCTTTACGTGTGTCGTCGTCTGCTATTTCGATGCACGAAAACCCATTACATTGTTCATTTCGAGCTAATTTCTGGTCGTGTAAGTCATCTTTGCTAATCTTTCAGTAGACAATTGCATCCGTAATTTTGATAAACTTACCTTCATTCCCCAGATCTTTTCTTTCTGTGCTTTTCCTAGCTTTGGATATAACTTCTACAACATAAACACGATCAATCAGCCCAGACGCTTGCTCTGCAAATTCGTGGTGGCAATTAGCCCTACGGAATAAAAATAAAGGAAAAGTATAAAATATTCATCTATTATCACTGATCAATTACATTTTATGAGCTTTTACCTATTCATAAAGCTTGTGGTCATCGTTTACCACTTCTATTTTCGGGGAAAGGAATGTCTTCTTTAGCGTTGTAACATAATCTTAACATGGTCTTGGTTCCGGTCCAAGGTTCATTAAAAACGATTAGAAAGTTTCTCTTACAAGAACTTGACATATAATGTCGAAATTCATATGTACATTTATGTAATTCAACGAGGCAATGCATTGAACGTGCCTAGAGAGTTAGGAATCCATCTAAATGTCTTTAAGGGAAATAAATCTGTACATAATCGATCCGTTTTCTATACGAGTTATTCCCCTTTGTCAACAAAAATCAAAGAGAGGCAGGCTGGTTGAAAAACTCCAAATCATCATGATCAAAAACAACAAAATAACTTACAAATTTGACATTTTCAGGCAAACCTACATGAGAGCTAACAACGCATTTACCAATGTTGTATCTACAAACAGATTAATCAAACAGACAAAAGTTAAGGATTAGAATTTACGGAGTGCAACCACATGGTGACATACAAGTCTAGTATGAGCCTGCTTTTATCACCGTGTGTGGTTTAAACTTTTTGGACAATTGTTTTTATATGTTATTGATTTCGAAATAAATCAGTTCCATGGCATAATGACTTATTGGAAAAGGAGAAATTGCTCGCTAAGAGCAATTTCTCCTTTTAACATAAGGTTTTCTGCTCTTCATGACGAATATCTTTCAAATCATCACATTTTGAAATGTCGTCTGCATACTCTTTCAATTTGGGACGGTCGAAAATTTGTCGTTTGGGAAAGGGTTAAGAATGTGCCAATAAAGGTTATCTAGGTATGCACAGACAGTATGCGCTGGATTTTAAAACCGCTGCAACGCTTTTGGATCTGAATACATTCTTTTTCATTGTATAAAGGCCATAAATACTTCAATGCGAATAAAATTTGCTTTCAAAGTTTCTATTATCTAGTACGTCGCATACGTAACGAACAATTTCCGCTTTTTGTTACAATGATTCCTATTCCATCAAGAGCCACGATATAATATATAGCCTTCGTGATCCCATAGAATGAGTTTCAATACTACATGTTTACGTATTTAATTGTCGTCTGCTTTAGCTTTTATTGTAAGGAAGTCACAAGAACCCCGTCTATCAGACGTTGGAGACATTCGACAACGTCATCCGATTTCATGATTAATCCATGAATTTGTTTACAGTTGTTTATCTTCGGATTAGCACAATTTCAACATTATTTTAGCCGTTTTGTGGCTCTGCTCAATCTCGCTTTTGTTCCTTTATTCGATCCAAACAAAATAGTTTATCCTCTGAAATCGACCACAATAGTGAATTTCAGATAACAAAATGGTGTCTCTTTTTTTGTGTTATTCTATTTAAACAGTCGTTTGCCCGGTGCGTGCTTTTTCACGGTGTTTAACTCCTTTTCAACAAGCCTTAATTTATATCACGGTTTTCTATGGATTCACCAGTACATGTACTTGGCTCGGGCTCTGGAGTGCCTTGCCAACGGACACTCCATTCAGTCAACAGCCTTAAAAGGATTGAACTCATGACAACTCAGTAATATCAAACGGAAAATTAAATGTTTAATATTTATTTTTCTCTTATTTATGTGTTCTTTAATCCCAGCGCTCTAAAAGTTAAACAGTATGAACATTTGGGGGAAAAACACCGAGGATCCCGGGTTCGATCACCGATAGGAGAGGTAAAAATCGCAGGAACCAGCCCTCAACTCGGCACGACTACTCGTTAGTATCCAGGAAGCAGCCATCGAGAGTGAATCAAATAAGCTTCAAGCTTCCGTCACAAACGATGTTAAGCAAATAAGCTTAAACTAAACTAAATAATGCATGGTCTTTGAAGGTGTTTGTGTGTTAACCAGCCTCGGGTGACAAATATAAAAGCCGCTTTACATCGTTGCTAGTGCTATGTGACTTATACGTAGGAAAACATACATTTTATATCCGCTTAAAACAGACAGAAGCTAGCCTTTCAAAGGCTGACTAACATGGTCGTCATTAAAAATGTTCAATGCTTAGTCAACACCCATGCAAGGAAGATAGCATGGCCCGATCGGTAGTGCGTCCGAAGGAACATATTGGTCGCGTGTTCGAAACTCTGGCTTGTCACATTTTTCCGAATTAATAATAAATACATTCTTATTTGATTGAAGTCGGTAACTTGAAAAGAAAATTGTGAATCACTGGTGAGAAAAGGTTGAAAGCATAAATAGATGAACTGACGGTCATATTACAAAGTTGCGATCCAAACAGTCCAACTAAGATATGATTTTACGGCACTCTTTCAATGATGTTAAAAAGCAATCAAACATCTTCGAAAGAAATCGGTTTTCACTATTTTAAACGATCTACGCCATAATTTGTATAGCGATCTTCTAATAATGCTGAAGACATTTATCGTCGTCTGATGCCAATGATGATGATGCTTATGTTAATTATGTGATGATAAGGATAGCACTAATGATGATGAAGTTGAGTCTTCACACATTAAAAGATACATTAATTCATACATATTAATACTAGACAATAGGTCGTGGTTAGCACGACATTTAACATGGTCATGTTGTTGATGATGATGTTTTATTTTATTAAGACATTATTTTGATTGGATTTTTCAATGCACAAACACAAAATAATGCGTTTCGCACCTTCATCAATAAATGTGTATTCATTTCAGCCATTAACCAATGCTCGTCCTTATTTAATATGATCACACATCTACATCTAATTAAAACTATCGATCATTTTTCGTAAAAACAACGGGAATAATCTCGTGAGCGTTCCTGACTGATGACGTCACACGACATAAAGCGCACCTGGCGGAAGCGTGGGAATTGTGCACGAAAATTGTAATTTGTACAGGTGAATTCAGGTCAACGATATTTCGTTCAAAATGGCGTAAAATACGATTTTAATTTACTGGATAACACTACAAAGGTATTTTATTGTTTATTTTTACCATTTTTGAAGCGGTGCACCTCGGATAAAATGCGTTAATAGCGGTGCAAACATGTGATTTACCTGGCTGCCGACTTGTGGAGAGATGACATCACGCATTTTATCGACCATGTTTGTTGACATTTTTACAGGAGAGAAAAAAACAACCATGTTCTTATTAAACTGACATTCCTTACATATCACAACCTTGATTTACATATTAATTATTCTATTTTCAAATGATGCCAATGTTCTTACCTGTCGAAATAATGTCGAAAATAAAGGAATTTACGTAAGAGTGCTACCGGTTTAATTTCAAACGAAACGGCGAATTTCGATTACTTTTTACAGGTAACCCACGAAAATGAGTGAAGGAAGGAAAATAATGCAGGTGCGGTCGGCTCGACAAGTACCGGTTCGAGTACAGTTATTAGACGATGAAATATTAGACATTACAGTGGACGTGAGTACCTGTGTTTTGTGACTTATAAACATCGGATTTTATTTTTACCGGGGACCTTTCAAATGCGGAAGTGAATGTTTAGCGATTTCATAGCATTATGTGTAGTACACACTTTACATCACGCTATTAGATTTCAGAGCTGATAAAGGAACAAACATTTCAAGGAAGTGAAATTTGATTGACTCATCCTTCCATTTACCACAAGATTGGTGATATTGATATATCAATCTGGTCCTGCATTTTAAACCCTTCACCCCTTCCCCACATTTTGAATGCATACTAAACTTGAAATATTGACTATGCATATATGTTGAAATCTTGGCATGGCATATGATTTTTTATGCATATATGTTGAAATCTTGGCATGGCATGTAAATATGATTTTTCTTTTCGAAATACAATATGTCTATTTAGAGAATTTGACAAAAATAGTTCTTTCAGCAATATAGTTATATGAAAACCAACATATTTATAACAGTAAACAGTTCTTTATGATTGCAAGTCGTTTGAAAATTGCCTTTAATGTCACATTTTAAAGTCATCATTTCAAAGTTGTCTATAATCATCTTCCCAACATAAAGAGAGTCATTGTTTCCATGTACAAAATAGTTTGTATTTTAAGCAAAAAGGAAAAAATCAAGGATCCTTTTAAATCTATCAACAATAGAATGCATAATGACGTAAAAGATGAAAACAATAATGACATAATAATAGTAGAATCGAGAATGATTAATCTAAGTTGTAAGAACTTGTTTCACAATCAATTTAGAATGAATAAGTTTTTAAACTAAACTATAACATTAATATCATTGAATATAAATGAAGACCTCTCCAGGGTCTAGCGCACTGCCTTTTGTGACAATAGTTTCTATTGTTATAAAAGGAAAATACATTCCTAAACTTCTGAGATGTGAAAAGGTTTGTCTTTGGGTCTGATTATGTTCATTTGATAGATATGATATAGTGTAATATTGTGTAATGTGTTTGGTTAATCCTGTACTTCAAATCAAGGGTTCAATGCAAGACTTTTAAAAAGTAACTCCTTCACAAACATGAAGTAATTACTATATTCTTGCAATGAACCCTCAATATAATAGTCTAAGCCCTTTTATACATGGAAACATATCAAATTCAGTATAATATTTTAACTTTCTATTTCAGAAACGTGCTGTAGGATGGATTTTATTTGACAAAGTGTGTGAGCATTTAAACATTCTGGAAAAAGACTATTTCGGCCTTAACTTCATCAACCCACAAGGACTCAAGGTAAAAGAGGAATTACCCATTTGCATATGGTTATGAATGTATACACATTTTTCAGTAACATAAACTTGGAATGTGTTTCCCCTTAATGTGCGTAAGAGATTCTTTGGTAATGTTGGAGTAGGAGTATTAGACTTTCTTTCTAACATTGTTTTTAAATAATATCTGAAAAAAATATTTTTGAAATACTACGATGTGATAAAGACCTAAAGCCATTACTTTCCACAAGTTTGTTTTCTATTTGTTAGATACATGTTACGCATGGTTCAAGAAAAAGCCAAACACTTTACATCCTTCATACATGAACCTGTTTGAACTTTTGATGGACTATCTTCAGATTTATTACAAAAATTGTCATTGAGTGTTTTTAAGCATTAAAAACTTCGCGTGAATGAGATACATATTATGAAAGGATTTCTTTACATTTTGATTAAAGTTTTGATACCCACACACCTTTAATATGTCCTGTTAAAGTTAGACCATAAAAAGTTTTCCCAAGACCATAATTAATAGATAACAGTAAAAGAAATCTAATGATCAACTTCATGGTCATTGAATCCATTTCTTGTGACGATTTGCCAGTTCTAAATTAGTTTCATTAAGGTCGGGTGAGATCATATAAAACAGAAATAGATCTTGATTCTTCTACTATAGATTGATTTATTTGATTAAATCAAATATAGGAAGTCTACATAGCATTTTTATTAGAACACAGATTTTACAACTGCATGGTCCCACTCCACATGGGTTCATATCATCATACTATTAAATTCAGATTTTTGTAAGAGGTAGTCTCTCAGATGACTTTTAAGGAATGTTGAAAGTTACAACCATCTTGAAGGTAGACCAGCCTTTATTTGCAGTTAAGCTTGGGGAATTCCTTCATAGATAAGTACAAATCCTCAGACATTTTGATAGTCCGGCATTTTATTGCATACCGTGTCCTTTTGTTTTTATTGCAGTACTGGTTGGATCTTGAGAAAAAGGTTTCAAAACAAATGAAAGGTTAGTAAATTCTTCTACATATATTAATCCCATACTCCATAATACCTTTTTTAATGCTGCGGAAATCATTAGGAACCAATGTGACAAAAGGATTAATTGTTCTTAATAAAATGTGTGCAAAAAAGTTGGACATTTATGGATTTTGAAACCTCTGAAGAAAGATGTTTTATTCAATAACTCCTTTACCTTCTCGATATCTTATTTTTCAAGTGCACATAAGAATTGTTTGTTGACAGTCTAATAAGTTCCCATAACAAAGGTTCACTAATTCTTTTTTGAGCTTATTTAATGCAAAAGACTCTGACATGTTCAGAGGTCTATGTAAGAGGCATGTTCCTATGGTAGTTTTCCTTATTATTCCTCAAAACCTTATTTTGATATTGAGCAAAAAAATACAATAATCAACAACACATTTATCTAAAACCAACAATACATTGAATAAAATACTAAAATTTAAATGTTTGTGTTATGAGCCATGCCAGAATTACATCAATTTCAATGATTACACAAAAACAGAGAAAAATCTTGTTTCCATTGTGTTCCCTATAATCGAGAGATGGTCTTACATAATTGTTGGTACTCATTTGAATCATTGTTACCAAGTGATTCTACTGATTGCCAATTAAATATGATATGTCTGACTCTCGTAGGTTTCAAAATACACTCCTTATATAGACGTTTGTATGGTTGATTGTTGGTTATTCAAATATTTCTACTTTGCAGGTCTACAAGCCTGGAACCTGTGTTTTGAAGTCAAGTTTTACCCCGCTGACCCGTTACAGATGGTGGAAGACCTGACTCGCTATCAACTTTGTTTACAAATACGCAGAGATATTGTCAACGAAAGGTAAGAACTATTATCCCTTTACAAAATGCCAAATTTTTGACTGTCTTAAATTGAAAGAGTTTGCAGTCGACTTTTCGAAAATGACTGATGAAATTGAAAAATAACCGTCTGATAGGGCAGCAAACATTGTTGGAAAAATGTTTTCAGAAGTCGTCTGCAACAAACTGGTCAAATGTCATTATTGTTAGGTAATGGGTTAACACAATACTGTATTTTCTTTTTTATAAATTCAAGGAAATGATCATAGGGTAGAACTATGGAAGATCATTGATGCAAAATTTTCATTAAGGCTTCTGAGAAGTGCGTTGTGCTTCATTTCAGATGTTTCATGCTTAATGACAAACTGATTTGCCTGGATCTAACCTGTTTGCATAAGCATGAAGTTGGTTCTAGCAATATAAGGGTTAAAAATGAGATTAAGAGCCTAAATTTAATGAATTGAAATTAAATCTTTATTAAATCTTTCAGAGTACCATGCTCCACAGTAACATACGCCCTTTTGGGCTCATTCACAGCCCAGTCTGAGATGGGTGATTTCGAAGTGGAAGAGTTTGGAAGTGGTACCGGCTACCTTAAGGACCTTCAGTTTGCTCCACATCAGGATCGAGATCTCCTATCACAGATTGCAAAACTTCACAGATCACACAAGTAAGTAGGGGTACTGTGCAACCATGTGGTTAAGGTAGGAGTCTTAGACCTGTGGAGTCCTTGGTTTAAGTCCCTCCCATTCCTCCAGATTGGTGGAGGTGTCCTTTTGCAAGATGTTTCGGAGCTTAAGTCTTGTTCTGGTGAATTGAGGAGTGAAACAACTGAAATGTTGTGGACACCATATGAAATAAAACTGGCAAACCAAGGAAAGGCATAAGATAACTTGAAAATTGCTGAGATAGTATTAGATTAATACAAGTATGTTTGTTCAGCAATGTATGCTTATCCTGACCCAGATTTTGAAATACATGCTCAATGCCTTTTAATGTACATCATGTTCCATTTCTACTGTTATGATAAATGACAAGAACTTTTTCAATCTTACTTTTATACATGTGTTCACAAATTCTCATCATGCTAAGAGACTTATTGGCCTTGAGGATGGATGTAATGAATTGTATTATGATAACTATTTGGCTAAATGTGTGCAAATGACTCATCAACAAACAATTTACTTAACTACATATCGTACTTAGAGAAAATTCATAATATTACAATTGTTTTGGTTCAAATTGATTTACCACTAGATTTGGTTTTTGATATAAGTAGTCTCCTGACTAAAGGAATGCCAATGACTCTACCCAGCTTGATAAACCCATATGAGCGGTCTTCATCCATGTATTGTGAGCCAATCATTGTAATATAACTGAAATACTGTTGATGACATTTGAAATCCTTGTAATCAAATAAATCACTCAATTGGTCAATTATTGTTTCAACTTTGTAAACAACTAAACTTTAACATTATTGAGGACAAATATCATTTCTTTTTAGAATGCAAAAGTTACCAACTGCTGCGCAATATGTTTTTTGAAAAGTCATGGCTTAGAAATGTAAATCAGCAAACCCTTTATTCTATTTTGAAATGTAATAATAAATCAACTATATTGAAAGTATCAACATATCTTGTAAAAGCCTTTGAACTTAGACAAAATCTAATTGAAGAACTATTGTAATGTATTTGTTTGTGGATTGTCACTCTTTTGTATGTATATTATGTTACTGTATGTTGTACTATGGGCCTATAGCCTCTGTACTTGAATAAACATGTCTATGTCTATGTCATTAAACAGAGGGCTTACACCAGAAGATGCTGAGTTAAAGTTTCTGGAGAATGCAAAGAAATTGGCCTTGTATGGTGTCGAGCTTCATCCAGCAAAGGTTTGTAAGACTATTAACTTGAATATATTTCAATGTTCAAATTGTAAAGGGGCTCAAGTTTATGAAACTATCATTGATACTTTAAAACAGGTTTTCATGTTTGGGTTCCTCTGTGGCTGAATTGTACAGAGGTCTTAACTTGTAATTACTTCAGTTCTTAAAAACTTGCAGCAGATGCACAATAACGAGATAATATTAAGTAAACAGTTAGCTTGTGTACTCTCTAAGACAACAATTAGTTTGAATTTATTTGCTGTACATTAATTGTGAAACAAGTTTTTACAATTTGGAATAATCACTCTTGATTCTGCTTCTTTGGAACATAACAAGTACTGGCGCTGAAAGTCGATTAAGGATAGGTCAGAAAGTCAACCCTGCTTCCAAACGGGTTTTGAGCTCACTATTGCCATTAAATATTTTTATAGATGGTAAGTTGAAGCCAATTTCATTCTTGCACAGCATTGATACACATGTACTTTCATTGTTATATAAGAGGTCTTGATAACACAAGGACTATTGCAAATTATTGTGCTGGTACACATTAGATAATGAATAAGATGAATCTTTTGGACAGTTGAAATACAGTAAACTCTTATCTCAAGCTCTGATGGAGTAGTATTTTATATGATTGATGAAGGAACTGACTAGATCTTATCTTTGAGATTATTTGTATGTCTCATAAAAATATTTTATCTTGTCACTTTTTACAGGATGCAGAAGGAAAAGACATACAGTTGGGAGTGTGTGCTAGTGGAATTTTGGTTTATAAAGACAAGCAACAAGTCAACCGCTTTGTTTGGCCGAAAATTCTCAAAATGTCCTACAGACGCAATAAATTTTATATAAAAATTCGACCAGGAGAGGTAAGTAGAAGGATTATTTCTTATCAATGACTTTAAGTCAAAGATTCCTGTTGAATAAATTTGAAAGACTGAACAAATACCAGCCCTGTTGAAAGTGTTTTCATAGTGGAAGCCATTGAAAGAAAATTTACATGTAATTGTTTATCTGAGCTTTGTTTAATTGTTCATTAGGTAGTTACACACCCATTAAGTATTAATTTCACTGTGAATTGTCAACTGTTATCAATAGTTTTAGATGTCTCTTTTTGCAGACACATAAAAAGGTCTGATTTGAGTGAAAAAGTAAAATTTGAGAATTTAGGCAGGAGATATAATTCATTTTTATCTGATTTTTTTAATTCCACACTTTGACAGAGATTGTCAAATATGTCTTAGGTTGTTTTTTTCCGGTAGTAGGAAAGGACCTGTCCTGTGAGTTTATGAAAAAGAATTTCATTTAAGTTGCTTAAATAGGAACTAAAAAGGTGCTGGACCTCATTGTTACCTATTGTATAACTGTGATAGTCAATTTTAAAACAAATCAATTCAAGAAAATGAGATCAACCAAGGAAATAATCATCAGCTCACATTGAAAGCTAACTAAAGCCTGAGTCTTTTCTGGTGAAATGAATCACCATGAGGTCCAAATGAGAGGCACTTCTCCCATATCCGCATCTCAAAATCTTATTGTGGGTGCTCATATGAGTCACCATGAGGTCCAGATGAGAGGCACTTCTCCCATATCCGCATTGCAAAATCTTATTGTGGGTGCTCATATGAGTCACCATGAGGTCCAGATGAGAGGCACTTCTCCCATATCCGCATCTCAAAATCTTATTGTGGGTGTTCATATGAATCACCATGAGGTCCAGATGAGAGGCACTTCTCCCATATCCGCATTGCAAAATCTTATTGTGGGTGTTCATATGAATCACCATGAGGTCCAGATGAGAGGCACTTCTCCCATATCCGCATCTCAAAATCTTATTGTGGGTGCTCATATGAGTCACCATGAGGTCCAGATGAGAGGCACTTCTCCCATATCCGCATCGCAAAATCTTATTGTGGGTGCTCATATGAATCACAATCAAAATAATTTTCTGTAGATTTTGAAATACTGGATGAAAAGGACTGTTGTACTCCTCATATCCTACTTAGGGCTAAAACCTGCTTTATGAACGGTTTGTTTCATTTATTATCGTCATTTCTTGCTTGTTTTGTTTTACAGTTTGAAAGTTTCGCAAGTTTAATTGGTTTTCGAACAACTGGCATTAAGATGGCAAAAAGGCTCTGGAAGATATGTGTGGAACATCATTCTTTCTTTAGGTAAGCACAATTTATCCTTTGATGCTTTTTATATAAAACATAAAGGCACCTTGTTGTGAAACCAATCTTACATTTCACCTTTTCTAAAACCAACCAAATAAGCTTCCGTCTCAATTTTCAATCAACAATCCAGATTGATATGACTTTTGCTTCTTTCAAGTAGGGATTCCCAATTGTTGAATTAGAAGGACCTCTTTTTAGACTATTTGAAGAATAAGGAGAGGTGTCCACTCACCCATGTGGCGGCGGCACACCTTGGTTTACTTTTTACCTGCAAGTTTGTTTCTCATTAACTACTGTTTGGAATGGGTTGATACTTCACACATGGCTTCAGTCATTATATTAGTTCTCTGACCAAATTCCAAAACTCTTCTTTTGAGTTTAAGCAAATTATGCCACCTTTTGTGAACAGAAACAATTGAATAGCCTTACTATAGTCTTGCAATGAACCATCATATGTGCCATTGTTTCATTATCACTCATGTTTTCTTCCATCCTCATTCAAGGTTCAAAGAGCCTGAGCCAGTTAAGAGCTTCAGTGTTATTCCCCGATTTGGTTCCCGGTTCCGATATTCAGGACGAACCCAGTACCAGTCTCGACACATTGTTGTAGAGGAAGGGAGAGACACACCCTACTTTGATCGTGTTCTCAGTAAACGCGGCACTTTCGGTGGCAGAACAAACAACATGAGACAACGGGATGATGGTATGTGTGTTTGTTATTCTTTTAACATTTTATAGCTTGAGTATTCGAAGAATATAGAGAGCTTTACTGTTTACCTGGGCAGTGTCATCACACTTTTGGGATATCTTAAATGACTTCAGAAAGGAATGAGTTTAAACTTCACACATGTACTGAGGATCATTACGTTAGGTCTTTGACCAAATCCTATAACACTGTTGTTTTTTTTAAAGAAAATAATGCCTTGTTGTAGGGAAACAACCTTGATAAAAGATGGATTTGTTTCATGTTAACTACTGAAGGCTCATATTCCTCACACACTTTTTGTTGATTAGTTGTGGGCATGATTTCCAGCTTTAGATCATTTGTTCAGTCCTGGTGGAGAAAGGCCTAATACATGGATGGTTGCAATGACTTGTAATATACCCGAAGATCATTGCGCAATAATACTCCAGTCCAAATAAACAATGGTTTTCTCATGGGCCTTTAAAGTTACTTGTTCACAGATGCGAAATTCTTAAGGTGAAATAGAATGTATAACAGTTTTTGGATGGTTGTATGATGTACAATGAAAAATTGTTATTGAAAGCATTATCAATTTAGGATGTGTAAGAATATATTAGTATGTTCAGTCTATATGCGGTAAATCTCAAAACTGCTGCAATGCTTTTGGATCTTACCACATATCAATTTATTGTATACACACTCTAAAATATTGTTACAAGCAATTGCTTCTTTGGCAACAAAAGTTTCTAAATTGGTCTGCTAAAGATGTAGTAAAACAAATTTTCAAAAGAGAAAGTCTTTAAATGCAAACATATTTGACATTACTTACAAACTTTAAAAAATGATTAAGTCTAAAAGAATGTGTGATAAGTTTTGCATATATATCAACTATTTTGGGGAATGTGAAATATTTCTTTTTGAAACATAGATCGGAAACGACAAAGGGAGGAGATGAGAAGACAGCCTCCACCCGACACAAAACCACTACCAAACAATGGAGCAAACGACTTCCACCCAGAACCTAAGCGATCCCCTCCTGAGATTAAAAGGTCGCCTCCAGAACCAAGACATCCCCCTCCGTCCCCTCCGCAGACAAAGAAGGCGCCTCCAGAACCCAAACATGCACCACCCACTGCCCCCAAACCCAAACCAAACATCGCCCCAAAACCAAAGGCATCACCTAGGGGTCCACCATCAGTCGATGGCAACACTTCTTTCGACAGAGGTTCAAGGGGTTCTTTGGATTCGCTTGACGATAACCCAGATAGAAGGAGCAAGATGGAGAAGATGCATGCTGTTATGACGCCCCTTGCGATGGTCATGCAGAAAAGCCTTGAAAAGAAGGATTTGGAGGAGTCGGATGAAGAAGACCGAAGGTCCTACAGTAATCGCATGGATGACCATTCTGAGGTTGGTATGCAAGCCCACGAGGCTAGATCTAGATCTGGACTAATCAATACTAACAAGGGGTGTAGAAATAAGGACGGTTATTTGTTTTCATATCCATCTTCCTCTATAGATTCCATGCTCTCCAACGATTTTGATGACTATGCGACAGATCAAACTGATTATCAGTCTCATCTTGAGCAAAGAGTAGCTAGTGATGAACATTTGAATGCATCTTGTGCTGCCAGAATGAAAAGCCCAAAAAATAAGTCAAGTCATGCTGGTTTAAGTCAGTCTGCTGAAAATATTCTAAGCGAGCCAAGCATCTCTCATTACACTGAAATTGATCAAGTTGTTGAGCCTGATGGAATCTATGCAGAGATAGATGATGTGAAAAATAGTTCTAGAAATCCTAACAATAATGATAAACAAAATCCAGGTGCTATAAGGGGTAGACGAAGTTTGTTGTTCAAACCAAATCAGAAACAAAATATGGAGGGTAATGACCATAACTTACTGGTTCCATCTCACAAACATAACAAAAAGGTTGAGAATGAATCTATGTTGAAACAAACAGAGAAGCAAAAGGGTAAAATTACACTGACAAGACCAAAACCTCTTGTGCCACATTATTCCCAAGTAAATAAAAGGCCCAAGAAAAATACACCATCTAACAGTTCACAACTGATCTCACACCCAACAAGTCCTTCTGCGCCTGTGATAAAACTAAATCAAGATGACAATTTGGTATCACATTCAAAGGATCATAATTATGATGTGAATGATAGTAAAAAAGGTAATGGGCATAAAAGGCAAGATTCTCAAACATCTCAGGCAAGTCTAAAGGACGAATTGAAAATGTATATAATTACCCCTGAAAAACTAAGGCAAAATGCTGATGCAACAAGCATACATAACCCAAGTAAGAAGGGAATCCAATTTGACCAGACTAAAAGTGAAAACTCTAAATGGAATACTAATGATAAAGAAGAAAATACATGTCAAGAATTGAGATCTGAAAATGTGCAAGATACCTTTACTAAAGGTAGCACTGGCCTAAAATTGATTGAAAAATGCAAATATATCACTGAAACAATGGATGCAATGTCAAAAGACGATAATGCTTCACATGTACCTGAAATTAAAGACACATCAAATGACTCTGACAAACATGTTGTTAATGTGCAAATTGAATCTAGACAAATATCTAACAAACATGATTGTCATGATTCAAATACTTCCGAAGACAAGGATATTAGCCCATCATTGGATTCAACATTAGCAAAGTCAATGACTTCACTTTATCAGTTAACATTTGATACTTGTTCCCATAATTCTCCGGAACCTCCTGATGATTTGCAAGACACACTTGATGATGATTCTTATGAAACTGATGCTTGCCATCTTGTCAATCCAGAGGAAGGCAATTATAAGATCTCCCAAATTTCATTTGATTCTGACAAAAACAGCTGTAATCGTGATACATCACTTGACAATTCAGAAAAACTTGAAGAAAGTTTGGAATTGTTTTGTAGTTTATCTTCGGACTCAAGTGATTTTGAACAAGAGCCATATGTTTTCAAAAGAGGAGAGAGTAAAAGGATGTCCTCTTTCTCAACAAAGCATAAACAACCTGGAAAAATATCTGCTTTGCAATCTCCAGAATCTGAACAAAGTAAAGATGTTAAAAGGAAATCTGTCTCTCTTAAACCCAAGAGTGTTATGAAAAATGTCACAAGTTTTGTAAAGAAGGTTCCAGGATTGAATAGCACAAGAAATAAAAAGAAAAATGAATTTGTCTGTGAACAATTTGAATCGGAGCCTAGAAGAATTGTTTCAACTCCATCTATTGGCCTTTCAAGGTTGAGTTTAGAGGAAAAGAAAGCTTCAAATCCCTTCAAAGACAACTCAACACCTGATATAAAAAACCATTCAATCTCAGGTAAAGATGTCTTTGAAAATGACCATCAACCTGAACCAGTGACTAGTACTGCAAATTCAAGTTTAGAAAAAGATAGAATCTCAATATTAAATAAATCTGATCAAGATATAAAGTCTGAGGAAAATGCTGATTCTAACCAAATGAGTTCAAAATACTCACCTTTAATGGATTTCTTTGTAAGGCCTAAAATACTTGAAGACTTTCACAGCAAAAGTGCTAGTAATCCATGCTCTAACAATAACGATAAATCCAGCCAAGATATAAAACAGGAATTACCTGGTTCAGAACAAGAACAAAACATAGTAGTTGAGCCACAATGGACTGATAGTAGCCTTGAGTATGAAGCACAAACGGAAATAGAGTCATGTATCAATAAAAGCTTGGGTTCTGAACAGAACTGTGTTGATACATGTACAGGGGAAGATGTTACATGTACTGAGTATCCATCCCAATCGAATCAAAGGAAGGTCAAAGATCCATTTTGGTATACAACACATCTCTTGCCCATCAATGTTGAAAACAAAGCTAAGTCTCAGGAAGAAAATAGAAATGAAGGAAGAATGAATCATTCTGGAAATGATTGTACAGAGGCAAGTGTTGTGGAAAAAGGTTTAAATACCAATGAGTCTCAAATTGTAATAATAAAATCTGTCAATGACAAACAACAAAGTTACTCACACACCACAGGTGATTCCGTTCAATCATGCTTATCAAATAAGGGACCAGAGGTTAAGGATAACAAAGTCGTTTTCAATGAGAAAGAAGTTGAGCAAGAAATGAATGGGAGCAGGGTTAAAACTGATGGCATTATGAGTACACCAGACATTGAAGAACCTACAATAGTGAACAAAGAGGCACAGTGTGTTGGAGAAGAACATAAATTGTTAACACAAGACACAACAACTGGACCCACAATGCAGAAAAATACACAGCACAAGAAGAAACCAGAGACCAGGGGTTATAAAGTTGACTCAAAAGAGAGGGAGGTTGAACCAGAGGTAAAGAGACCTGCTCTCACTACCATTGATATTGAAAATAATGTCAATGTTTGTGGTAAACAGTACGAAATTAAAAATCGTTCAAAGGAAACTGAATCAGGAATTTACAGCAAAAACATTAAAAAGGCATCACATCAAGCAAAAGAAAACATGTTCATCAAAGAAACTGACCCTGGTCCAGTGATAACAAAGCCTTTGTTTCAAGGAAAAGAGACAGTTCCAGAAATAAGGGGAAGTAAAGTTTATACGAGCGATTTCAATAAAGGACCTAAACATTTTAATGAATTTACATTACAAAATAAGGAAAGTATCACATCAAATTGTGAATCTCAAAATGACAGCAAACAGAATGAATCTCAATTCGGAGGAAGCCACCTTAGTGTGGTCCAAACTGAACAAGGGGGGATTAATCATGTTTCAACAAAAAAGGATAAAGACAATGACAGCAGAAAGAGTGATAAAAATCCAAAAAGGAATTGCAATCCTTCCAAATCAGGGACATCTGTTGAAAGAAGTGTAGTGTATAGTAAATCATTCAAGCAAGGCCCTCTAGTTAAACAGTTTACAGTGCAAGTAAGCAAGACAGAAAATGTGCCATTAGTTAAAGGGAGTAAAGTGTTCACAAAAGAGGTTGAAATCGGACCAGAAATAAGACTTGACACAGACAAAGCCTTGCAACTTGAACCCATTCTTCCTATGCATCAATTGTATACTGGGAAAACTGATAATGCTTTTGGCAGTAGAAGACCTGCGGATGCAGTACAATCCAGACCTGATATCATTGCTGGTAATGTTAAACCTCTGTGCAAATTAGATTATTCATCAGACTCTTCATCTAGTATTTCATCAAAAAAGCCATTTAATCCAAAAACAACCGATCAAAGTAACAAGTCATTTGAATCTCAAGGGAACAATCATGCTCAATCTACAGACACAAAGAGAAAGGTTTCACCTGGTGTAGTCCATTTGGTGAGGCCAGCCCCTGCATCATGGATGGAAGGGGGTTTAGAGGTTCCTTATTCTAGGAAGAGTAGGGAACAGCCAGAGTCTAAACATTTTGTTTCGGTTTTAGACTCTGACAAAGTACCTACCACGTCTAAGCCTGCTATGATAAGCTCAGTTTTAGACTTTGATTGTACAAATACTACAGTCAATGATGGAAATGAATCTCATAAAGATATTCCAAGCATTGATCAAATTGAAAATGATACTAGCTCAATTAGCAGCAATGTCTTGGAACCAAAGGAAGATATATTTTCCAGGAGTATTCCATCTGGAGCCGTTACTGAGCTCTTGTGCAAAAGAGTTTGGAAGTTTCAAAAAAGCAAGAGCCACAAGAAAACAAATCCAGATGGAAATAGCGGAAGTGAAATTTCTGATGTTGAAAAGGAGACCAATGTTGATTGTCCCGGTGAAATAACAAGTAATGAAATACAAAATGGGTGTCATAAAAATGGTAGCGTTTTTGTAAAGGATGATCATACTCATATAGTAGCAGCATCATGCTTGCAGGAAGACAGAGATGATCCTGTCATGGTTCTTGAACAACAGGAATCAATTAAGAGTTGTGCATCAAAAAGCATAACTGACAATATACATTGCATTGTTCCTGATGAAATACCCGACAATATGCAAAATGAAGGACTTTCTGCTAATTTAGATAAAGACTACTTAGGAAATGAACAAACTTCAATTATTGATTCTGAAAACGAACTTCAAACCGATAAAAATGATTTGAATAGCCTTGAGCACCATGTTGAGTTTTTAGATGATAATAGTTCTCCAAGGGATGTAACTGATAGCAATGATGTATATCATTTGAAGCAGCATGGTGAGTTACCAAATGATAATAGTTCCCTGAAAGAGGTAACAAAGGGTTTGAATTCAAAGCATGATTTTTCATACTCCGAGTCATCATCAGAAGGGGAAACATCTACTGATAACAGTGATTCTGAAGATGAAATTGTCTGTTTTGAAATGCCAAAACTGAGCCTGTTCCCGTTTAAGGAGGATTGCAACGAACCAGATATACCTTTTATTGATGAAGACCTTGACAATACAACAGCTATCAATGACGAAAATACAATGACAACTGGTCAAACTGCCCTTCCTGGATTTGCAATTGATTGTAGTCTCCAAGATGTGACTGCCTATAAAGTATCTGATAACAATACTAAGGGTCAAGGAAATAATCTGTCAGAAAATACAAACCCATTTTCTTATGTGATGCCCACTGATGATGATAGGTATGATGTGAATTACTGGGATGAAGATATTGGCTTTGATGATTATGATGACTGCTTTAGCTCTCAAGGCTATTCAGGTACGACACCTGTGATTATAGACGCCAATCCTTATATCCCAAAGAGGTCAAACTTGAAAAATAATCTAAAGCGTGAGACAACATTTTCTGACAGGAGAGTTCATTTCCCAGGCAATCTACCAGTATACAAATCGAGAAAAAACATTGAGCAGGACAATCCTTATCTAAGAAGTGAACAATCAATGAATGCCAGTAATGAAGAAAACAGCAAGATGCACCACCTACAGCAGTTTATCTATGGTCTGTTTGATGAGGAGCCAAGAAACAGGTGTCTACCGAGGGATAACCCCATTGCTCTACAACCTACAGCACCGACAAAAGATGCAACAGAAAACATGCCATTCATTGCCCCTGTATCAATGGACGATACAGATATGGGTTTTCAGTCTGCCTTAACTTTCGAGAATGTGAACTTTTCCTTAAGT
This sequence comes from Cerastoderma edule, assembly GCA_947846245.1. Lineage (NCBI taxonomy): Eukaryota > Metazoa > Mollusca > Bivalvia > Cardiida > Cardiidae > Cerastoderma > Cerastoderma edule. The sequence goes on from OX401412.1 coordinate 33,890,003, forward strand.
CCATTGGACTACTATGCCATTTATGACAGAGATAGGAGAAATGATGTGATTACTACAGACCTAGATGATCTTGATTACAATGATGATGGCTTCGAATCCTCCTTTAATTGTTTAGAAAGTCCATTAATAAACACATGTGATGCCAACAAAGTTGACAAGCGAGCATCTGCAAAGATTGTTAAACCTGTGACTGGGAGGAGGACAAAGTGTGTAGACCAGGATGATCCTATTGATAATCATGATTGTCAGTCTGGATTATTTGTCAACACCGAGCTTGGAGCAACATGCTATATGTCACAGTCTTCAGCAGAGTTGTCTGACCACCTCAATGCTAACACATCTCCAATTGATTCATCTGATTTAAATCAAGGTTCCCCTTCAGAACAATATTTTGGAAACCCAATACCGCAAACAGATGCTAGAAACATCTCCCCCTTGCAGATTTGGGAGGAAGTAAAATCAAATGAGTATGTTGATGTATCAGAGCTAGGAAAAAAAGCAACAAAAAATTCCTCAACAAATCCCATTAAAACTGAGGAGCCTTACCCTGTATATGTGCAGCCATGTCACAAGCCTGCAGAAAAGATTACAAAATACTCCTACTCTTACCCTGATGACTCTGATCCTGAATCTCCCAAAATCAAATATGTCACTTATGAATATGTTACAGAGTATAGACTGAACAATGTTAAGATTCAGTATCAGCATAACAAGAAAATTCAAACTGATTCAAAACCTCTTGATATCAATACTTTTAAAGGATGTAATAAGGACGGTGCTGGAAGAAAGGAGAGTAAACGTGTTGGAAATGAATCTCAGTATGGTAATAGCATACTGAATGAAAATGAAGTAGTTGAAGAAGCGGTTGAGCCATTCATTAATAAGAAATTTTGCATTCCTCTCGGTGAAGAAGATGAACAGAATGAAAGCACAGGAACTCCAAGCATTGGACATGATTGCGAATCTCATGAAACTTTAGATGAAAGAGAAGTCTTAGAGGAAACTATTGAACCCTTTATTACAAGATCTGTGTGTATACCTCTGGAAGAAGATCTGCAGAACGACAAAGCAAACAATGCAGTAGATGATCTAGATGGAAGAGAAGTGCTTGAAGACATTGTAGAGCCGTTTATTACACGATCCGCTTGCTATCCCCCAGGGGAAGTTGAATCGAACAAAGAAAGTACAGAGATAGAAGTAGAGGAAGCGATTGAACAGGCTGTGTGTCATCCGCTTGGCCCTATCGAAGGAATATCAAGTGGTCATCCAATGGAAAGGGGAAATGTTGTAGTTGATGAACACATAGAACGATCTGTTTGTCAGACACTTGGTAGTGGAACAGCCCATCTTGATGATTCTGAAACTTCATCAGGATCAGGTCTTCTTGGAAACAGTAAAAGGAATAGATTAGATGATAATCACACTGATGATAAAAAAGGACAGCAAACTAAATTACACGAGCTTGCTTCTAATGAGTCTAAATATACCGATAAGGATAGCTCTGAAAATAGAGATGATAAAACTTTACCGAAGCATAATGAAAGAAAAGGGGTTGGTATAGGATATACAGAGAAAAAAGTGGTTGAGCATGAATCAGAAAAATTTGTTTTTCAATGTTATCAGCCAAGTTCATATACTTCTGATAGATTCCCAAGATATTTACCATTGTCTTTTCAAAATAAAGATTTGACCCTTAAAAACGAACAATCTGACTATCTTCATTGTAGTTCCAAACAATTCAAAGATAAAATAGAGGATGATGTTGCACATTTTCCTATAGAATCCTCTGAGAAGTTATTTGGAATATTCGAAACAGCAAAAGACATGCAAGATTCAGGCTATGAAACTTTTTCTGAAGAACCACTTATGGGAAATGAAACGGATACTGAAGATCAGCTAAATGAATCTGTAGAACTTGGTGGAGAGGACGAGATTTACTCAGAAATCATGCAGGAACAACTGCCAGACTTGCATGTAGAAGAATCAACAGAGAAAAGGTTATTTGTTGTCCAAGCAATGGCTGTTCTAGCAATCAGTGCTGTTCTTGTATTCTTTTTACCATACATTTGATGGATTAGGATATAACAGAAAACTCAAGCCATTTATTCTTTAAAGAATTTAAAAGATAAGAAATGTTTTCGATCTATTTTCATGCAGAATACAATAATATAAACACATTATACACATCATTAGTATGAATTTAATCAAAGTTAATTTGAGATTCCCCTCCATCTATTATCAGCAGGGACACTGCAATATAACTAAAATACTTTTGACACAATGAAAAAGCCTATCAAACAAACAAAACAATAAAATACCAAATACCCAATGAAATTATTTATAATGCAACGTAATTTTGTATAGATCTCCGTATTTTTTTTATGCGCTATTATATGATCATCAATTGTATCAGCTATTGCTATGCTTTTGCCAATTGTGTATCAGTCTTTTGTTTTAAACTTTTGAATTGAGAAAAGCTTTTGCTTTACATTTGCATTTGTTTCAACATAGTTTCTCAGAATCTTGGTATGAAATGCCAATATAGGATCTTCTGTCTCAATAGAATTAACATCATCATTGCATTATTTGATTTTGTCATGCTGTCTTTCTAATGTCTACAGGTGGACATACATTTAAGTCTTTTGACAGATTTCTCGGAATGTAAATGTGATATTTTTCAAAAACTGCCTATCTGACAAAAGCCTAGAACATTGGTAGATTAGGAAAGCATCAGATGACTTTCAAAGGCTTAAGAGATTTCTTTACTCAATATAAGAATATTTTCATGGTCACTTAAACTTGGCAACTCGGACATAAATGCTTATATGTTGAGGTGAACTTAGGCTGGTGTGACATGATATGATGTTTGTTAAACGATGCTTCTGGATTAATGTTTGTGTTTGTTCACCTTTATGTAAGTTATATATGTTAGTTATATTTAATATACTGATATTTACAAGGAATGTGCAATTCTTATTTAGTCTACTAACCATGTATCTTTTGAAATGCCATATTTAACTTCATTTATTGATGATGTAGATAGTTAAGGTATGTGTTGAGCTGTCCCTACATGGTTTATGTATTCAGAGGTTCAAGTCATAGTGTCTGTGTCTTTGTCATGCAGCGTTTGAAACCGGTTGGACATATCTTATTTTGTTTGTACTCATTAGAATCGTCTGGATGAGACAATTCTAACGAGTTTGCAAAGTATAGCTTTTTGCAAGAATAAATAAGAGTTGTGAACGGAAATGCACCTCTTACTTGATCTATGTATAAATGTCTATTTCTATACTTACCATTTTCTTGTTTGAGTTTACTGATCAATTATGTCCATGTTGATAAGGTGTTGTAGGCTTTTAAAGGATCTTATGCAGTACTGGTGAGGAAAATGGCAGGAGCATAGAAAGGCGTGCTGCTTCACTAGCACTGTTGAAAGTGGCATAAATCTAAATCAAACCAACCGATCTTGATGGAAATAGTCAGCCATCTAAGCATGGCTGTTTTCATGTGTATCAACAAATTTTATAGAGGGAATAAAGGAATCATGGATAAAAATTCTCAGGTTTTATATCTCTGAGGAAAAAATGCAGATTGTCTCTGAATCTCTCTCATTATCTTTATATCCTGAGGGTTCAATGCAAACTTAAGATAGGTCCTTCACAAATATGAAGCACCTTCTATAGTATTGTACTATTCCCTTGAATTTTCTGATTATTTATTTCATTATCCTGTTTATTTATTTAGAATTTGTGTCATTAGACAAACCAAGTAATCCCTATGTGTAAATGACTGTGATATAACTGTAAGGACTTTTCTGTATCAAATTATACATCATTTTATGCCTGTTGTTTAAGCTTACTCTTGTTGACTTACTGTCTCATGAAAATCCAGTTTAACGTAACATGTTGTTTAATCTAGTCAATTTGACTTACTGTCTCATGAAAATCTGGTTAAACATAACCCGTTGTCAAATGTTAATCTTGTTGACTTGTCTCATGAAAGACCAGTTTAACACAACCTGTTGTTTAAGCTTAGTCTTGTTGACTTACTGTCTCATAAAAAAATCTGGTTTAACAAAACTAAGTTGGGATTTTCCCAATTGGTTCATAGATGTGTTTGTGCTTAAAATAGGTAAATTATTCCATCCCTTGATACGACATCATGTGACTTGCTGTAATTGAAAGCAATCACAAAAGGGCTAAGCTTTAATAAACCATTTCCTTGTGGTGTTTGTTAAAATGGTAGAAACTATTGTGTCAAAATACAAAATTGCTTGCCATGTGTAATACATCCTTATGTCAAAGTTCCTTCTTTAATTATGCTGCTGGTCACTTAAAAATAGAGCAACCGATCTTGTTCTAAGTGACCATAGTAAATGGAGACAGAATATTGGTGTGACGGACAACTTTTATAAATGCATGTTGTTTATCAATTGTAAGCTCAAATTGTGTGTCATAGATATTATATTTATATCACATTTGTAGATACAAATTCATTTGTTATAGCATTGAACTCAATTTGTATTGCAACAGTAAAACATAGAAAGCAAAACAGTTTGAGGGTTTAAATGCAGTACTATAGTAAGTGCTTCTCATACGTAAAAGACATGCTGATATAGTCTTGCATTGAACCCTGATTTGTGAATCAACCTGCTTTGTGATAGTTATCGAAAATATTATCGCCATAGTAAATCGAATTTGGAGTGAAATCATGAATAAATGTACATGTACATGGTGATTATATTCTAGATTTTATCTACAAACAGAGAAAAATGCATAATGATGGTATTGAATTAAGTGCTGACTAAACACCGCTTTATAGATAACTAATACAATGCTTAACCTGTGTAGCTATATTTATTATTAACAAAATGACATGCTTTATAGAAGCAATTTATGATACTTAAATGAGTGGTCTATATATTTGCACAATTGCTTCATATACATAACAAAGATAGTGAACATGTTAGAAGTCCTATGGTTTATACAACCTATTTAAATTATTTACCTATTTAGTAATTTATATGAAAAATGTAGTCAAGAGTCATAATATATTTAAGAATGAAAAAAAAAAAAGCGCGAATATTTATTCAAAAATATTGTCTTCTCAGTGTCTATGTTGTTGGTATTAAGCAAGATCTGTTCCATTTGTTATATTGTACCAGAAAGAGGCTGTTACCTCTGACATCCTTAGATGACTTTGCTGCAAAAGACATTTAAGTCCACTCTCACAAATAAAGATAAATTGTTCCTAACAAGTAATTTTTGCTACAATTGTACTGAGCATTTTATCATTTCGCCAAAGTGGACTCTCCTTGCTATCACAATATTACTTGATGATTGACTTCTACTGTTTCTCTTCATATTGGATCTGAGTAACATAAGGTTAACCCTTTACCCTTAACTGGAATTGTTGACCTGTCCAAATTGAAGACAACAGCAGACAAGTAAAATTGACATTAAAAAACAAAATTTTCTTAATTAATTGGTCTGAAACCATGGTGACAAAAGGAAGAATTGCTCATCATGAGCAATTCATCCTTTTGTCACCATGGTTTCTTAAGTATTGTTCAGCAGATGTTGTAAAATGAAAGAAATTAAAGCGGAAGATGAGAGGAAATGAAAATTACACAAAGATAATGACTTCTGGTAAAACACCTGCTAGCATTGGGGGCTTTGATATGACATAGCTTTGATGTTTGTGAGGGTTTAAACATTGCGTCAAAAGTTTTTTAGTTATATAGGAATGTCCGACTCATTCAAGGGTCCTGCATGGCACAGTTGTTAAGGTGTAGGACTTGGAACATGTGGGTCCTGGGTTCAATCGTCAGCAATGGCGCCAGGATTTTTTATGTGAGTGTCCTTGGGCAAGACACTGCAGAGCTCTGTCTAGTACTGGTGAGTTCTGGGAAAGCCATAAGATAAATGAACAATTATTATCGAGGGTTCAATGCAAGACTATAGTAAGTCCTTCACAAATGTGAATCCACTTACTTATTGTCTTGCATTGAACCCCCAGTATGTGTATGCTTCTCTTTTTGTTATCTTTAGAGAATCTTCAATTGCTTGAAATGCATCATTTTGAATGATGACATTTAATAAGAGTTAATGACACAATTTATCAATGATCTAATTTGAGAATTTGAAATTGAAAGCAAAAGTTATTGTCAAAATGGAGAAATTGCTTTCTGACGATCCATCTAGGAGAATGTTGTGTTAATTCTTCAAAGCCGAGTGTGTAATTAGTGGATCATATGTAACATTCTGCGTCAAGCCATTTATTATGTTTGTTTTGTTTTTGCCTTATTAGAACATTTTTCTAGCTGTTTAGTCCATTTTAAGTTTAGTGCATGAATATTGTGATGCTTGTTTTTCAAACTTTCCCACCCCCTTCCCCTAAAACGCTTTTGTTTTAACCTTTGGTGTCAAATCTCTAAAGAAAACATGTGACTATGAAACTTCATAGTTATCCATTGATGTTTCACGAAACTCATTCTATTTATTAATTACATTATTGTTGAATAAAACAGATCTGAAAATGAATTAAAGAATTGTTGCGTCTTTTTTAATTGAACTCCACAAAGTCCCCTTGAACTCATGCATTACAATATTCACCATATAAAATGGACTAGATAACTAGATTGTTCTGTTTCAATCGACTCTGATAGATCTTATTTTTATTATCAGAGAATTTTATGCATCTGTGTTGAAGTGGTAAGATATATTTGAACTGTAATATCCAAGTTGAATAATAACATTTTTTTGTCATAATATTATGTTTATAAAGGTGTGCATGAGAACTCATAGCAAAAGGAGTAATTGTTTATTATGAGAAACTTCTCATTTTGACACTATATACATATCCATGCTTTTTAATGGATATTACGTGTTCGTTTACTAACTGAATTTGATGTTTTTGCTACAACAGAGAAAAAGGTCAACAATTTGTAACAGTAGAACAACTTCATTGTTTTCCAGCTCTCAAATTCAATATTTTCTGGGATGAAGAACAGATGTTTCCATCGATATATTGCTGTATGATGTTTTATGTAGGGAAGGGTGTGTGGGTGCGTCCATGGCCTTGTGGTTTCAGTTCTGAACTTATAATCATAAGGCCCGTTTGGTTGTGGGTTCAAATCTCTACAGTAGTATTTTGACTCATAAGAGTTGTAACCTTCAGGCTGACTAACAGACTGTCATTGTTTCTGTATGTTTTGACGATCCCTTTTGGACAGTTTACTTTAGTTATGGGTCTTCTTCCATATTTTATGCAAAGGGAAGCTGAATGTAGACATAGTTATCACAAAAAATCCAAACAAAGAACAATTACGTAAGAAGACCGCTGCATGTATTGTATGACAAGATGGCTCATTTCCATAAGCTAGTTCCTCTGGGATTTTGTTATTACTTCAACTTGAATGACCAAACCCAGTGTTCTCAATCAGAACAGGCCGCAGTGCAGAATGACCGCTTTTAATTATGTTTTGGGCCGGTTCAAATTCGCACAGATGTAAGGAACCTGCATGGCCTCCCTCCTCCAAGTGGCCTTTTCAAATTTTGTTTTGGCCTGTTCAACAAATTCTTATTGAGAACATGGTATACCTAAGCAGGCAACATTTTGGAACCAAAGAAAATGATGGGGTCCTGTTAGGCCCAGTTGTTATGGTGTGGGACTCGTGACATCGGGGTCCTGTGTTCAATACTCATCAGCAGCACTGGGATTTCTTATTGAGGGCTCCTTGGGCAAGACACTGCTGAGCCATGCGTAGTATAGGTGAAATGTATGAAAGCCGTAAGATAAATGGAATACTGTTGATACGGTGTTAAATCCTGTATGAACAAAAACAAACATAGAAGATGATGATTACTTCATTATATTTAGGGAAGGAACCATTGTGACAAAAGGAGTTATTGCTCAACCTGAGCAATTACTCCTTTTGACACAGTGGTTTCTTAGAGGTGCTTGTTCGCGGATGATTAAGTTTAAAGTAAAGTGTAAAGTCAATTCCAATGTAAGTTAAATCTACCTAAAATGACCTCAGCCTACAATTCCCAGAGGGGATAATGCAAAGAAATTATGATTAAAATTGATTATGAAGTTAGTTAACCCTTTACCAAACACCCAATTCTTTACTGTCCCAAATTGAAAGATTTTGCAGATGACATTTCAAAGTGTGATGAAATTGAAAAAACATCTTCTGATAGAACAGAAAACATTGTTGGAAAAAGAGAAATTGCTTGTTAAGTGAAATTTCCTCTTTCCCACAATGTTTTCCAGAGTCGTCTGCAACAAACTGATCAACTGTCATCGTTGTTTGTTAATGGGTTAAACCTATGTGGATTTGTTTTTCAACCCACAATTCCAGGGGGAAATATCAACGTCAGAACTCGTTAATAACATTGTTTTTTAATTAAAAATTGGGAGAATTTGATAGAATAGAAGTCTGAAATTCTAACCTGTGCAAGCTCAAAAGTCGTCTTGTTACTCAATTCTTGAAAGGTCATTTGATAGTAAATGCGCAACTGTTTTCAGTGAGTCAATATAACTATCATATTACTTAAAAGTTATTGCCCTTTGTAGTAACCAGCTGTATGGTATCATATTCTAAACACAATTATATTCAAAGCCCTAGCCTAGTACTGATGACTCCCTGGAAAGTTGTAAAATATGGGAAATGTTGTTGCCAAAGCATTAGACCCATTGAAAATATACAAAAACATTTTGACAAATGAAGAAATTGAATACTGGTGGTTATGCTGACTTCTAATTCAAGTAGTGATAGAGTGATGATTATAGGAGCCTGCTATAGTCTCACATTAACCCAATACCAAACAGTAACGACATTTGACCAGTTTGTTGCAGACGACTCTGGAAAACATTGTGGGTAAAGAAGAAATTGCTCTTAACAACAAATTTCTCCTTTTCCCACAATGTTATCTGCCCTATCAGATGATTATCTTTCAATCTCATCACATTTTGAAATGTCATCTGCAAACTCTTTCAATTTGGGCCAGTCAAAAGTATGGTGTTTGGTAAAGGGCTAAACCCATGTGAGGTTCCTGCTTGGCCCAGTGGTTATGGTGTAAAACTTGTGCCACCTGGGTCACAGGTTCAATTTTCGCAAGAAGCAATTGGATTTTTCATGGGAGTGTCCTTAGGCAAGACACTACAGACTCCTGCCTAGTATTGGTGTCTGTGGTCGTTGTATAGTAACTGAAATAATGTTGACTCTGCATCAAACCCTTTATGAATATTATGATAATAATAGTAACAATTATAATGATATTGATGATACTAATTTATATACAAAAGGAAGATTGAAGTCATCAACTTCAGGTATGTTAAAATAAGGTTTTATGAAGAAAGGGTTTAATTGTTTAGAAAACCAAGGTGTGGGGAAATGGGGTTATTGATAGCAAGTGTAATTACTTTTGTTCTGAGCCATGCCCTTATATGGGTATCAATAGATGCCTCTGTATATGACAATATATTAATTAAAGGTTCAATGCAAGACTAAAGTAAGTCCTTGACAAACATGAAGCAGTTACTATAGTCTTGCATTGAACCCTCAATATATCTTTGGTTCAGTGCAAGTCTACTAAATCCTTGATAAACTTACAGCTCTTACAACAGTCTTGTGCTCAACAATAAATATATTGAGGATTCAGTGCAAGCCTATTGTAAGTCCTTGACAAAGATGACACAATTACTATTGTCTTGCATTGAGCCCTCTATATGTCTATGTATCGATGCAAGACTGTAGTAAGTGCTTCACAAACATGGAGCACTGACTATAGTCTTGCATTGAACCCACTACATGTATATATCTATGGTTCAAAGCAAGAGCAAGACTATAAATCCTTGATAAACGTAATGCTCTTACTATAGTCTTGCGCTCAACAATAAACGTATTGAGGGTTCAATGCAAGACTAGAATAAATCCTTGACAAATATGAAGCAATTACTATAGTCTTGCATTGAGCTCTCGGTTCATTGTTTACTATTCAACTAGCGTGTCACATTCCCCACATGGGAATAATCCTTATTTTACCATGAAGCCAGAATAGTTCCTCATGAAGATGTTCACTTCTACATTGCTCAAAATGTTTTGACAGTTTTTAAAGAGAATTTTTTTTCGTTTTGCTGGGATAAATTACCCAGTAATGATGGTCATCAGCTGTTGGTGACTTGTAGCTCTATGATAATAAAATCATTCTCACTTCAAATGAATTTGGGAGCGAATTTAATGAGCTTCAAGCTTCCATCACAATCTATGTAAAATTAATAAGTTTTAACTAAATGAATTTGGGGAAATTTGCAAGGAAAATAGGATTGGATGAAACCTGCATGTCTATATGTTAATAGAAACTATTACATGTATAGTATAGGGATGAAATAACATGTGAGAAATATCTCCATTTTCATGGGAACACTTGTAAGCGACTTGTAGCATAATAGTCAAACCTTGGGATTGTCAGGTAAATGGTTAATTGGGTATATCTGTCTGTATCTTCTATTGGAGATCTATTTCTATCGTAGACCGTGTACCCAATGTCTGCCTTTTAGGTCTGTGTGTGTGGGAGAGAAGCTGAAAAAAAATGGACCTGTTTATTGTCTGGTGTATAATCATTTCAATTTGAAACCGCAGACAGAAAACTTATTCCCTCATTATAAGACTTTGTGACTGGTCCAAATTTAAAGCAGCAGCAGATGACACTTGTCATGCATGAAAACTGCATTTTCTGTATGAAATCCAAATGAAACCATGGTGACAAAAGCAGAAATTGCTTTTAAAAGCAATTTCTTCTTTTGTCACCATGGTTTCTTAAGTTTTTTGTCAATTGAGTGTTAATTGGTAGAATACCCACAATCCAGCATGTTAAAATGTATTCTTTCGTTGGAGATCTTTGGTTGTTTTCGGTATACATTGATCAGGCCGAATCTGTTCGCTTAAATGCGAATAGTTGAATGCGAATAGTTTCAGCCCCTTATGGTGTATATAAGGATCATGATCAAGTTTCAAAATGAAGGATTATGGATATCCTACCTTAAAATGAGGTAAAATGGAATTCAAGATTCAACTGCAAGCAAGTCCCATGAGTTAAATGTAGAGAACTGTCTTACTTAATGGTTTACGAAACTATTTGGGTACATCAAAACTGATAGAAATTAATACTGTCCTTTATTAAAGTACAATATTGTCATGTAACACATCATTGGAAGCGTCTGGCCCTCGGAGAGATGATTCCAATGATGTGATTTTTTGCAATATTGCTCATCTCACTATTGACATAAAGAGGAAGATTGCTTTGAACTTAAGCAAATTCTTAACGTATACTGTTAAGCAAAACGCTACCCAGGAGCATATATAACAAAAAGGCTTTTCAGGGGTTCTAATTCTTTTTTGTGTGAAAAAGGAATTTTAAGGTTCAAGTACTAGTGACATCTTGTTGAACCCAAATTAAATGGTGATTACCTTATTGAAATGCCAATCTCTTAATCAGTTTGTGGTCTTTTGATGACATTTGATTAACCTTTAATCAACGTATACGGAAGATACTCAGTAGACAAAGTTATTTTTGGGGTCGCATGAAAATGTCTTATGGATATGTTTGTAAACTCAATAGAATGAATCTTTTTTGAAAACATGTTGACGGATTGAAAAATTTCTCTTGATGAGCAATTTCTTCATTAGTCACATCATTTTTGAATAATATCCTGCAGAAAGATCTTGATTCACTGCTTTGAAGGGTAAGAGAAAACATGTTGTTCTATTCTAAATGTCAGCTTCTACAGATGAACTTCTCTAATTGGACTTGTTAACTCATTCTCCAGTATATAGGAACTATAGTGACCAACAGTGGACAACAATATAGTATCAGAAATAGCATTGTTTTTGTGTGATAATTAGAAACCATCGTTTGAGGGTCTCGCTGGCCTTCTGGTTAGAGTACAGACCTTGAATTCACATGTCCCCTCGCCATGTAAGTTTAGATTCTGGCGAAGGTATTTGGGCTTTCATGAGAGGAAGATTTCTTTTTAACATTCAGATTACAGAAGGTTGCAGCTGGCTTGATCAGCCCTTATGGGCAGTTGAATTTTGTGTTTTCCTCCATCATTACGAACAGGACAATGCACGATAACTGAAATAATGTTGATGCAATGTAAAACCCATATAAAACTAAATCATGAGGCATAGTTTACCTGTTGACTTATGGAATGCAGATGGTTTATCCTGCTTGACCAGCCTTAATTGGCAGTTAAAATTTGGTCTTCCTCAATCGTTAAGAGTAAGGCATCTCTACATAACTAATAATGTTTGTGTGATGTAAAAACCCATTTAAGTAATATCTTGTTTTCAAGCAATGCAATAAAGTGTTTCTATAATGTGGTTTTTTTTTCATCTGTCTACTGTGTGTGTATTACACCAAGTGCAAGTCGTATATTTCCTACAATGCCTGAGAACATTTTAACATTGTGTTTACTAGAACTGTTCAATTTCTCTTTTTTATCTTAACCTGAAATGACAATTGATCTGTTCTTCCATACATACACATTTAAAAAATATATAACACCTGGTTTCAGAATGCGCTGTGACAAAAGTAGATTTGGTTATGTTGTGGTTTCAGAAACCACTTTGACAAAAGCAGATTTCATTATGTTGTTTTGGAAGCTAATCAAATCATTCAGTGTAAAGATCTTGTTATTGATGAAAATTGGTCTGTGTGTGTTTATCATATAGGAAATGGTATGTGATATGTTTGTTTCCCCACCTGCGGAGAGTGATGAAATCAAAGAAAAGGAAATTGATTGAAATCTTTTAAAGATGATTAAGTTCAGTTTCTTTGATTTCTGTTGATGGAATTATGTTTATCATCAGATAACTCAGACAGCTAGGTTAGTTGGGGGTGAGGAAGGCCACATTGCTTTTGTGTGATAATTAGAAACAATTGTGTTAGGGTCTCCTTGGCCTTGTGATTAGAGTACAACATTCGGAATCACATGATCCCTTTCCATGTGGGTTTAAATCCCGGTGATGCATGTATTTGGATTTTTAACGCTTAGCTTGCTGGGTAATTTTCTATAAATAGTTGTTTTTGTCCTCTGCTTTCTAAAACCCTGAATATCTGCTTGATTTTGATGAAGAAAGATACTAAGTGTAGCAAACAGGTTAGATCACAGGCCATCCGCCAATTTACTAGGCGGCTGACCTGGATCTAACCTGTTTGCATAAGCATGAACTCAGTTCCGGCACTATCGAGGTTAAGAGAGGTAGTCTCATGACTGACTGACTTATGGAATTCCGATAGTTCTGCCAGGCTTGACCAGCCCTTATGTGAATAAAAATATAACATGAAATAAGGTTGATTGGATGCAAAACCCATATAAACCCATATAAATATAAAAGAAAAACATACTCATAACAGGGTTGGATAAAGTTACATATTTGTTGCATTTGTTTGTTTAGGTGTTATTAAAGATTACAGTTGATTAAGAAATAAAATTTTACAGCATGAGAAATGGTGTCCTGGATAACAAACGGTTGATTCCTGAGCTCTTCTTGTTACTAATGTGTGGAGTCGGCCTTATTTAGATATAAGTTGAGCCTTGCAAAATAACTGAAATATTAAAATACTGATGTTGTGATGCAAAAAACCCATAGCCAAAAATAACAAGATATTAGTGTAATAATGATGATAATTATATGATAAGATATCATAGTATTGGGTCATTATTCTTTACTGCAAAAGCAAAAATCTGATCAGATGTTACAATATTAGAACATTATTTTCTACTTCTAGGATGAAAGGGATGCTCGCCCAATCACCCCAGACATCATCGACCAAGACGTGGCCCCAGAGCCCCAGTTCACAGCCCCACCCTCAGCAAAGGAGAGAAAACAAATGGAAAAGGAGGCAAAAGAACGAGCCAAGAGAGAGAAGGAAGAGGAAAAGATGAGGAAGAAGGAGGAGGAGAAGGAGAGAAAGAGGTTGGAGAAGGAGAGGAAGGCCCTGGAGGCTGCTGAAAAGAAAGCTGCAAAACAGAGGTCGAAACAGAAAGGAGTAAGTGCTTTCTCCCCCCTCATAATAGTTTAAAATTATTTATTTTTTACATCAATTGTGACAGAAGCTTAACCCTTTACCAAACGCAAAATTTTCAACTGATCCATATTGAAAGAGTTGGCAGATGCCATTTCAAATTGAAATGCAATTGAAAAGTAATCATCTGATAGGGAAGAAAACAATGTGGGATAAGGAGAAATTGCTCATTAAGAGCAATTTCTCCTTTTCCTACAATGTTTTCCAGAGTGGTCTGCAACAAGGTGGTCAAATGCCGATATTGTTTGGTAATGGGTTAAAGCTTATTATATTCACTCTATATGACTGCTTCCTTGATACTGCACCAGTACTCGCGCTGATTTGTGGGTTAGTTCCTTGACCCTCGGTACAAAAGGCGGATGCTATACCACTGCACCAATGTTGCCCACATTATAGGAGTCCCTTACACTCATAGCCTTAGGTAAGAGTTGTAGGTAGCATTTTACTAAAAGGCTTAGTCCAAACTGATATACATGAATTTCATATTAGATATAAGTACAATATTGTCATGTGATACGTCATTGGAAGTCTCTTAGAGAAAGCATTTTGCTTGGTAAATATAGAATAATATTGGCGCATGTCAAAACTGATATACATAAATTTTACCTTGAATAAAAGTACAACATAATCATATGATATGTCAATGGAAGTCTATCAGAGAAAGGAGTGGGTGTTTTTCTTTCCCTGATTACAAGAAGTCCCCAATGGGCTTGTGGTAGCATTTTACTAAACCACTTTGTTTAAACTGATGAATACAGTTTTTGTTCTTGAGTAAAAGTACAACATTGCCAGGGGATATGTCATTGAAAGTCTCTCAGAGAAAGTGGGTGCTAATCTTTACCTTATTATAGTTTTTTACATGGCCAATTGGTAATTGTACTAGGTAGCATTTTGCAAGACGAATAAGAGAAAAACATTTGTGTAAGTCAAAACTAAGGATACATGAATTGTGTTTTAAATACATGTAATAGTAAAATACTTTCATGTGACACATCATTGGGTGCAAGTGTCTCGGACAGACAATTCCAACTATGTGGATGTTACCAATACTGCTAATCTCAATTATAATAAAGAGAGATAATTTTGTTTTGGACTTTGGCAAGTTCTTAGCATAAGGTGTTAAGTAAAATGCCACAGTAAGTTTGAAATGATGTTAGTGGTAAATCGTAAAAGGTTGTGTGTTTGTAGTCTTACAGAATGCCATTAGTGCTACCCTTGTTCATCCTACTATAATTGAGAATTTGAAGTATATTATGACACATGTATTCAAATATATTCAGGCTTCTGAACCCTTATGGTGCTGGAACTGACTTCATGATTATGCAAACCAGTTAGACCCAGGCCAACCGCCAAGTAAATTGGCGACTGGCCTGTGATCTAACCTGTTTGCTACTCTGTGAGTATCTTTCCTCATCAAAGTTGAGCAGATATCTAAGGTTTTGAAAGACAGACAACACAAAAGTATTTTTCTAGAAAAACACCCAACATTCCAAGGGTTAATTATCCCACGCAATTTTTGCTGGTTGATCATCTTGCAAAAAGCATATTGAAGGTCAGGCTCACATTTCAAGGTCAAATTTTAATTAATGATGCCAAAGTTTGGCACCAACTTGAGCCAGGACAACCATGCTTGTAACTGTTGTATAATTTCAAGGTCAAATTATATTTTATTATGCTAAAGCATGACAAATCTAGATTCTATTTCAAGATCAAATTTTAACTTATGATGCCAAACTGAAGACAATCTACCATTTTTGTTATATTATACTGTAAAGTTGATCACACTCAAGGTCCTATTTTGAAGTAGAATTATGCTAAATGATGCTTTAGTGTGGAAAATCTTGAGCCAGGAAAGGCATGCATGTTTTATAGAACTGGATAGGAAATCTTTCTGAAATGTTGCATGTTTGACCATTATAGTCTGCCCCAGCAAAACCAGACCTAGAACGACGAGACAGTCGCGGTTCAAGTAACCAGGATATGGGCCGTGACTGGGAAGAGGCGCAGGCTCAGGAACATCCCGGCGCAGTCACGCCTGATCGCACGGTGAAAAGGCTGAGCAGTTTTGCGGAGAAGGTAAGTTTATTGATAGGTAGTTATTAGTATGGCTGAAAGACCCTGCTTATTATAGACACCATCCTCAAAAAATAAGGACAACACTGGTTTAAGAAGGACATAGCCATCCTTCTCCAAACTGTACATTTGATTATTTAATTGTGTAAACTTAACTTAAATAAATTGACATGTTACTTTCCCCTCTCTGTGATAATGCTGAAAAATTTGTTCTTAAAACACAAATATAGATGTAACTAGAAGTGCTATTTAGATGACACCAATTCAATGTTAAGACCACACTTTATAAGAGCAACAAATGAGTTTTATTTTTGCTCTGTATTGCATGAAAAAATAAAAAATAACTTATTATTCAAGAATCTCTGTTCTAACCTTATTTTACATTTGATTGTTTTCTCAATATTATTCAGAGGGCAGGGGACACTTTGATCAATCATTAGATAGAGGAAAACAATCATGAATGAGCGTTGTAAACTGATTTATGACATATTTGAACTGTAATAAGCAAAGGAAAATTTATTCATATTGAGAAAATGATCATATCACCATGATACTTTCAATTGGGGTTTGGCGTCTTTATTAAGGAAAGTTTCAAGAAAACTGGTTTTATAAACATTTTTTAAAATAAGTTTTCTGTAGGGGGCGAATCATACTCTGCCACTAACATCTTTGTTTCATATCAATATCATTCTTCTGAAAAATATAAATATTAAAATGTGCATGCTTTGTTTGTTGTTAAAATGTTTTGGTGGTAGTTTTTATCTCTCTCTTACTTCAGATATTATGATCAGAGATTCTGTATATGATATGCATTTCAGAGGATAACTTCATATGCCATTAAGAAAAGAAAGAAAAACAGTACTCTTTGTACGAAAATAGTTTTGTATTGTATTTGGCTGCCTGATAAAGGTTTTAGGTGCTACCCCTTTGCTTAAAACCCAATCAAGTTTATGAATCTCACTGTCTGTTAAATAATTTGTTGATGGGAGATTATTATCAGATAGAAATTTGATTCCCAAAGACTCTTAGTGTCAATATAGAACCCTAGGAAGGTCTCTCCTAATGTTGTCCTATCATAAAATCACAACTATCTGATATCAACCTTGTTATTTCATAACATGCAAATGTCTTTGTATTATATTGCAAATGACACTATTGTATTGTACTGTATTCAAGACCTCATTTCTGGGGTCAACCATTTCATTGGGTTTGAGAAACTTTAAGTAAATAAGAGTTTTGTGGGGTTAAAAACTGGAAAAGAAATGGAAATATTTCATTTATTTCAATGTTGATTAGTTTTGAACTGAAAGATTTATGAGGAATGTTAGAAATTGCACACAATGAGAAATCCCTCTTCCTTCTCAATTGTTTCTCAGTCAATTACTTGTACTGTTATTTGATAGTGTCCGTAAGGTCAAATTAGTAGTATCTTGCATGTGCAGTTTCATAGTTATAGGATTCTTATAGAAAGTCTAGGTATGCATGTTATTGATAGTGTAAATTGGACAATAGTTAAGAAACACTGATTTACAGGCAGGACATGTCTTGATACTTTAGTTAAAAGCCGGTGCCATCGCCTAGTGGTTAGAGTATAGTAAAAGGATCTTTTTCATAATAAAGAAAGTTATGTGAAGTATAAATTCAGTTAACAAATTCTTCATATTATACCGGTAACTAGTTCAATTTGACAGTAAAAGGAATAGAAGCATTGTTCCTCATGGTATCAATGTTCACAAAACTAGATATTACTTGTTACATTTTCTAGTTTTGTATTCTTGTGAAGATGTATTAAATGAGTTAACAGAGTTTATACTTGGATAGACCTTACCTTTTGATAGAGTACTGTGGCCTGTCTCACAGATATTTGTACAATTAATTTCCTCATAAACGTAAATATAAAAAGGAAAAGAGTTCCTCAGAAAAGCGTCAAATTAGATGTGAACGGATCATGAGTCCTTCCTGTTAAATATTAAGTGTACCTATAAATTCATGTCTTGTTTTCTTTCACAAAAACACGATTACCTCTGAGATTCAAGGGTAATGACAAATTTGACATACGGAAACATAAAGTTACTAATTTTTGTGAGACAAGCCTCAGAACTGTATACTGTCAATGTAACCTGTGCATGCCATGTTTTACGTTGTATTTATTTACTCATGATCGTAGAAGGAGCGTGGTATAGATGTTCACGATGATTTTGATGACGACGATGATGACAGTGATCGACCGCCGACCCCTCCGGCCCCTCTTGAAGGAAACCTAAAGGGGCGCCAGAAGGGGCGCAGGGGTAAACCCAAGCTACATTCGGAGGGCTCCGACTACGGCTCGGATGAAGAACGGCTTAAGGTTATTAAAGAACACCGTGTGCATAGATAGCTTAGCTGATTTTTCTTTCTAACACATCCTTAGTATTAATGTTTCTTTATTTAGTGTGGGGTTTGGGGATGCATTTATGTATGCAGATATCAAGATAATGGGGCATGTGGGTATATTGTATCCAGCAACAGTATTTCTGAAGCTAAAGGACTATGTTACATATTCTGTTGATACAATACTTTTTGGAATGGTCTATAGGACAATGCTGTTTTGTACCTGGAGGCCTCCATGGTTAGAGTACAGGACTCGAAATCAAATGCCCCTTCCCAATTACACTCATGTTCCAACGACTCCATTTGGATTTTCATGAGAGGTAGTCTCATGACTGACTTACAGAACGACAATGGTTCTACCAGGCATGACCAGCCCTCAATCATTAAGAGTCAGGCATTATGTGGCCTTGTGGTTTGGGTACAAAACTCTAAATCATATGGTCCCTTTTCACTTGGGTTTAAATCCCGGTGACGGCATTTGGACTTTCATGAGTAGTAGTTTCCTGCCTGACATTCGGAAGACATATCAGATTCCTGGCCTAGTACTGGTGAATCCAGGAAACCTGTAACATAACGTAAATTTGTTAACATTTCATGAAAACCCATATAAACTTTACAAAACAAAATTAGTTTATACAAACATATAAGCTTTGAATAGATTGGGAAAAAAGTTCTCACAAATTAAATTTATGACTCTCTATTCTAATAAAAATTTGTTGTACAACCATGATCATTCCCAATTTGTTTGTTTATGCCAATTCCCCGTATGCGAATATTGTGACTTGTCCTGAACAGAAACAGCAGCAGCCAAACACAATAATGTTTGAAGGATATCGTTTTCTTTGTGATATAGAAAACAGGCGGGGGAATCACTTGACCAATGTTTACTATCTTATGACGAACAAGATGGCTGCACCCAGGTATTCTTGCTTTTTCACCTAAGTAAATATACCTAGTCATCTTGTTTGGTCATAAGATGGTAAACATTGGTCAGGTGATTCTCCTGCCTAAAAAAGAAAACATTGTGACAGAAGTAGATTTGTTAGAAGCTAGTCTTCTCTTTACACAGTAGTAACCAACATCTTTTGCTGCTGGTGTTTCCATAAACTTGTGTTAGTTTAATCAACTAATTTGTCTTTTGCTTTAACATTTATTTTGATATTAGCCTAGTTTTGCAGTGATTTGCAGTGCATTAGATCTTTTAGCTTGAACTTCATATTAGTGGATCTAGATATATACAGTTAATCTTTTCTTAAAGGACCATGATAAAAGTAGACAGAATCATTGGGTATAAGACATCTAATGGCTTTCATCCTGTCACTAGTGTCATTTTGGGACCGATAACTAAGTGCCATATAACATTTGTAATATCCGGCACTAACCATATAACACTTTCATGTGACAAATCATGACGTCATAAGAACGACATGACGTCATGTTTGCATCATTCTCTACTTATTTTTTTCTCCTTTTTTCTCGTGTTTTATTTACATCTTGTTTGTTTGAAAGAATACATAAAGGTAACAGGATAAATAAAATAGAAAGTTGTTGTCTTTGAATGGGAAAGGTTATCAGGCTCGGCTTCAGAAAGCTTCAGACTAAATAATGTTTCGTGCTCTGTTTAAACATGGCCGCTTGATTCAAGATTGACTTTATATATCAATACAAATATGTTTTATACTTAATTTGTTTTTATCACATTTCACTTTATATCCCATATATATACAGGTATCCATTTTCAATGCATTAATTGGTTATGGTCACTAAAACATTCAAACTTAAACAATCAAAGGGATCTATTTACTAGTTTAGACTTCAGCTCTATTTTCAAGCCTAGAATGAGAAGTGGTGTTTCTTATGTTTTCTTCAGCAGATGTGGTAAATTGAGGTATCATGCAGTAAGGTTTGATAAGAAAGGTGTTAGGATCCTGACATCTCTCATAACAACATTAATCATAATTCCTGGTATAAGCTAGGTGCTGACGTACTGAAGAAATCTACCATGCTTTAACCCGTTACCAAACAGTAACAACATTTGACCACTTTGTTGCAGACGACTCGGGAAATTATTGTGGGAAAAGGAGAAATTGCTTGTGACAAGCAGTTTCTCCTTTTCCCACAGTGTTTTCTGCCCTATCAGAAGGCTACTTTCCAATTTCATCACACTTTGAAATGTCGTCTGCAAACTCTTTCAATTTGGGCCAGTCGAAAATTTGGCGTTTGGTAAAGGGTTACATTGATGGTATGTGGGGGTCTGTAATTAGGCCACAGTGTCTTATGTAGTAGGTGCTTCCTGTTTATAAATAATTTTTTCAATAAATGAAAAAAAGAGTGTGATTTACCCTAATAGTGCTGGAACCAACTTCATGCTTATAGAAATATGCCGTTGATCTTTCTTCATCAATGATGAGCCAAGTATCAATAAACAAAAAGAAATCTTGATGTGGTTTAAAAACTAATTAAAACAATAAAAATGCAAATCATAAATTGTTATAAAACCACAAAGAAACGCTGAAAAAACACTAAAATCCAATGTTTGGCAAAGTACTTTCTTCTTTTTGAATTGTTATTATCTTTAACCTTTCTGTTACAACTGGGTTAGAAAATAAAACAACAAAAAACATTATATCAGTTAATAGGTAGTTTATGGTCTTACTTTAAAGAGGAAGGTAAAATGGGAGATTGTGCTGGGGATGATGTGACATTAGTCACGTTTTTCTCTTCAATTTGCCATTTTTAACTTTTTTTTTTTTCCCCCGGAAATATTGCAGCAAAAAACCCTTTCTTTGTCTTTATGGGTATTAGGCATAGAATTTGCGGAAATAATGGGGGAAATTATTAAAAGGAAAATTGTTTATACAGCTTACATGTTAATCTTTTATGTTTACCTTTTCGAGATATAATTTGTTGTTTGTGAACATTTTACAATCAGGTCATAAGCTAAAGTTGTCCATTAAGTATTGTATATGATAAATTGATAGGAATTTCCTTTTGAGTTATGATTTTTTTTTCATCCTTTAGTGGATATATACCCCACAATAAAGCTTTTATCACTGAAGATGTATTTTAGTTTATTTAACAGCATTTTTATAAACAATATTGCTTCATATTGTTGAGGGTTTTCCTCAATACATCTGCCGTGATCGACTATTGAAACACTGTGATGAAAAGGACATTAAATCATTGAGATAATTAATTCATAAGTCTGTAGTAAAAATCGTATTCTCCTATTTTAGATTATGAAAAAAGAAGTGTGTGATAAATTTGAAAATCAGAAATGTCTTTTGTGAAAATCTGCTTTTAAAGATGCTTGTTCACAGATGAGAAAATTTGAAAATCAAAACAAAATGTTGTTGAAACTCGCCAGTTTTTGTGTTGTTGTAGAGAAGACAGTTTTAAGTAGTTAATGAAGGCATACTAAAAACAGGAAGTTTCAATATATCTAAGTGTGTACGGTTATATGTATTAGATCTCAAAACTGTTGCTTCGCTTTTGTAAATGAATACATGTTAATTCATTGTGTGCATACATTAAAAACTTAAATACAGACTAATTTTTAATTCAATGGCTATTCTCTAATACATTCTATACAAAAGTAAAGCTGCTGTACAGGTTTACAGATTTTTTTTAACTTTCAAATGTCCTCATTAGTAAACAAGCACCTTTTAACACTCGTGATTTTACACCCTTTACTGTTTCTGTGCTTTTTACTTTCATTGATTTGAACGAACATTTACTAAGTACAAATATTTTATCATCTCAAAATGAAACAGTTTGCTGACAACATTTTTAGATTGAGGGGATATTTGGGGGAAAAAATTAAGAAGAGAAACTGCCCAAAAAGTGTTCTTCCTTTTCCAACAATCGCTTGCAACATATGCCAGAAGCATACCTGTAAATCAAGGGTCTGTTTGGGTAGAAAAATTAATTACATTGACCTTTACAATATTGAAATCTGACTCTTTATGTGCCGATGAGATAAACTGGATGACTTTTCCCCCCATTACCAATGATATTGGATACATTTGTGGAAGACACCTAATGCAAATGTTCTAACTATATATGAGAGAAGTACAGAATACCCCTTACTTTTACTGGAAAGGACCTCCGTGGTATTGCAACAACACTGAAATAATGTTTACATGGTGTAAAACCCATATGTATAGACAAATACTCTTTTGTAGAAATTATTTGCTTTCTTTTAATTGCAATCTTTTCTTTCATATAGCCTGTTGATCCAGAGATACATATTTGTGGTTTAATCTATGATCTTGCTCGCCCACGATGTAAAAGTGATGGACTTGTAATATGGGTGTCCGTGGTCCAAGCCCAGACTCATTGACTTTGTTGGAGTGCCCTTTGGCAAGACACTTCAATGTCCCAGCCTAGTATTGATGGATCCCAGGAAAGGCATAGCATGACTGAAAAGATTGTCGATACAGCATTAAACTAAATGCAAACATGTAGCATTTAATCCTATACAAGCTTAATAAGGAACTTCATACAAACTTATTTGACAGAAGGAGAAATTTGTTTTCATGAACAACTTATCAAATTTGTTACAAAGGTTTCCTCAATTATTTGATGCATGCGTAATATTTAACTTTTATATTATGGAAATAGTCAACATATCTTTTTAAATCATACTGTACTTTGCTATTTTTCAGGAGCCCCGACGTCGTGGTGATGGATACGATGAGGAGGAAGAAGTTTCGTTTTAGAAACCACGACTGATCAGAAGACAGCTATAGATAGATTTGTACAGTTAAAGTCATGCGACGATGAAGATGAATGTCATGTGACCATGAAGATGAATATCATGTGACAATGAAAATGAATATCATTTGACCATGAAGGTGAATATCATGTGATAATGAAGATGAATATCATGTGACCCTGAAGATAAATATTATGTGACTTTTTGTACGAGAAGGAAAACTTGCTCTTCCTTCCCCACTACGATTCCATCCAAGAGTATGGCTTCGTTTTTATTTTACATATGTTAAATGCAAAGGGCAATTTAAAGTCATCTTTTTCAATAGAACAACATTTCATCATTATGAACTCATGTAAGGTTTATTGTTTTAAGAAAATGATTTTAAGAATATCCTTTTTTAAACATTTTTTAGTCTCAAATGCAGAGTACTGAAGAAACTATTGAGCCAAAAGGATAAGTTGTTTGTTACAAGCTTATGGACCATTAGTTTGTATTCATATTATAAACAATTTGTTGAGTTTCACTCCTTTCTGGAATGGACAGATGAAAAAAATAGCTGGGTGACCATTTTGTATATTTTACCATTACATAGGTATTTACTATATCATAATTAATATGCAATTGAATTGTTTATATCGCTGATTAATTGCTGATTACTCACCTGTATTCTTCCACTAATTGTATATAATACAATGTAGGACAGCATGATCCAGCTTCTTTTTCTTTTCGAAAGTGCTAAAAAGATGTTGGTTTCGAAGAATAAAAGTTTTGTAGGGGTCATATGGAGATGAAGGTCAAACAAAGGTCATGGTCACCCAATGTTATCAAATTTGACCTTCACACATGAACAACACAAATATCTTGAACAAATGTCAAGGTTGTACTGATAAAGCCTTTCACAAGACCACTATTGTAAGGCAGCAAATATACTTTAAACTATTGTTTGAACCTCTGTGACTATTGTTATATATCTGATTGTTGGACACAAACTAAGGTTTTATTGGTAAAGAATGCCTCAACATGCAAAGTTGAATATATGTGCTTTATATAATTAGAAGGCCATAATAAGAAATGACATTTAACAATCAATTCTTTTTAGGTTTGCCATTTTGCTTCCATTTATTTATGCTAGTTGTGATTAACATGTAACATTTTATGATACATAACTGTAAAGGTAGTCTATATATATTGTAGAAAGGTTGGTTGGTTTCTTTTGTAGTAGATTTTTATTATTTTTTTGAAAGAAAAAGTAAAGAAAAATATTCACTTGAAAACAAACATAAGGAGATATGATGTTGTTTTGTAATGAAAGCATGTGGCAGGCAATGTGAACTGATTAATTCCTAACATGTTATTTGCAAATAATGGCTAACAAAGAATCTGCTAGAAATTCTTCCATTTGTTTGAAAATGTTACAATCATTTGGCGAAAGTTGTGTACACATTGACATTGATAAAGTATTAACTTGGCAAAAGTAATATTTCACTGCATATTTGTTTCATTGCATCCCTATAGGTTTCACATGGAAGAATATTCTACAATGAAGGAGGAATAGCTTTTCTTTGATTAGTTTTAGAATATATATCAACTGTTTACTTTAAAACATTCCAGAATTTTTATTTAGATCTTATAATTCGCTGTACTAATTTTACATCTAAATGCTTCCATACTTCTTATGCTGTATATTCTTTAGAAGGATTGTTTTACATTTATCTATTCTTAAATTGAAGGTGTCGCACCTTCAATTTAAGAATAGATAAATGTAAACAATCCTCTGTCAATAGCATGCAGTATGACATAAACAAACTTTCAATAAAAGCTTACCTTAAACTGTTTCCTTATTTAGGATTTTGTGCCTATCCGTATTAAAAGGAAAAGCATACAACAAAAGTTGGAAAGACACTTTAATGATTTTACTGCTTCTTACAGGGTGTTTAATTGTATTGAAATCCCACTGCTAATTGGTAAGCCATGTTACTTTTGTTGGTTTCATGTTTCAGTTGATACTTACTACATGTTTATTTGTTACTTCCAAGTTCTGTTTGTGTTTCATTTGTCCAAGTTCTGTTTTAATTGCATTTTGGCATGTTTCTTTCAATGTCTTCGATGATAAATGCGCATGCATTTCCAAGGTGCTTTGCAATACTTTTGCTGGTCCTTCAATTTTGCTAAGAATTTGCTTTAGTATTGCAATGAACCATCGATTTTGTATGTTCTGATGTACTCAAATTGAATGTCGTACTCAACTTGAATGTCATTTTCGTATTTCTGAATACCCATGCTGGAAATTTTAATTTTGTTTTAATGTCTACTTGTTTGTGCTACCATATTCACTAGGTTGTGTTTTAACAAATAGTTTTAGTTCCACATTTTATCATACATACATACATACGTATATATCACAAAGGCATTGTGATGAGTTAGGCAATGGTTGAATAAGTAATTTCTTAATGTTGAATTACTGAAGTCTGCCAAGCCAATAAAGTATCCTTCATTTTAGTTTACTTTGTATTCTGTCAAATCTGTCTATTTCATGGTGTTCCATTTGGTCAAATGCAATAATCACATTTGTCACATGTGCTTTTACAAATTGTGTACACCAAGAGTTGCCTTTCACTTTGTATTCAAAGAAACTTTGATATAATCAAGAATTATTAATTAGGAATCTCGTGTTTCTGGTTAAGCTTGTCACCTTATGCTTCCACATGTTGCTAAATTGAAACGTTATTGAATTAATTCCATTTGCTTGAATAAATGATGCTCTTGAATTTATTCCTCTTCCTGAATAAATTGCACATTCAAGCAATTGTCTTCCTACACTTGCCACTAGTATATTTGGATGAATAGTGGTTTTGTCTTTTCTTGTTCTCATCGAAAGGAAATTTTATTTCTGGTACAATGTTGGTTGGTTTTACAAGGCTTGCTCAATCCGATCTAAACTGCATGGTCGCTCTATTTCAAAATATGGAATGTTTGTAACTTGCCCAAAATTAACACATACTTAAATTTCTGCTTAACTATTCTTGTGGACATGCTATCCAGAAATATGGGTTTCGAAGTTTTGATTGTGAATCAAGTAAACTAGAGCGGATATTGTTTTACACATTTAAAACATACATTTAAGTATTCACTCGTATATCGCTTGCTCATTGTATGCTTTTACTTCATGCTATTATTTCTAACCGTTTTTCGTTTATTGTTTATAAAGAACCATTATTTTTCTATTTAGTATGTATTCCATCCTTTTTATATCATAATGTAAATACTATAAATATATCATAAATTTAAAAATGATTTTTATGTGGAGATAAGTCAATTAAACAATATGTGTATAAATCCTTTAATTTCGTTTTATGTGAGCCCCGTATATCATATTGACCCAATCTGATGCACATGTAACATAATACTTAAGAACCATGGTGACAAAGAGAAATCACGCTTCAAGAGCGATTCATTCCTTTCTCATCGTGGAAAATGAATTGCTGTGCAAAGAAAAAACAGCACTTCTGATTTTGTTGTTGGAAAAGAAATTGTTCGTACGAATTTATTCCTTTATCAACAACGTTAGATATTTTTTGACATCTTACTTAGCATGGTTAGCATGTACTTTGTGTGACAACGTACAGATTGGTTAGTTATTCTGTCTGTGGAAAACAACTTGTAATGTCCGACCCGAGAGATGGTTTTGCTGTTATAAGTGCGTAAAATCGTTTATGAAACTTGTGGGAAGCTTAAAGTTCATTTCGAACATGTCTCTAAACATCGTAAGCGATTGTACGCCCGACTATGTCGAAACATTAATTAGACACTACAGCCACACTCTGCGGTTGTTGATTGTTTGCTCTTTGCATTTGGAACGGCTCTTACAGTCTTGATGATTTAGCGCAATGCTATATATAATAAGCGCTTTATGTTGGTCTTGCATTGAATCCTCAAACAAGAGCTATTTAAAGCAATGACAATGTTAATTTTGAAGGCTCAGTGCAATACTATACTAAGCGGTTCTTCGTTTGCGAAGGGCTTACAATAGTCTTGTGTCGATTCCTCGAGTTGTTTTTGGTGTCGCATTTGGAAGACGCATTTTCATAGTAAATGTACTTTTGGGCAGAAGATTGGAACCAAATACCGGTGTATTCGTGTGTGTTCATTGTCGAATTGCAGGAGTGCTTCCCTTGACATCGCACGGCACCTCTCTGCATGAGTTGGACGGATTTGGAATCGGATTTCGTTGAAATCATTAAGAGGCATTCTCTTGTTACCGTTGCGATGGTTCTAACTACTTAACCCTTTACCAAACGCCAAATTTTCGATTGTCCCATATTGAAAGAGTTTGCAGACGACATTTCAAAATGTGATGGAATTGAAAAATAATGTTCTGATAGGGCAGAAAGCATTGTGGAAAAAAGAGAAATTGCTCGTTAAGAGCAATTCCTCCTTTTCCCACCATGTTTTCCAAAGTCGTCTGCAACAATCTGGTCAAATATCGTTATCATTTGGTAATGGGTTAAAGGTGCTTTATCGACCTTGATCTTCAAGATCTGTTAAGTATATACTTTAGGGGCCTTTAACCAGCGGGACGTCATAATAATATCTGTACCAATTTCGATTCGATGTCAACACATCCAATTATTACATCAAACGATACAACTTCTAAGCTGTCCATCCCATTTCATCTTTTGATTGCAATAGGCACTCCGTGAACGTTTGCCCAGTTAGCAACTGGACTTGGTAAACTAGGATTGGGATACAACACAATTGTTTGTGCTTGTTAAAGGATGGTCTATAGGTCAAGAACAACCAACTTAGCTTGGCTTAACGCTAAGTTTCAGATATAACCAAACGTTTTACAGTTTTGGTCAAGCATATGTGTTTGAGCTTGCATTTAACAGCCTGACAGAATACTTCAGACGCCATTTTGACCTATGATGATTTTTTTAGCACTACTGCTTGGTAAACTAGGATTGGGTACAACACAAACTAGTTTTATTTAAAAATCTTGTTTGTAAACTCCAAAAGATAGTTTATCCACCAAGAAAAATTGGCTTAACTCTTAGTTACAGGTATGTAACTAGTTTATCCACCAAGAACAATTGGCTTAACTCTTAGTTACAGATATGTAACTAGTTTATCCACCAAGAACAATTGGCTTAACTCTTAGTTACAGATATGTAACTAGTTTATCCACCAAGAAGTTACAGATATGTAACTAGTTTATCCACCAAAAACAATTAACTCTTAGTTACAGATATGTAACTAGTTTATCCACCAAAAACAATTGGCTTTACTCTTAGTTACAGATATGTAACTAGTTTATCCACCAAAAACAATTGGCTTTACTCTTAGTTACAGATATGTAACTAGTTTATCCACCAAAAACAATTGGCTTTACTCTTAGTTACAGATATGTAACTAGTTTATCCACCAAAAACAATTGGCTTTACTCTTAGTTACAGATATGTAACTAGTTTATCCACCAAAAACAATTGGCTTTACTCTTAGTTACAGATATGTAACAGTTTTGTTCATGTACTAGTATATGCGTTTTGACTAATTCAGACACCATTGTGACCTATGATGAAACAAGTTAGCACTTGGACTTGGTAAACTAGGATTGGGATACACCACAATCGCACTGATTCGTTTTCAGATTTATTGGTGCTTGATAAATGATGGTTTATAGGTCAAGAACAACTATCTTGGTTTGGCTTGACTCTTTGTTTCAGATATGGCAAATGGTTTTCAATTTTCTTTTTTTCATGTATATGTGTATTAACTTGCTTGTAACAGAATACTTCAGACACCATTACGGCATTTGATGAAGTGTATAAGCTCTACTACTTGGTAAACTAGGATTGGAGTACAGCACAATCGCACTGATTAGTTTTAAAAGATTTGTTGGTGCATGATTAAGGATGTTATATCCACCAAGAACAACTACATAAGTTTGGCTTAACGCTTAGTTTCATATATGTCCAGCAGTTTAACAGGGTTTCTTTATTTTTTAAACTTGCATGTAACAGAATAATTCAGACACCATTGTGACCTATAATGAGATCTTTTAGCACTTCTACTTGGTAGCTTACGCAATCAATCGCACTGATAAGTTTTGAAATACTCTTCGGTGAACTTCAAAGGATGGTATATCCGCCAAGAACAACTTAGTTTGGCTACATTTTAAGTTTCATATATGGCCAAATGTTATACAATTAAATTCATGCTTAAGTATCTTGCATGTTACAGAATACTTTCGACTCTATTGTGACCTATGATGAAACTATTTAGCACTACTATTTGGTAAACTAGGATTGGGTACAACACAACATCCTGCTTTTATTCAAAAGACTTGTTGGTGAACTATGAAGGATGGTGTAGATCAAGAACAACTACCAAATCTTGAGTTAACATTTAGTTTCAGATATGGCCAACAGTTTTACAGGGATTTTTTCAAGCATACGCATCTTGCATGTAACATTATACTTCAGACAATGTTATGACTTAAGATGAAACTAACACCCACTATTACTCGATAAACTATGATCGGTTAACTTAAGGTTTTACAATTTTATTCATGCGTACGGATCTTGCATGTTACAGAATACTTTAGACACCCTTGTGACATATGATGAAACATTTAGCATTACTATTTAGTAAACTAGGATTGGGGTACAACATGAAACGCACTGATTAGTTTTGAATTACTTGTTGGTGCACGTTAAAGGATGGTTTATCCACCAAGAAAAACTACCTAAGATTGGCTTGACTCATAGTTTCAGATATGGCCAAATATTTTACAGTGTTGTTCATGCATATTCATATGGTTTAACTTGCATATAACAGAGTAATTCATTCTCCATTGTGACATATGATGAAACAATTTTGCACTAATAGTTAGTAATTTAGTATTGAGGTACAACACGAAACGCACTGATCAGTTTTAAAAGACTAAGTTTGGCGCATAGTTTAGCCACTTGCTTGATGTATGTCATATATGCTTGTTTACTCCTTTGTAGCTTAATACTTCAGATACCAAAGATAAATGTTCTGAAAAAGAGGGTCCTTCGTGGCCCAGTCTTTAGAACTTGGACTAAGAGCTCGGCGGTTGCGGGTTCAAGCCCCACCGGTACCTATGGTTTCTTGAGAGTTTCCTTTGGCAAAACAATTCAGAGCCCTATCATTTTGGAACTGTCATAAACTCTCATATGAAAGATTTGCATTTGAAGTGATTTTGATACAATTGTTTCGTGTCTGATAGCTGGAGGCGTGATGCACTTGAACATAAGTGAATGACAAGGCGCGCGAATAGGTACACAGACTGTCGGTAAATTTACCGAATTACTCTTGAAAGTTACGTAAGTTACAAATCAATGGCCCCACTCACAATCAAATCTGATTGATTTACAATCTACACAGGAAAAAGCAATTTCGAGTACTGAAAAAAATCTTGATTATCTAAGTTCTTTTTTTTCTAAAGAACGGTTTATGTAAGGAATATATATAACAGGAGACTGATATCCATTTCTTTCTTTGGAGTCTTTATTGTATTGTTCACGGCTTTTTTGTGGTTAACCTTTTGTTGAATTGATGTCTGCAGATGATTGTACAAACGGATGACTTTGGAATTCTTTTGAAATACAGTAATTTTATATACTAACCGTCATTAGGCATAGAGTAAACATAATGCTACTTAACCCTTTCACAAACAACAAATTTTCGACTGTCCAAAATTGAATGAGTTTGCAGACGACATTTCAAAATGAGATGAAATTGAAAACTATTCTGCAAATAGAACAGAAAACCTTCTGGGAAAAGGAGAAATTGCTCCTAGTGAGCAATTTCTCCTTGTCCAACAATGTTTTCCAGAGTCGTCTGCAACAAACGTGTCATATGTCGTTATTGTTTGGTAATGGATTAAAGCTGTTATACAAATGACGTTATAATACAAAGATGACTAATCGTCGTTCTTCATTTAATAAACTGAATCCTACTTAAAGCTTTAGCCATTATTTTAATAACATTGCATATAATGCAAAACGCTATAAGTTTAATAAAATTGTCTGTTAAGATTTCATTATAAAGCTTGATACAAAATGAAAATCAGTTTGTCGCTAAAGTCAAAATTATTTAAACTAAAGATCACTCATGAATATGTGTTAAAACATATATCGCCTGTTACTGCTTCCTCATCAGATCAATCTGCAGACGAATGGGATGGAAATTGTTGAAAATAAGTATAATAGTACACCCAGAAAGAAATCATTTAAGAAAATATTCCGTTAAACATATTATCCTTGATAGAATCGAAAACGGGAAATTAGATAGGATGTGATCATATTGCCTTCACTCCCACATTACTTCATCAAATATGTTATTAGAGAAATATCGTTTGATGTACTTTTTGCCAATTTAAAACAGTTTGCACCGTCTATGGGGGCGTAGCTAAATCATTTAGTGAGCGTACACACGGCTAGGGGGTGGGGGGTTGCTCCCCGGGAAAATTCGTTTTTGCTTTTTCTGTCTGGTGTCAACTAAGTGTGCTTCAAACAAGGAAATAGGCATAAAACTCCAGGGCAAAACAAATTGAATTTATACGAGGCGTTCTATGCTTTTTTGACGAATTCATTTTGCTAGGGACAATGTGTACGTAGGTACGTACTCTGCGTGTGGTAGCTATGCTAGCTATGCGCCTGGACTACGTTGATAGAGTTCGTAGACGATATTTGTAATAGTGGTTTGTATGCAGTTTGAATATAATTCGCATTGAATGTCACATTTGGTATCACACACCTTTGAGATAACTGTGATTAAGGTAGAATGCCTGTAATCCGCAAATTTGAAATCATTCTTTTGTCGGATTACTTCGGTCGTTCTCGGTATACATCGGGCGGGGCCCGAACAATCCGCTTTCATGTGAATGGTTCCGGCCCATACCGATGTGTTCCTAGAACGATCGAAGTAATCCGATGTTAGAATAAGTTTTCAAATTGGCGGATTATGGGTATTTCACCTTAAAGTAAGAGTTGTTATTGCTGTATTTAATTTGGATATATCGTAATCATTGGAGAGTGGGTTGAAAATGTATTTTTTACATCGAGTGTGTAATAGATACCCGTACTAGCATTTACCACTGCGCAAACTGTTTCCTAGATGTATATGGAAGCAGTATCAGTTCAAATGAATGTGTTTCTTAAGTGTCGCCCGGTTTGCTCTGCTTAATAAAGAATTCTTACCCACGACATTCATGTTCGTATTTTTCGAGACTCTCGCTGTGGTTCTAAACGGACAACTTCCCTGAAATGGAAACAGTGAATATTGCTTGTTGAAAAGCGCGGAATGTTCAAACGGGTGTCCACTTTTCTAATAGTTTTCATTGTGAAAGTTGATTGTGTGGTGGGTTCAATGAGGGATCTTTGGAATTTAGAAATAGAATATATTACATTTCAAACATTAGACTGCAGCATATTTGTTAAAGAAGGGCCTGGCTATTTGATACACGGTTTAAATGATTATAATCTTCGGGTCCTTGTTATTGGCATCCATCTGAGAAGTTGTTGGTTCATTTTTGTTTTTAGGATCTTTGCGCATGCACGAAGATCCTTTAGTAATAACCACATTTCTATAGTTGAAGCAATAATGCACTAAGACTCAACGCCAAATGTACCACTAGGCACTATGTTTTCCTGCCTTGAACACGAAGTTAATGTTCGGAAGCAGACGTCCACATATCTGAGAAAAGAAGTTATTTTCCGTCATGTTTTCTCGTTTGTGTTAATATATAAAGAGATAACAGCGCATATAGGTAAACTATCCTATTTGGTCACGACTTTGTCTGGAAATAGTTGCTGAACGACTTGAAATGTTTAACAGTTTTAATTTATCGGCTGATATAGATTCTTCTATCTTCTGAGGCAATCCACAAGAACTTGTGCAGGGAGAAGTTCTTTTCGATCTGTTTTCTAGAAATAATTAGTATATAAAGAGAAAAAGGGTGTATGTTAGTAAACTATCCTTTTGGTCAGGAACTTGACTGAAAATAGTCGCAGACCGATCTTAAATATCAAATAGATTAAATAAATCGGCTGCAATGTTGTTTTTTCTATTTTCTGATACAATCAACAACAATTCGCGGTCGTGTTTTCTAAAATGTGTTTAAATATAAAGAGGAAAAAGCATTTATAGGTAAACTTTCCATTTTGGTCACACCCTTGTCTGAAAATAGGCGCAGACCGATTTTAACACCCCCCCCCCCCTCCCCAACTTTTTACAGTTTTAATTGATCGGCTGCAATAGGGGTTTTTTCTCTGTCGTCTGATGCAATCTGCACAAAAACTCGCGCGAAGGGAATGAACAAAGTCGAATTTCCACCTTCCCAGAATGCCATTATAGCTAACTATTTTCCGTCGTCTGCTTTGAAGTCGATCTAGTCATTATACTATTAATTCTACACGAAAAATAAATGCTTTTTTTTTCTTGTTTTTGTTTTCGTATATCGTCCGAAATAGGAACGATTCGCAGACGACGTTGGAAAAAAGAATTTGAGAGATTCTTTACTGATTGAATAGAAATTGGTAATGGAAAAGGAAAAAGTGCTCTTCAAACCAATTTCTAATTCACCTTTTCCAACAGTTATCAATTTGCAAGTAAAAAAATAACGTTGTTGAAAATATTCAGTTTTTGGTAAATTGAGGTATATTATTTAACGAAAACTAGGTACTAAACGAAAACTTGATTCAGAAATATCCAAGTAAGTAAAGGCAACATGCGATGGATTTCAAAACCGTAACAACGCTTTTGGATTTGCATACATATTTTTTCATGGTGCAGAAGCTCTTAATACTTGAATGAGAGCTGACTTTACTTCCAATGGCTACTCTCTAATACGTCGCACACAAGAATACAGCTCCTACAACGTTTTAGAGCAAAGTTTCCTCACATCTGTGAACAAGCAGCTTTAGCCCATTACCAAACAACAACCACATTTGACTAGATTGTTGCAGACGACTATAGAAAACATTGTGGGGAAGGGAGAAATTGCTCGTGACGAGCTTTTCCCACAATGCTTTCTGCACTACCAGAAGATTATTTTTCAATTTCACCACAGTTTGAAATGTCGTCTGCAAACTTTTCAATTTGGGAGAGTCGACTATTTGACGTTTTGTAAAAGGTTAAATGATTAGTCCGTGCTATTCCATTAAACGTTGCGCACAAGTTTCCTTGAACTCTTGACTCTGATTAATATATGCTCTCCACGGGAGCTCTGTATT
This sequence comes from Cerastoderma edule, assembly GCA_947846245.1. Classification (NCBI taxonomy): domain Eukaryota; kingdom Metazoa; phylum Mollusca; class Bivalvia; order Cardiida; family Cardiidae; genus Cerastoderma; species Cerastoderma edule. The sequence continues at coordinate 33,924,523 of OX401412.1, forward strand.
GTCCGGGTCCGTGTATTTCCAGCTTCAGAAAGCTCGGACCAAAATCTCCAATTAAATCTTTTTCTGTGGGATCGGCTTTGAAGCGTTATGAAAGGCGGCCTCGTTTGCGAGGTCAATCCAATATCAATGCCTCTGTGGCCAAGTGGCAGAGTTTTTAAACTTAAAATTAGTAAGAAAGGGTCATGGGTTCAACACTCAATTGGACCACTGGGAGATTTTAGTAATTTTAACGACACCCAATTAGCTCATAAGTAAGAGCGGCATATCTTTTCCTTGACTGACCATTGGCTTAATCGATCTGAATCAAGTAATCGAATCTTCATCTGTCTCGCATGGAAATTTACAATATGACGATACAGGGATTTGAACACAGGTGGAGAGAGTTCTGATCTAGGGTTTCATTTTTAGACCTACTCTCTAACCACATGATCACAAAGACCGTGGCGTTATTTGAATGATTGGGATTTAGCACCATTTCTTTCAATGTTTAGCTTTATTAAAGCAGCGGTTCATGGGGCCTTTCTTACAAAAAATCGTAGCTTTACATCTACGTTTACGAAATTGTCGTAACCTCAAAGGTAACGTTGTTTTTGGTGAATAAAAAAAGGACATGCGTTGAAGAAGTTTGATGGAGAGTTCACGGGTAGAACTCCTGTTCCGTTCATGTCTAAGTAAATGCCTTTCTGAGTCACCCATTTTCTCTTTATATTAACGTTTACGAGGAAATTAATTGTACGAACGTTAGTAAGACGGGTTCCGTATATCTAAACTCCTTTTATCACAATCAGAAATACTCCTTTTAGATTTTGAACCGATTTTCCAGACGAAACCCAGGCAACGTTATCAAGAACAATATGAGGGAAGTCCGAATCATTCCATTATATTTTGGTCTGTGGTATAAATCGATTTAAAAAAAATGTGACGAACGAATAGGAAGGATTGATGGTTTGATTCACTTGTGTTTGTATTTTCGATGTTCGTTGGATGTTTTCCTATGTACTTTGAATTGTTTCTGTTATAATTTTCGTTCGAGTTGTTTCCCTTGTAATAGTTCTTGAAAATAATCTCTCTGTGGTTTAACCCTTATATTGCTGGAACCGACTTCATGCTTATGCAAACAGGTTAGATCCTAGCCAGCCGCAAATTTACTTCGAGTATCTTCCCCCATCAAAATTAAGCAGAGGAAAGCAGACGACACAAACATCTGATTTTTTTTTTAAAAATATCAAGCATTCTTAGGGTTAACATTTAGTATTTTTATATTGTTTGTTTTACGTCGATTGTATAGGAAGCTTGAAGCTTGTTGGGTTTTTTTTTCTTGTCAGTTTGGCCTTATTGTCTTTCATGCTTCCAATCTGTTAACCTGCTAATGAGAAAATCGCTTACTAACTTTCATTTTCATTTTGACATAATCTCGGACATGCAATCGCTAACGAAGTTTGCCTAGGTGTCCTAAAATCGTCCTAACACCTGGAAACTATTAAGTGGTTTATTGTCCAAAATGACGCGGAAATATTACATCGGGTTTACGTTAAATACAGTCTGCTGCATTTACTTAGATATTATTCACTATGTGTAGAAATGGGTTAACTTCTAGATGGTTGTTTGCGATGAAACGATCGTGACAGTGTGAAGTTGAGCAATTGACTTGTTGAAAATAACTGATTCCGTGGCGCAATGACGCACGTAGAATTGATTTAACCGACTCCCGATACGGGAAAATGAGACTGGTCCAAATTGCAAGCAGCAGCCAACAAAAACAGAATGCAAAAACATACCGTCTTCTGTATGATATATGTTAGAAACCATTGTGACAAAAGGGCTAAATTTCTCATCATGATCAATTTAGCCCTTTTGTCACAATGGTTTCTTTTAGAAGGCGTCTGCGACAGATTCGTCAGAGTTATCGGTATTAAATCTTAACCCTTATAGTGCTGGAACCGCCTTCATGCTTATGCAAACAGGTTTGATCCAGTCCAGATGCCAAGTTAATTGGCGGCTGGCGCGTGATCTAACCTGTTTGCTACTCTGAGTCAGCAGGTATTCAATGTTTTGGAGAGCAGACGACACACAAATTTATTCTTAGAAATTTATCCAGCATTCTAAGGGTTAACTTCCTATAAACTCGATTTAGCAACTGTAGCCGAAGGTTAACAAAATCATCAGAGACAAAAATGAGATATTGCTCGTCATCAGCAGTTTCTAATTTTGTCGCAATGGGCTTTGAACTTTTCATCAAATATGAATAGAAGTATTTGATATTACGTCAAAAATATTTTTCATAATTGTTTGTCTTTCGTTTTTTCCATATTTGGATCAGACATGGAATTCCGTAAGAGGGAATAAGTCGGACACCTTTGTGATATTCTAGCATGCAATTAAACGATTGAGGTGGGGAATATGGGTGGATTCCTTGCAACACGTAATCTACCGGGTCCGGTTTCCAGATAGAGAGATCCATGTACTTTACAATGTGACACGTCGACTTTTGATTGACCTTACTAAAGAGACTATCTCACAGAATGTGTTATGTGGGTAACAAATGTTAAAAAGATGATTGAAACTATCCTCGTCATTAGATAAATGATCATTTCTAATATTTGTATGTAAAATATGCTGAAAACCTGCGTTTTCATTAAGTAATTTTGAAACGAGCATTAGGGCTTCGTCTGCTTTGATTGAAATTGGTTTATGAATAGTAATGGGTTGCTGTCCGAAGCACATTGCCAGTGTCAAATGGTTAAAGTGACGATCCATTTCATAATCTGGTCCAAAGACACTCTTACCCATTTTTTTCGCAGAAAGAAAATGAAATACAATTGTTTACAAAATGAACCATTTAAACGGTTTACTAACTATGCAACATAAATATGCTATACACTACACGGTTATGAAGGGAATTGAGAAGTGGATCAATAAAATCTTTTTCTGTAGCTTAATAGTTGTGTGATATCATTGTATCGATAGAGAACATTTTATTTTAAAAAAAGAAATATATCAATCTATGAGATAGTCCTTTTAATTGAAATAAGTACGCAGCCGAAAACTGAGTGTGCGAATGTACCTTTGTCTATTGCAGGTGTGTCCTTATATGAATATTTGTACAGACAGACGGGTTACGTTTCAACGCTTAAGGTGAGGTATTGTCATTCGATTCTTTGTTTTAAATATAGTTATCAATGGAAACATGAATATGCAAGCGTATTTAGTTTTCTATTTTGTCTCAATGGTTTTAATAAACACTTGTTACGTGTGCCTGTGCCGGTACCATTTAGAAGATGTTAACTCTTGTGTATTCATACACTTGACGTAATGGGTGTGACTAATTTCTATTCCACCTGTTCTTATTTTTTTTATAGTTAATTCCGTATTTAGCCTAAACCCGTGATATGAACTTGTGACAGTTCAAATATAAAGCAACAGCAGATGACAAAACAGTTTTAGAAAAAAGAAACCTTTTTTCTTATTATCTTCGGTAGAAACCTTTGTGACAAAAGGATGAATTGCTCATCATGAGCAATTCATCCTTTTGTCACAATGGTTTCCAAGGACTTCTGCAGCCGATTCGAAAAATTTGGGGAAAAGGGAGTTAGCGGGTTAGTATAGTTCATTTTATATTAATAGCGTGAAATAAATCATCCCTCATCTATTCATTCGTTTTTGGTAACATACTTTTTACAGAACTGTTCTACAAAATCCACGAACCGATTTACCTTGATTCATTTATCCGAATAACCTTAACCTTAACCGCCCTTGAAGCAGACGATTATTGAAATGAAAATCTACTATTTCGTCTGCATTCTTTTTCAATTGGTGTTTGATGTACTGTAACTTAGTTGAGATGGGATTTGAATGTTAAGATTTAGTTATCAAATACATAATCACTTTTTTATGAGAGATTTCATAAGATATTCATTGAAGGTGGGATAATTGAGGTAAAAAGTACAGTTCAAAGTCGTGCTTTAGCAAAACTTATTTCAAAGGCCGTCTGAAGTAAAGGCTTTAATATCGTTAAGATAAATAACATTGGTTTCGAATTTCCATCGTTGAAATGTCAAGATCTAAGACTTGATCAATTAACATGCTATCCCGGCTTTACGATTCCCTCGCATTGCACTGAAAGTGCATTTTGTATCGCTATGCAATGGAGAGGGCGTTTTCTGAGAGATTCTAAGACAAAAAGCATTCATTCAGTATAAGAACAAAGCGATAAAGATGGTGCTTTGTTTTGCTTGTTAGTAAGCAATATTTAGAACCTACTGTATGTTAAAGCATCATTTGATCATTTCGATCATTTGTTGCTGATAATACTGGACTCTCTGGACCGGTAGAAGATTCTAATCATAGATAATGTTACTCGTTTTCATTTTTAGGATATTGCTTCTTTGTTGTGTTTAGTAAAAACGATCAAATCCAAAGGATCAATTACTCTTTAAGAGTAAAGTTTTTCTCGTCCCATTAGTTTCTAAAGACGGCTGGAGAAGATGCATCGAACAAGATATCATTTAGAGTAATGGTTTTATAATGTATAGACGGGAAACCCGCCAGCTCAAACAATCTGAACGTACCCCATTTGTGCGGTAACCCATCAATTTGGCATTTTCCTTGTCAATTAGGAATTACGCGTACAGTAAGCATTAGACTTGCGATATCTCAATTAAAAATCGGAACACACCCGTTATGGGCATAAACGCATTTTCATTTTCTTTGGTTATTGGATGATGGACATGCACCTAATATAGGCAGCAACATGTAGGTATTTTCTATGTTTGTCAATTAAAAATTCGGTAATGCAAAAAAAGACGAAATACTATTTAATTCAAACAACAACACATTTTAGAAACTGCCCATGCACCAAGCAGGACAGTTGATACATATTCAACATATAATTATTAAGTGTCCATGTCGGCTACAAGCTCGACTTTATTCCTAAAAAAGGACAATATCTATCCATGAGATCCGTTTCACTTGATATATGGTGTTTCTGTTTTGAATGTAATACGTTTAAACTATGAGATCCTTTCATTTGTTAATCAACGCAGTGAACAAGTATATTCATGTGGTGTGGCAATAAGCGGATTGGAGAGATTAGTGAGAAAGAAATACACGCTGGTCGTCTCGATTTTATTGAAATACTGTTAAAAATGGGATAAAGTCCCCCTCCAGCCATCCACTTAATCATCTATAGTATTTGTGAATCGTTAAAGAACGACATTCTGTTTAAATATTCAATAAAGATTGAGGACAGAAACGCAGCGTTCAGAGATTAGAAACTGGTTCCCGGTTACTAACGATACTAATCCCAATAACTGTCCAACATCCAGGGAACCAAACCCAATAACGACATCACAGCGCCTCCAAGCGGGAAGCCGAAGATCCGATTCTCGCTCCCTATAAAATATCGGTTCCTCGCAGGTCTCGCGTGATAACGCAATCTACCGTGATAGTTAGAGGACAAGCTGGCGTGAATGAACACAAAGCGTCTTGAGTTGTCGTCATTTATCGCTAGAATTGCTGGTGTTTATCGGCATTTGTCGCACTTATCAACTCTTTAATATAGGTGATAGCACTGTCGTTTTTGCTGGGAAAGAAGCCATCGTGTACACATTTCAAGTTGTTTACAGTTTGTTAAGAACTTTTTATGAAGGGAAATTAAGTTTAGGTGTTTAGGAGTTCAAGTATTACCGTTTGCCCAACACTTTTTGGAGGGAAAAGACGTGTTAAAATAGAAACATTACTGTTTACTAAGAACATTTTGCACAGAAAAGAAGCTAAGAAATAATCTTTAAGACATAAGTGTTTCACAATAGATTTGATAAAATAAGACGATACACATAGACACAGACACTTTTCAGTCAAAAGACAAACAAGAAATCAGTGTGTTTATAATACAATAACTTTTATATTGTCATGGTTAAAACTGCATTTGTTGAAAAGTGCAAGGGAATTGAGTGATAAGATAGACAAAACATTTCTATCAGTGAACGATTAACGCTTTGTAGAAAGTCTAATCCCAACAGGTGACATTTCTAATCGCTAACAGCTGTCTAACTTAGTGTACTTTGGCTTCGGCTATAGTTAATAAGACCATAAAGGTTCTTTACGAAGTTAAGACTGTAGTGAAATTCGTGGAGGTTTGCTTGAGAGAAATAAGAACTTCCAATAGATCAAGATGGGTGTAGTCAGAGAGAAGTTGGATATGCAGATGCGATTTCCCATGTTCAGAGCAGGTATGGTATATTTTTGTACTTTTTTGACCATTTTGCTCTTTTCGGACCGTTTTATTCAAACCATTTTTGATACTAACTGAAAAGTCTGAAACAACTGCAGACTAATTATTTCTTCGCGAACGTATGTTCAGGGTTGTAATCGTATTGTAGTTCGTCTGTTTCTGCTTTCAATTGAGAGTAACCAGTTACAAAAGCAAAGCGAGAGAAGACCTCATTAAAACCATGGTTCACGTGTAGCGATGCATCAGTTTTAAAAGGCGACTCCGGACAATACAAATCATTTCGTGCTCATTGGCCAGGGGTAGCTTGAATTATATATCTATCTTTACATTTCGGTGTCAATACATCAATTGCCCGGCAAGCCGTGTACTTGTTGCATGCCCAGAAAGCATGACTATGCGATTTGATGCGGTGAGATAATCGGACAAATGAAACAATGGCATCATGACTCATGAAATAGATTTATCTCAAGACTTTTAAGCACTATGCAAATTTCATTTCGAGACCCCGGCAACTTTTTAACGTGGATAGTTCTATTTGGTAGTAAGAAAAGAGGGCATCATGCCGTATTAACTTAATAAAACGCCAGACGCAGATATGTATCGAGTCTGGGCACGAATCGGTCTCACTGGGACTGCAAGTTGGTTAGGTACAGTTGGTACGAAAGTGATTTACATAATATATTAAGTATAATGATAGAATTTACTGTTGATTCCAATAGATAAATTGTTTCATTCGGTTTGTTGTTGGGCGTAAGCTTTGAGAGTATGGTGTCGAATAATGGTCTATTTTGCCATGGTGTTCTCTATTACGAGTTTCACAAATAACACGTGATTACAGACGTTATACCTTTCATCTGCTGTTGCTTCCAATTCAGAGCGGTTTACGAAAATTATCATTAAAAGATACTAACAACTTAAGAGGGGTATACCAAAATTATCTTTGAATGTTACTTACAATTTGTGAGAGGGCTACTTAAATTATCGTCTGTTGTTGATTCCAATTTGAGAGCTGTCTACCAAAATAACGTCCGTTATTTCTATCCATTTGGATCTGTCTGAAACTTACTTATCAGAAAATGGGTTAATGTATAGAGTCGAAGCCAATATCGGTTACAGACTAGAACAACTCTTAACTAAAACGAATCGTACCTTGTTTAGTTTTGGACAAGAATAAGTTTGAAAGTGTTGTTTGAATCGAAACGAATCCATTCGTATGACGAACAATTGCTTCTTTTACCATCATGGTTGCTTCGTGGTTTTAACAAAAAATTTTACTTTTGTCAAATGTCTTTTTTTTTTCGCCTGCAGTCGTTGCCATTTAGAAACCTTAATATCATTCTTTTATAAAGCATATGACTATTGTTTTCTCATTACATCACCGTGGTCTCGTACAAATACCAGAAAAATGTCAAATTTGACTGATTATTTCATTTAAGATGGGTTACAAAGCCCATACGTTTTGGTTGCCAAATATACAATGGTACCATCGCATGGTTTCTTCCATGTACTATATACTGTCGAACTTAACAAATTGTGTTATTTTGAATTGGTTAATAATCCCAAATCGGTAGGACTGACTTAATTACCATTGGGTTACAATAAGCCATTTCTGTCAGTGTGCACATTATAGAACGTGACAGAATGCACATTATCTAAAGCGCGGGATCTCTTCAAAAAACCGTCGAGGGAATAAATCCCAACATTTTATTTGCGTCTGCCTCTCGGGGCCAGGGCCATGAATGATGTATTCTGGTATTGTTTGTCACATGTGCGCCTCCAACGCAGTAAACGCTTGATGCAACGTGACTTGGAGTTTCCTTTCAACGGGGAAACAGTGAGATCCTCGAATGCTCCACAAATGAAAGACATCACCATCTTAAACTGTGTAACTTTATGTCTATAATAATAATAATAATATAAAGACTTTATCTAACGAGAAAACTTATTTGACAATTTAAACTGAAGATCCTCAACAATGAACAAGTGAACAAGATAACTAAAAGACTAAGGAACATTTTGTTATTTTGACCCACATGACGTCTCAAAGTGAGGTATTTTTTTAACTGTCATTCGACAATTCGTTTATTCAATATTATTTATAAAGGTACAATTAAGTGAGGTATTAAAACTACGTTAACAAAATTGTCTTAACTCGGGTGGGCCGAGCTGTAACTGTGTTACACGCAGAATGAAATATCTACGTCTGGATCATTCGGACTGTCGTTACAGTTGAATCTCAAAGGTAACTTAGTTTTTGTGAACGAAAAATAATCATGCGTTTTAAGTTACGGTACAAATTTCACAGGAAGGAATTTTAGTGTTGCGTTTACGTCCGAGTTAGTGGTTTAAAAATGAGATGAAGATTTCATAGGAAGGACTCATGATCCATTCATGTCTAAGTTAACGGTTTTTTAGGTACTCTTTTTATCTTTATAAATGTTTACGCGGAAATCTATCGTACCAGCCCTTGTGAGACAAGCCCCAGATGTACGTTTATAATGAGAGAAGTCTGTTGTGTTTTTTTTGTGTGATTCGTTTCGTTACATTAGGGAATAACACTCCTTTATTTTAAAGTTTTATCCTGACATTTTACAACCATATAAGTATTAGTTTGAAATAAGTTATCTAGCCTGAAGTCCATGGTTCATCCATGAAGAGTTGGGCACCGCTATTTAATAGAATTGTTTTTGTCATGAAATAAAACCCCTACCAAACGCATTACCGCATATCTTCTATATAAAGTGGTTTATAGCCAATTTTAAAGACAAGATGTACCAAAACACTTACGAACGAATTTTCCATTGATATCTATAAGGCTTTAGAAACCAATGTGCCAAGAGGATGAATTACTCCTGAATTGCAATTCATCTGTTTATCAAAAAGTAGTTTCTAGCCAATATCAGAGAGAATGTGAACTTTTGATCCTGTATCTTTTTCGTCGTTTGCTTTTGCTGTCCTGGTGGTGGACCAGTTCAAAATTCCAGATGGGAGGGGGGGCGGGGCACGGGTTAATCCATTACCAAACAAAAACGATATTTAACAACTTTGTTGTAAACGACTCTAGAAAACATTGTGGGAAAAGATGAATTTGCAATTTCCCCTTTTCACAATGCTTTGTACTCTATCAGAATATTTCTTTCCAATTTCATCACATTTTGAAATGTCGCCTGCAAACACTTTCAATTTTGGACAGACGAACATTTTGCGTTTGGTAAAGGGTTAAAGGGAAAGGACAAGCGAATATATGGGAGACGTGTTTAGAGGGTCAAGTTCAATAATGTTGCCTGAAAACGAATGTTGTAAAAAACCTGAAACTGAGAGGCAGACGAACACTGTCATATGGTATATGTCGTATGGGATAGGTACATGCTGGACGTTATAATGTAACTAATTGTGGTTATTGAATCTGATTAAAGTAGAATATACAAATCTGTCATTTTAAAACTTTTTCTTCGGCCGTTGTCGGTACACAATGGTCTGGGCCGGAACCTTTCGGTTTAATGCGAATGGTTCCGGCCCAGACCGATGAATACTGAAATGACGGGTTTTGAGTGATTTTTATTGGTGAAATCCATGAACGTTATAAAATAACTGAAAATCTGTTGACACTGGGTTACACCTAACATAAAAAAAAACCGAACTAAAAAGGTATGTTTGGTCACCTATATAAAGTCTTCTCTCCTCACGAGTCGGCTATTTTGAGACAACACGCTTTTAAACTTAGAGACGTGTATATCTGTTGAGTAAACGTTCTTGGACGAGTTGTTGTTGCTGCTACTTCTGTCCTTTAAATTGCAGAAATAATCACTCCAGATTCGCCGATTGCACTGTGCGAGTAGCCGATTCGGGTCGAGCCTGCAATTTTTTCCTTGGAAAAAGATAGTTTTATACATTTGTACACGTTCTTTAGCGCACACACACATTTACATTAGAGACAGTCGAGACAACTCTGATTGCCCAAGGGGATATGAACGCCAGAAATAATTTTCTGAACTAATCAAGAGTTGTTGATATGTTAAAATGAATTCGAATACGTGATGTTTGGATACGTTACTGCTTGAATGGAAATCCTCTGTAGCGAATAATTTACACCGATGACTTGGTACAAAACTAAACTAAGCCCTTAACAAGTGTGAATGACTTAATTAGTACTGCCATGTGTATAATCCTCTCGAAAGCAAAACTAGCGCAAAATCGGATATTATAAAGTTTTCTACAATGGATATTAGATAGATAATGCGCTCTCTAAGGGTCCTAAGAAATCATTTCTTTTCTGATAACTTCATAGAATGCATTATACGGAATTCATTTCTTTCAAAACCCCATGTGGTACAACATTTGTCGTTAGCTAATGATATGTTCTGCATAACATTTAACCCATTCTCTCAAAATTATATCATTTAAGGAAAACACGCACATAATAAAACACTGTTAATCACATTAACTTTATATTGTCATCTTATTGGCTTCGTCAAAATTCTTTCAACATATACGATTTTCAAATAAGACAGTTGTTGAGAACAAAGGCCCGTGTGTTTCCAAATCTATATTTGCTTGTTTTCCTTTGCAATCTTTCGAAGCCTTAGAAAATGTCTATCTATATCTGGTTGGTACAGTTCTAGTTCGTAGACCTCACATGGCGCAGAGACTTGAAACGTATGTACTTGTTTTAATCTAAACCTTCTATGGCTTCATTGGTCGGTAAAAAGGGCGGCAATGACGGTCAGTGAGACTTATTTAGACTTTATCGATGGCTTTAGTGCATTACCAAGCCGGTTGAAATGGTATAAAAAAAATATACAATCTAACGATTTCATTACCACCAAAAATAAACAGTTCAACCCCATGCAAACAAACAATTCATTCCTGTTACAAACAAACATATAATTACCCGACACACAAACAAATCAAGTAAACGGAAACGGGGATCCAATACAGAAAGAATACCGTTAACCGGCGGAGACGATGCGCGCGCACTCTGGCAGTCTATTTATAGATATATCTGCTGGAATAAGCCACCCACGCGCTTTCGCTTGACGACGCTTTTCTTTCGTGGAGATAAAAAAGCAACGATAAAGATGATATACGATTACATGTGATCAATAAAATCCGGCGAGGGAAAATAAGGCAATTTGCAAAACTAATTCCGGCAAATTGATGAATACGCGGTTAATATGTCCGAACTAAACGCATTTTCATTTGGCTGAAAACTGTCTGATTTCCTGATATATATATTAAGTTGCAGTTGCATGTTACATTTTTTCCTAGAGGGGAATTTGGATATCCTCGGTTTAATATGGAAGTACTCAAGATGTCGTTTGATTTGTTTTACGAAGAATTGTTTTACCACGTCGCTTAACATATGTGCGCACTGAAATTGCGCCCATTTTTACTTTTCATCTTTTATAATATATATCTATTTCTTGTGAATCTTTCATTGACGTATTGCGTCTTTCTATACCATCCAAGCTTGTCACTTTAACCTTTCGCATACTATTCCGTTAAACTTCTTCTTTCTGATAGAAAGACGCTTGAGGTAGCACCGGAACTTTCAGGATAGTCATCTAAACTTTTTTTTTCTTTTCAATACTTTCGTTGTATTCGTGGCGTTTCAAACCTTTTGTGCGTTTCATATATTATGCCTTGTTTTCTAACATGTTTTGTCTCTTCTCGACTGACTTGACTTTTCTTCTGTTCTCAGAAAGCGTAATGTGTTGTCCATGAACAGTTTCTCTTGTCGGCTTGGTCTTACTTCTGTTCTTAAAAAAGTGTAAATTGTTGTCCGAAACCACCATTTGCAGACTGCAAAGTCGAATTATAACCCCTACATTGTACAGATCTTACTTAAATCACACTTTATTGCCACGCTTCTCTTATTGAATTACAAAGAGCAACAATCTTCATGGCTTTCAAGGGCAAACGGGTCTAGCCTCACCACTTTAGTTCTTACATCAGTTTGGCCAACCCCTTTAGCAGATCTCATTTTGCATCCCTTATCATTTTCCTGTCTTATACCTTCTGGCCATCGAGAAAAACACAGGCAGTTAACAATGGGAAACATCGTTCGCAAAGAGCGCCTTTTTCCATTTCATAATTGCCTTTAATGATTGACATTACATACTTATAACTGCCGGTCATGTCTCCCACGCATTCCCTTGGGTGATTGGGGTGATTCTTTATTCGGAATACTCGGTCAAATTAGCAAGGAACTCGACCGTGCTTCAGAGTAATAACCCGGATGTTCTTTGACAGTTGGTGCTATTTATAGATACAAATATATAAACTGGCACCTAACGAACTTGTTTGTTCTTTCTCTGACTTGATACGTTCGTTCTTTGAAATGACTAATGTAGACAAGACCTTAAAAAAACAACGTGAAGCAGTAGAATTTGCTTAAGTTCGGCAAATTATCCTTATTTCCTCGATGAATTTGCCCAAATTCTGTGAATCATCTTGTCATTGAACGTCAAAGAAGACAATATATTTTAAAAAGATAATGGTGAATATAAGGGGGTTTGCTCATGGAGGGATATTTTTTTTTGCTATATAATTATGATAAATGTCAATCGGTGAACATTTGGTCATGATTCTGGTATTTATTCTCCTTTTTCTCTCATGTTACAGCAGAACATGTGTCATGTGTTAATGGCTTTTCCCTGCAAACATCTTCGAATAAGGAAGAGGTTATTCGGTAATTATGTTGATCTTTCTTTTCTTCTTCTAATATTACATTGATAAGAGGCTCGTTATTAAAGTAAACGTAGATCATTATTCTAACAGGATTTTTCTCCCTGCGCATGGTTCGAGGGCAAAGCCAGCCATTCATAAGGTTTCTTAAGACTTCATTTCTATTTATATTAAAGAAACCGAGCCATTAGGTACAGAATAAACAGTTATGTGACAATCCAAATCAAGTTTCAACTAGTAAGGCATCTCTCTTCCTCTCTCCTTATTTGGTATTTATGGCAGTATTGGTTTTTTCTTGTCTTTTTTGCAGACGACTTTTAAACAAGAACCGTTACAAAACGGGGGTTAATACTGGTCATATCCCCATTCCCTTATTTCTTCTTTCTCGTCTTTTTTTTCTTCTGCTTCTTCGTCGTCTTTTTCTTTTTCTTCTACTTATTCCTTTCCCCTTATTTCCTTGTTAATCGTCATCTTTCTTTTCCTATTCTTTACCATCATTATCTTTTTCATTTTCACATTTTTAAATATTCCCATTTCTCCTTTTTCTCCTCCTCTTTCTTCGTCTTCTTCTTCATCATCATCTTGTTCTTTTTTTTTCTTCTTCTTCTTTTTCTTCTTCTTCTATTTCTTCTCCTTCTTTTTTTCTTCTTTTTCTTCTACTTTTTTCCTTACCTCCTCCATACTTTTCGTCAACTTACGTGTTCTTCTTTACCATCACCATCTTCTCAATCTTTGCATAGCTTCTATTTTCTCTTTTCTGTTTGTTCTCTTCTTCCACTGCTTCTTCTTATTCCAATTATTTTCCTCCTCCTCCTCCCCTTTCTCCTCCTCCTCCTCCTCCTCCTCATTCTCTTCCTCCTCCTCCTTCCCCTCCTCCTTCTCCTCCTTCTCGTCTCCCTTCTTCGTTTCCTTCTTCATTTTGTTCTCGTACGCGGTCTTTTATCTTCTATATCAATGCCTCTTTTTTTATTCTTTCTCAGTTTCGTTTAATTCGTCTTCTTGTGTGAAGCCTCTAAACGCAATACTGGAAGCATGATGAATGGATGACACAGAACTAAAGATCCATTCAATAAATTTGTTTTTACAATACAATGCTGTCACTGAGACAAGATTTCCTTTTAAGGGAAAAAGCACCGAGACAAAGTCGTTTTTACGAGACATTTGGAATGTATCGGGGAAAACAAAGCGATGCGTTAATCCATTAAAATCGGGACTCCGCACCTTCGCCTTCCGTTTCTCTGATTGATCGGATGCATACGCTCTTTGTCAAAACATGTACATGTAGAATCGCTTTGTGTCTCAACAACGTTTAAGGTAGAATACCCATAATTCGCCATTTTAAAATTCATTCTTCCGTCGGAATTCTTCGGTCGTTCTCGGTAAAACATCGATCGAGGCCGGGACTATTCGGTTTAATGCGAAAAGTCCTAGCAACAGTTATAACAGATTTTTGGAGTTGGTGTGTTAAATTGGTCAGTTTCTTGGCAAGAATAGGCGAACTGAACCGTGTAGTTGATGGTGAGATATGATACACTAGGATATTGTATACAGTATATGGTAAACAGACTGCCGTCATGTAAATGAACGAAACTATACTTATAATGGCGAAATACTCCATTTGAATCAAGATCATGTATGTCTTTGAATACCATTGAAACGAAATACCAGCACTACTTTCATATCAAAGCCTAGTGCGAAAAGGCCATTTTTGAGAGCTATGTTATGGATAAGCGAACGTTAAAGACTATCAGATTTAAATCGACGTTTAATGCATCATCCATTGTTCGTAGACAACTTGTGGGTGAAGATGTTAATACGGCTTGTCATAAATATTAACACATTGCACATTGCTCAAATCTGAAAGTTGTTAAATGGTCGATAATAGTAAACGATAGTAGAATGTTTGAAAAGGAAGCGGGTTTTTTTTTTCGTTTAAATGAGTAGAAATAATTGTAAAGAATGGAAGAAAGTGATCTTAAAGCGTATAGCGAGGCATTGTGGGTCAGAGGCTGAGCGTCAGCCTCTGGACACAAAGGTTGTGTGATCAAATCCTGCAAGTAAAGGGTCGAAATTGAAAGCAACAGCAGTTGACATTAGACAATCTGAAAAAAGTTTATTCGTTATAATTGGAAACAAGTAGCAAATTATCGCTTTGTCACGGTTGTTTCTAAAGACTTCTTTAGTAAATGTCATTACACATACGGGTATTTAGAGGAAATGGATTTACTCAAGGACAGACTTTCCGGTTCTTCCCGGATTGACTAAAACAAATATGCTGCAGACGACACATAAAATCGAAATAGAACTGTTAACAATTCTTCTCGTAGGATACAAATTATTGCTGAAGGAAGTGAATATTCCTCACGCAGTCTAAACTTAATCATTTAACATAAATTGTGAAACAGGTTCTTAAACTTAGATTAATCACTCTCGATTCTGCTTTCTTGGTCATAACCAGTACTCGCGCCAAATGTGGACTAATGAAAGGTCGCAAAGTGGAGCCCGCTACTCACATGATTCGAACCCACGACCATCGTGCCCGGAGGCCGGCGCACTTCCCCTGGAACGCTGTCCCTCACAGTAGTGTGCATATTATCCTTTTGTTACAATGATTTCTAGATGTCGTCTGCAGCAGATCAGCACTCTCAAAGGATAGTTTAGAGAAGAGTTAAGTTAATGGGATTCGCCCACGTCCAGATTCGTAACTTTCTATTTACGGCTTTCATGGATTAAATGATTCCTTCATTCAGAATACAAATTGTGGCACTCATTATAATAAGGTCGGATATGTTACGAAAAATGCATGCATTAAAGGACGTTTCATGTTATTTATTAAGTCGGATAGACATTATTGTGTTAAAAACAAGAATTGCTTGCTTTGTTGTTGTTGTTGTAATGATGAGTTAATAGTGTTCCTGTAATTACTGCTATAAAAAGTACATACGAAGGGAAAGGGGTAAGATTAGATCGTGAAAGCGTTCCTTTATTTGGAATCCATCCGTCTTAATGAACTTTATGCACAACTTTTTTTTATAAATTGACAATCGAAGTTTCCTTTTACATACTTGTAGAAATCACTTCGACAGAAGAAGAAATTGCTCGTCACGAGCAATTTCTTCTTTTGTCGAATTGATTTCTCAAATATATCACTGTAAGATGGTAGTCACGAATGCATGCGAAAGAATAGGGTCAGACCGAATCGTGATGTAACACAATCTGGATAAAATCTACATCGTTCGCTAATAGCTTTCGTGGTGAGCTCTTTAATAATGCGATTAGCGGACCGCTTGGAATAGATTCCTCAAGGTCTAATACGGATGCATTGTTACAAAAGCACGGCCATCATTGTGTTTCTGTTATGCAGACCTTGAACTTTGAGATATTTATGACACAGCGATACATTTTTTACTTATCTGCACTTGATTTCCTTTCGACTTAACGAGGATTTTTCTTTCCTTTTGACTCAATGAGGGTTTTCCATTCCTTTTGACTGAACGAGGTTTGTTTTTTCCTTTTGACCCAACCAGGGTTTTTCTTTCCTATTGGCTCAACGAGGGTTTTACTTTCATTTTGACTCAACGAAGGTTTATCTTTTCTTTTGACTCAACGAGGGATTTTCTTTCATTTTGACTGAACAGTTACAGTGTGCGCTTTCAGAATATAATTGTATGTTTTAAATGATATTGTAAGCTCTGCTACTGCTAGCGATGCTGTTGATGTGCTTGCTTTCAATTTTAGGCGATCTCATTCATTTGTTATTGGTTATATTCATTAATTATTTCGTTAAATCTGTTGGATTTTTGCTTTTCTTTCCTTGCTGTTATACGACAAATGACCTTCGGGTATAAGGATTGCATACTCCTTCCCAAGACCAGCTTAAAGCGATTGATTAGGGACAAAGAGGATGGTTACTTGGCAAAGTTACCAACCTGAACAAGTTCTCAGTATGCTTGATCGTTTTACACTTGATTTCCAAAAGAAAAAAAACGAGAAAATGTCATACTTAAATTGCGAACTCCATTGGTTGATCTGTGGACACACATTCAAATATTTTTGGCAAGCTAATATTTATCATTAATCTTGGGCGTTATGATATTGGCGTGGTTCGTTTCACTACGCCTTGTTGGGTAACATACATCGAAGTTGACGCGGATCTTTGGGGACCGATAAATAATACATGATAGTGGGGTGCTTGTGTAGGTGTATGTTCTGTATGGAGGATAGGCTATAATAAGTCGTACACTCTAGTAATGTAAGTGGTGATATGACCTCAAGCGAAAATACGAGCAACGTCAGCTGATCATTGGCGGCAAAAAATTCAGTCATTTATGCACGTATTAAGGCATTTTTCCCACATACATAACAGGGGTGGCAAAAGTATTTGTCCTTATTGCTCAGCTGGTCCAAAATCCTTAACGGACAAGTGGGTTTTTTTACTATATAACCACAATGCGGACAAGCACATACACATTTTGGCTGTAAACCGAACAGTTACGACCCAAACCGTGTCTTCCGAGAACGACCGAGGTAATCCGACGAAAGAATCCGTTTCAAAATAGCTGATTATTGGTATCCTATCTTTAAACTCTTCATCAGTGATTCATTTACGTAACGGGAGTAACACGGGAGTAACTCGTTTATCCATGCCTCATTAGTAAAAAGAAACAACCAGTATGGTGCTATCAAACGGTGCCTTCTGTTTTTTAAGAAAAGACACTCCGTAATGCTTTTGTTTTCGAGGCAATGTCGTTGTTTTCTTGTCCGTCTGTTAATTTGTTTTTGTTTGCCGTCTGTAAATTTTGTTCTCCGTTGCGTGGTTTTTTGCGAGTTATTTTGAACAAAGAGATAATGTACTTTGCCGCGTTATTGAAGTCTCTTGTTTTCTCATTTAAAATGAGAACTGCCACAAATGCGAGACAAATATTTCTTCTTTCTTCGTGGGCGACAGTGGTTTTAGTGTTATAGCCCCATCTGGTACCGATGGTACCGTGATATTGTGATGGTGCCGAGTTCAATCTCCGTTAGCTGTGAGGGGAAATTACCGGGACTAACACACAAAACGGCGCGATTACTGGTTATGTATCCAGGAAGCAGAAATAAGAGTTATTAATCTCGGTTGTAAGAACTTGTTTCACAATCGTTGTGAAACAAACAAACACGTTTAAACTTAACATTTTTTTCCTGTCCAATATGTTTCGCGGGTGATGCACCACATTCGTTCGTCGCTTACGGAAGCATCATTATCATTAATGATGAATTATATAGCTTGGGAAAAATATGTTGAAAGTCATTCACTTTTATGGATGACTTACAAAAAGCGAATTTTTCTTATATAGTAACGTATACAGTAAACGATCCCACATTCCTGAATATGATCCATAAAGATCATAATCTAAGTTGTTAGAAATTGTTTCACTATCGAGTTGTTAGAAATTGTTTCACTATCGCTTTTAAAAATTAAGATAATTAAGTTTAAAATAAAGACCATTATTTTCCATTCACAATTCCATATTTAAGGGGTCAAGTGTCCCCGAAATAAGAACAAATCAGGTCAAGGCAAAATCCTGAACAAGTAATTTTTTAAAATTCATCGTATTGTCGAGCCGACTTTCAAGACCATTAGCAAACAGAAAATAATCAAATAATTTGAGAGGAAAACACCACCCATTTAGATCAGAGACAAGCCTGCTTATTTCTTGTCTTCTTAACCCTTTCCCAAACAATAACGACATTTGACTAGTTTATTGCGGACGACCCTAGAAAACATTGTGGGAAAAAGAGGAATTGCTCGCGACGCGCAGTTTCTCCTTTTCCCACAATGTTTTCTGCCCTATCAGAAGATTATTTTCCAAGTTCATTACATTTTGAAATGTCTGTAAACTCTTTGAAATTGGGACAGTCGAAAATGTGTTGTTTTGGAAAGGGTTAAAAGCCCATCGCCTATCATACTCTCCGCAAGCGGTCTTTATATACCATCTGTCTTGTCGGACATCGAACTACTTAGAGCATCTCAGAAACGATGAAATTAAGAGCATCAAAGAATGACATTTGTGAAAGCCGTGGGGGTAATTAAGACAGTTGATTTTTATATTAAGAGAAGAGAAAAAGATAGACAATACTTGTGATTACATCGGTTGCTTGCTTTAGAATGTTTTGCCTGATGTTTGCTTTGTTTTGCGGTAAAGCATTCCTGCCATGAGAGTTTCGAATCTGACAAGACCGTTGTACTTCTCAAAGTCCTTTACAAGTTCTTTTTTAGGCCATCCCCTACAATTTAAAGCTTTTTAACCCTTAGAATGCTGGTTAATTTTCTAAAAAATAATTTTGTATGCCATCTGCTTTCCAAAACCTTTAGTGTCTCAGAGTAGCAAACAGGTTAGATCACAGGCCAGCTGCCAATTGTCTTGGCGGCTTGCCTGCATCTAACATGTTTGCATAAGAATGAAGCCGTTCCAGCACTTTAAGGGTTAAATGATAATAAATACACATACGTGATTTCATGTATTGCAGGAAGTGCTTTTTCTCTCATACCAGACTTCGCAGTTTTCTTTAAAACAAATCCCTGCCAAAACTCAAGATTTAAGACTTCCTTTCTTTGTACTTTTAAATCTTTAAATAAACAAGTCCGTATTGTTCTAAAGTCTTACAGAACACCATTTATTAGTTCTTTAATCTTGTTAAAGACGACTCTTCAGCAAGCCTTGCGGTTTACTTTGAGACTCCAGCAAAACATAAAGATTTTAGGTTTGCTGGCTTTGTCATAAGACACCCCTTTCGATAACAATACATCATTAGCGATTGGCAAGCCTCCATCAAAGAAACCACAATGATAGAACTCGGTTATTTCCTTGTTTCCCTGGCGAGTGTTTTTCCGTGTAGAGATTGTGTCGAGTTTGTTTGTTGAAAACTTCTAAAATCACTTACTCAGCGTAATATTGCTTTAATTTAACCCTTAAAGTGCAGGAACCGACTTCATGCTCATGCAAACAGGTTATATCCAGGCACGCCGCCAAGTAAACTGGCGGCTGGCCTATGATCTAGCCTTTTTGCTACGCTTAGTATCTTTCCTCGACAGTATTAAGCAGATATCTAAAGTTTTGGAAAGCAGACGACACAAAAATCTATTTTTCCTTGACGCATGCGTGTTAAATTGACGACGTTGTCTTCATTGATGATAAGCATATAGGGAGGCATGCCAATAAAGTTTACCATTTAATAAGTATTTGAATTAATATAAAAGGCAGAGCCTTTTAAATTTTATACTTTATTTATATTTGAAGATTTTATTTGATATTTTTTTTTGGCAAAAGACCGTCTGAACATATTTGTCAAAATTTGACTTTTTTGAACCGTGTGAGTATTCAGACGACAAAAATGAGCACGGGAAAAACGCAAGTTTTTCTTATGATTTCAGTTTGAAACCATGCCTTGATGTATGTAGTCTAGTTCTCAATCTTCAATATATGAATATGATATTTGATATATTCATATACAAGGCTGGTGAACGCTTTATTGCATCACCATGGTGCTGACGACGAAAATCGGTTGCACAACTTCCGCTTTAGCGTTTTATGGTGATTTTTACTATTATTTTACCTTTTCGCACACGAAAGTCAAAAAAGCCAAAAACATCGTTCAACCCTTATTGAATCAAACCGCCTAAAGTTTCAGTTTTGAAAACGTGGAATTGGCTGAGATTTCGTATGTTTACCTATGTTGGTGCGGTAGAGCGTCCACCAGCCGTTATATAGTCTAGTATGTGTGGGTGGACATTGGGGGTTAATAGGCGGGGTGTTGCTGGCTGTTGTTTTTTGTTCTTTATTTGTCTCTAGGGGGGTTGGACATTGTCAGCTGCGATAGTTTTATGAACTAATGCCAATTTTATTATGAGAATGATATTATATGGAGTCATCGGGGACTGATTCGGTGTGACAAATACTCACTAACGCGCGTTTCCATCATATCGATAATGCATCTACTTATGTTGCTAAAATGGTTAATTCTATAATGAGAAAAAAGCGCGAATTGCTCTTCCCCATTTATTTCAGAATTTTTGTAAGACGCCTACGTACATGTATACGACCGAAACAAGTTGTTTTCTGCGAATTATGAGTTAATGTATTTACGTGTTTATCCTATCTGTATTCTATATTGAGTAGATTCGATCAGCATGCATAATTCGAATTACTCCCAGCGGTGATCATCTATGAATGATCAATGTATCGATAAAAAATAGAGTTCCTTTTTTATGAATTACGTCAGCTATGATTAATCTTTATATTTAGCCTGTATCGTGGTTCTACATTTCGCAGTATCTCAGACGAACTAACGTTCACGAAGAGCATAGAGGTTTCCGATTCCTATTTTCGGAATCCTTTGTAGTCTTCGTAAGCGCCTTCACGTCCGAAATGTTGTCGAAAACTACGTTCCGCTTTATCTCATAAGTACCGACGTTCACGAAGAGCGGGGAGGTTTCCGAATCCTCTTTTTCGGTAGCCTCTGTAATATTCGTGAGCCCATACACGACCGAAATGTTGTCGGAAACGTATCCATGCATTACCTTGAAGTGCCTGAGACACGGGGTGTTACATTAAACCCTCCCACTCTATTATAACCTCACATTAAACGCATACACTACATACAGTTTTCAAAACTATTGTGACAAAAAGAGCAGTCTATCCTTTTGTCACAGTTTTGTCTTCCGAATAGTATAAAGGAAATGTTTGTGTCATCTGCTTGTTGTTGTTGTTGCTGCTGCTCCTGTTTTGTTGATGTTGTTGTTGTTGTTGTTGCTGCTGTTGGTGGTGGTGTTGTCAAATGTTGCTTACAGTTTGGGGCAATCACATACATACAATACATACATTGCAATATGGAGGAATAGATAGGACAATGCGCGAATTCTTGAATGCCCTGTCATTGGTGATGCCAGCGTGTTTTGTCAAGGGTGGTAATTTCGCATTTGCAGTATCGAATCAGTATTTTATTTTCCGATTTGTTCCGTCTGTTCCTGTCCTTTTCACAACGCGTTACCGTCAAATCCCGGCGAAAAAAAACTCCATCTGTGCATATCACCAGATAATTGTGTCTCGGTTCCTTCGAGTCGAATGACTCTCACATAGAAACGGACCGTAACAGATTCTACGTAAAAGTGTCGCGCCAAATCAGTATTAGGGGAGCAAATCTGATTCGTTGGATAGGGCACGATTTGCGTTTTGAAGGAGTGTTTGTATCGGTTTAATTGTACAATTTATTTAAATTACATTGAGATGCTCGGCTCTTAATTACAATGCATATGAGCCGCAAGTTTAAATGCCGTAAAAGGCTGACCAAGTCAACCTGGAGACTACCTCGGAAGAATACCCTGTGTGCTTTTCTTAATGGGTCGAAAGGTGTGTGTATATATTTAATAAGAGTTGTTTGAAAGCTTAAATACCCAAGAGAGCTAGTCAAATCGGCTAGAATCATTGATAGACCGGTAGTTAACCGGGAGACCAACTCTGGTGAATATCTGGTACGCTTTTTAAAAAAGGCCTAAATGTGTATATATATAACATTTGATAAGACATTGTTTGAAAACTTAAATGCCTGAAAGGGCTGGTAAAGTCTTAAGGCCTTATGGTTTCATGTATACATTTGATAAGACATTGTTTCAAAACTCTAAGGAATTCATCTTTGATAGGCCTACATATGTCACCCGCAATGCATAATTGTTTTCAACGAGAACACTTGCCTCACAATGAGTTTCAGTGTTCTTTTTTTATATAAAACTTTCACAATGGACAACAAATATTAATACGAAGAAAAACGTTAAACACAATATAATCTCATCGCTTCCTAATCGAATGTGTATACCTACTCAGAAAATACCGTCTTTGTTGCTTTGATTGATTTATTCCGTTACCAAACAATAACGACATTTTACCACTTTTTTGCAGACGACTCTGGAAAACATTGTTGGGAAAGGAGAAATTGCTCGTGACGAGCAATTTCTCCTTTTCCCACAATGATTTCTACCCTATCAGAAGATTATTTTTCAATATCATCACCATTTGAAATGTCGTCTGCAAACTTTTTCAATTGCAGACTGTCGAAAATTTAGTGTTTGGTAAAGGGCTAAAAGCCGTACGAAAGGTACAAATTGATGAATTAACGGGCTATGCAAGCTGTTGGCGGAGACCTTTTTTCACCTCGCGTCGCCTTTTATATCACATCCTCCCACGACTTTTTCCGGGAAAAACGAAATCCCCGGGAAGCAGCGAGAGCGGGAGAGAGCCGGTTCCTGGTGCAGGAATTTCTGAACGGTTTCCGCGACCCATCCGCAGTGTGTTTTTTTTTCACCGAATATAATAACCACGAATTTGAATGTTTGGCGTCTGCGTCATTTTCCTTGTTCGCATCATATGATGTCAGCTCGCTGTTTAGTGCCATACCTTTGTACTATGCAAAAACAAAATTCATGGCCAATCATAACATAACAATATAATAGTATTTATTGCATTTTAAACATAACAAGTTACATAGCAATTGTACAAACATTTTAACAAAGACATATGTTTACAGAAGAGCTTTTCATGTAAAGGTGTTGTTCATTAGTGCCTTTGACAAGGGGATTCTGCCGCATTCATTATTTCTTCATAAATGCACTATCCATGCTCAGTGCTTTAACATTAACGAAGCCAGACCATGATCCTTTTGATTCTTTTCTATCCCATCATTCCTTTTACCACTTTTTTATTGCATTATCCGAAAAACAGAGGTCAGCTCAGTTAACCACCTTCTTTTTTTATACTCTAGAGCAATTTGTTCGGATATAATCAACAGGGTAAATGGTTAAAATCATGGGCAACACCAAAAAAGTTCAAGAATCAGTCAACAAGGCATCCTCGTGTATATTTGGAGCCAATGTAGTCCGAATGATCCAGACGCAGATATTTTCATTCTACACTGTTGCAGCTAGGATCATCCGAGTGAGACGATGCTGCGTTATAAGCTTTCAATAACTCATTCTTGGAGAGCAACGAAGTCTGGAAGGAATTAAAGAGTTGTTTCGCACCGTATGGGATTTTATGACTGGTGCAAATCTGAATCGACTGTTGATGACTTGAAATATATACATATTTAAAAAAAAAAAAGGCGCTTTCCTTGTGATTTTTAATAGAGACCATTGCAACGAATGGATACATTGATTGTCGAGAGTTATGTCTAGTTTTTATCTTGATGGTCTCTTAAATCGGATAAGCTGTATAAATAAGCGCAAGGAAAACAAACTGCCTATTGTTACACAAAATCCCTGGACTAACAGGGCTGCATAACATTGCCCATGTGGACGACGGCATACCCTTTCACTACACGCTCCTTTATTATCAAAAACAACATGTGTTATGCTATAAGTACAACCTTTCCATCGCCCTTAATGTAAAACAATAGTAAAGTTACAGGTTGCTATTTAACAGTAATCCAGACTTAAAAACGTCTTAAAATATGAATCAAGAAATTGAGACAATTTCTCATAAATCTTTTGATCATTTCACAGAAGCTCAATATAAGCTTGCTATTACTTGCTGGCACTTGTCTAGCTGATATGTTTTACTTACTTAAAAAACTTTAACATGATGTAATATCATGCCCATTGTTTATTATATACAATTTATTTATTTATCAGATTATTTGATACACAGGATTTACGAAGTATATAATCTCCATTGCATTAGCTTTACTAAAATCTATTTAATCACTCAAATGCAAGTGTTACGCGTATGTTAAGCTAATACAAAGCAAAGTAATTCATTTAAACCTGTTATGAAAACCCATATCATCTGCTAGTTGTAGATCGTATAAAAACTAAGCTTCCTTAATCGTTTCGGCATTTCCATTGAGTAAGCGATAGCAATATGTAGGCTCTCCCCACAAAATGCAATACCGTTATGCATTCAGGATATTTGTTATTTTCCTTCCTATATACTCTTTTTAGTATTATAGAAAATAAAATGTTTGAACTTGAAAACTTGAACTTGTATAGTGGATTTTTATGAATGTCCAATTACATACACTAATGACCAACGTGGAAATTTGCTTCCGACCTCCCCTGACAATCATTGCATGTATTTATATAGCATTCGCTAAATTCATTCAAATATGCAAATATGCACCCAATGACATTTAGTCATTTTAAATATAGCGA
Source organism: Cerastoderma edule (assembly GCA_947846245.1). Lineage (NCBI taxonomy): Eukaryota > Metazoa > Mollusca > Bivalvia > Cardiida > Cardiidae > Cerastoderma > Cerastoderma edule. Next base: position 33,949,623 of record OX401412.1, read on the forward strand.
TCTATCCCCCACCTGACAAATATCATGTGAATGAGAATATCTTTACCTCGAACTTCTGTTTGTCGAACTGCTCTCTATGTCGAAGTAAATACGGGAATCCGAATTATTTGTTCCCCATTTCTACGTCTTTATATTTCGGACATCTATACGTCGAACTCTCTCCATATCGAACATTTTCATGTGGTCCCTTGAACTTCGTGGTATTGAGATTCTGCTCTATATCCCAAACGAGGCGTTCAGTCCAAATTGCACAACCATACATATCACCTTTTCCTATTAAACAACCTTATAAACATGCGTATATAGCAGCATTTGGATTCATTGCGGAAAACGAGATTTGTTCATGTCGAACACATTCTCATTATGTTGGAATGTTTTCAGTCTGATGTTGATAAGCGTTCCTAAACTGCACGCAAGCGGTATTTTGTCAACTTTTGGTGACGTCAATATAGATCAAATCATCGTCTATACCTTTTAAATTAAAGTTATTTTAAGTATAGTTAGGAACTAATGGCTTATGAATGGCGTTTTGCAGTACCGATAGGGAAATACGAGGAATTGTATTTAGGGTAACTGTATCAGGAACGGCAACTGTGCTAGAAGTAAAGGAAGGCTGAAAGCTTGGTGAATCACAAAGCCAAACATTGCTTATAAAACGTCGCCCTACCTCATCGGAACTCCTCATTGTATTATATATACGTACTTGGCATTGACGGTTAGGTGAGGTGAGCATTTGTCACTTAGCGAAGGATTGCAAGGAAATTCGAGAGGCTTACAGAACGGGGATGGTCTATTAAAGAATTCGTTTAAATACTGAGTAGTTTTCTGTCAAAAGGCAGTCACTGTAGTTGTTGTCTTTGTAGGCAGACCGTTAGATGTAATTATCTATAAAGTTATAGCGTGGGTTTTTTCTACTGCGCTTGTATCTTGTTTCTGGTTAGTCTTTATTATTGATGGACTTGCTGATATCATTTATGAGAACAATAGATTAATGTGCGTTTTTATGTGATATTATCAGTTGTGTTACTTCATTCTACACGGAATCCATTGAGCGGAATTTTGAATCGAGTGATTCTATTAAACTTTTTGAGAAAGAAAAAAAGAACTTTAGACGATTCAATTCTTTGACGTTTTGAACTGAAAAAGCCACATGGCATGTGTTTGATGAATATTGTGTGCTTTTTAGTGATGAAGTGAATTAGTAGACATTCCTTTTTCGATTCATGTTTAATTGTCAGTATATAGTAAATAAAGTCTGGTTTGCAGAGATTTATCACAGATTTAGTGTGCTTGCGTGGGACTCGCAGCGGAATAAACCGGTTTATCGGTTGTTTTTTTTCCTTTCCGATAGTTTATTTAAAACGAAAGCGTTCCTTGCCGGTGGATTCATTACGTGAGATACCATTCGACATGGATCTGATCGCCAACTTCACCCATCTAATTCTGACCAATCTGGGTGATTATAAAGCGTCGGGTGGATCTGGATTGACCATTGAGATACATAAGGAGATTTCGACTGAAGGTGAGCTTGGTTTTTGAACGTACATCCGGAAGGTTGTCGTAAATTTACTGAAAGTGGCTGAATTTACACTTAGAAATGTCGTTAAGTGGCTGGACATACACTTAAAATTGTCGGAAAGTGGCTGGACATACACTTAAAATTGTCGTTAAGTGTCGTTGGCGGATCAGGCTGTGCACAGAAGCGCACATCCTGATCCGCCAACGTCACTTTCCATCCATTGGGTGTTTTGTTCAGCACTTGTTTGCTGTTACTTTTTTATTGAGGGGGAAGGGGCGTTTTTGTTTTAATTTGAGATTATATTGTTCAGTGGATGCTTTCTCAATTACCCTTAGTGCCATTTGGAAAAGTCATTGCAACCATCGGTTTGATTGGTTTATTTCTGAACGGATTCATGGACTTCTTTCCCCCGTGTTGGTACATGTATTGAAGTGATAAGAACCTAGATATTCTGACGTTGAACAATATATTTTGCTGGCTTATGTGGCACATCGTTTCTGTTGGCTTATGTGGCACAGCTTCCTGCTGGCTTATATTTATGATACAGCAGCGCAGCGTTTTGTGGTGCCCCTTCCAAACTTATATGTTGCAAATATCAGTTACGCGCATATTCGCATTCAGCGCCAGACGGTAAATACAGACGTATTTCGTCAATTAGATTTGATGGCTAAAAGACAACTTTGATTTTCAGCAGTCACGCATAGGTGGTGCCGATTGAATAAATAGACCACCGCTCTCAATGGAATGGGGTGGGGTAGAGCACAGTTGTATGTTTAGGATGGTCTTAGATGTTGTTTTTTCTTAATTACAAAAAAGAAAATGAATTCTCTCCAAAGATATATAGTGCCTACGGCAGAAGAATTAAGTAACCATTATGCCAGGAAGGAAAAATATTTTTGGGATTCGTCATAATATTTTCTAGGAAATACGGCAAGCACCGATGGCAAAGGTACACGCTTTTGGCATATTTAGGGCAGGAGATTTGATGAACTAGTTTTGAGAAAAGAACGCATTGCTCGCTACGAGCAATTTCTCCTGTTTGTCACATTTTGGAACATTAGTATCAAAGTTGATCAATTACTTACTTCTTTAATACTGGTTGTTTCGCTCTTACAGCAAATTGTTTCAAGAAACCATTATGACCAAAAGAGAAAATCGCCCATTGCCGCAAAGACATGTTTTAATACATAAGAGAATATATTTACTTTTCTTTAAAAGTGTCGTCTGCTGTTGCTTTCAATTTGAATCACTCAATAAAAGTCACCTCGATGGGTTTGATGCTATTTTTGACGTTAAACCCATGTGACCTTAACATGGCATTACGTGACGTAGCATGACGTCGTAATCCCCACTGCAACCGATATCAATTAATTAACAAACCCTTTTGGTTAATATGCCTCCGCATATAGACAGTGACATATAACAATTGACAATATCATTTTCCGGTTCCTGATTAACACTTTCCCAGGTTTTTTTCTTATATTTTTGTATTCGACGATATTTAAAAGTGATTATCAAACTGATCAAGGTACACGTTAAAAAGGGTATCAATATTCAAAAAGCTTAAAACTATTTGGGTGAATCGGTGGTTATAATCAATTTCTCCTTTTTGTTCCCTAGTTACTTGACGTTGTCAACCGCTTAGTGTTTTAAAAGATTATTTAGGCGATGTGGGTTGAGTGAGTATGGCCTGACCATCTAATCAAACTAATAAAGCCAATGACCGAACCGAAAATAGATGACTATATGCAAATAGCAATGTATGACGTAGAGGGGTTTTAATTAGTCTATCGTGGGTTCGAGATTTGATTACCTAGGATAATGTATTATGAGGTGAAAATTTGCCCATTACCATATCAGTTATTTGCCTTTATTCCAATTAGAACTAAATTGTGTTTAGTTTGTTTGTTAGTGGCTAACAACGCGTCAAGAGTATTTAAGTTAAAAACATACAACAAACAGAATATTAATTGTTTCATAAACATAGTATAACTTTAATGTCCAAATGATACTTTTGGGTATATGAGAAGTGTTATAAAAGGCGATTTCACTCCGAAGTTGGCCCAATTTATTGCAACAACGATGCGGATTTGGATTTTCATGAAATTGTTTATATGAATATACCTTTTTGATAATAGATCGTCTCTAACGACAACAAACGCCATGATGAGCATATTATCTTTCATGTCACAGTGTGTTAAGACATCATTTGTTAAGATGGCAAATTTCCCGCATTGTCTAAATGTTTACATATGTCGCCTGGTAAAAAGGCACAGTTATTAAAGGCCTAGTCTTTGGAATGTCTGGTATCTTATCTCCCACTGGGCACCCTACAGGGCAACAATACAGTTCCCCAGCATGGAGCAAATTTCCTGTATATTACTTGATAAGGAATGGGTGGTCAGATTATGCAATACCCCAACCCTTCGGTTTCTCGTGATGTAGACTATTGATGAAAATACGTGTTTGGTTATAGTTTTCTTTATCTAAAACAATGATTTACATGATTAATAGATTTTTCTTAATAAACTGACAAGAAATATAAAAAAAATAATAAGTTAGTTGTTCAATGAACTAGCACTTGTCAAAATTATAAAATGGATGATGATGATGATGATATACTATGGTGATGATGATATACTTCAGAGGAACTATAACATTTCCTGCTGCAAGTCATTCTTACATAAATTAATCTATATTCAAGGTACAAATTAAAAAAACAGTCCCCTATTAAAAACCCATCCGAAATTCCAAAAATATATTTTAAGTCTTACATAGAAAAAAATGTCATTCTGCTTCAATTTTCAAAATGTGGAATATAAATAAGAAATTGATGTTGAATTCTTGATTTCTTTATTTAAAACAATGATTTACAAGATATGTATATTTTTCTGAATAAACTGTTAAGAAATGTGAAGAAAATAATAAGTTAGTTATTCCATAAATTAGCACTCGTTATACTTATAACATTGATGATGATGATGATGATTTTGATGATAATGTTGATGATGATGATACTACAGAGGAACTATAACTATGCAGCAAGTCATAATTACGTAAAATGATCTTTGTATTATAAGGCACAAATTGAAAAAAAAAGAAAGAAAAACCTACTAAAAACCTTTCAAACTTCCAAAAATAAAATATTTGAAGCCTAATTGAAAAAAAAATCAATTCTGCTGCTTAAATGTCTTCTTTAAAAAAATGGTCAAAAGAAACCCATCAGTTTGACACAGTGCTATACATGGTATTACGTAATCCCAATTAATTATCACAACTGGCCATCACACCGGGTGGGCATCTGGTTATTGGTTTTGGGGGTCAAATAAAGAAGGACTAAACTAGGCCTTTAAGAGGACAGACAAACAGCGTCCTTGGAGCGTTATAATCGGTGTCTAAAAATAATGATAAATCTGGAAGAGGCTTAAAGGTTTATTTAACAACACCTTAAACTTGACGAATCTGCAACAGAACAATTTAGAAGCAATTGTGGAAATGAATGCGTTTGCCAGTATTGAGCAACGTATCTTTTTGCCACAATGTTTATTTACTCTGTGTTGCAAAGAAAATGTTTATGGATAACACTATGTATATGTCGTATGGTGTTGATTTTAACGATGTCTTTCGTTGTATGTTGTTCATTTTAATGTGGGTTTGCAAAACTTCCAAGTGGCGGAATCGGTTAAGAAACCAGTGGTCGGAACACTTATTGAAAACAAGGAAAGGATAAAAAGCGCTTTCTGATCGTTACGCTCTGTGCAAGGATACACTGTTCATGAATCAAAACGGAAACAGTACGCAGTCTCGTCACACATGCGACAATTGCGCGTTGCCAAAGTATTTCACACTTGCAAGACTCGCCAGTTGGAAATATGGAAACATAAACAAACAAAAAACTTGACGTTGCAGCAGGACAGTGATTCAGAACCGTGAATCAAACATTTAAAGATGCCATTGTTGAGTTGTTACACATGCTGGTTTCGGTTCTATTTGCAGTGAGCCAAGTGGGTGGGGAGCGCGAGACGAACACCAGTCGTGCTGTGGAAGTGGACCAGAAACCGGGCGACCAAAGTTCGGGTATTGATACGGGTATGTGTTTCTCTTCAAATTATCTATTTTAAACTTATTCATATACAAACGTACATCGATCGCGATACAATATTCTAACAATGATCGCTCTCGGTTCGGCTTCTTGGCTACAAAAAAAGTACTCGTGTAGAATTTGGATGAATGCGAAGTCGCAAAAAGGAGCCCGGGAAAAGAACCTATGAGCTTCACATCCCGATGCCGAATCTTTGTCTCTTTGACCACTGCCAAATACATTTTTATCATTCTTCGAATTCCCGATGCTGACGTGACTGTGGTAAAATTGATTCGAACATATTGAAGTGTAAGATAACACATTTTCAACAGACTTCTAGAGAACAATCTGTCTACAAGCCTTTCCTTCTTTTGTCCCAATCTCCCTTACTAAATATAACAGGGAAGCTGAATACTTCATTCAATTCCATTGCTGCAGTCTGCTAATGCTGTCGACATGGTTAAGTCACGAAAGTCCAAACGCGGGAAAAGATAATCAGTTGGTCAGTATAAATCAAAAAGATGGGACAAGTTGGCGTGGTGGTCACATTGCGCCGTCTGCCATTTTCACCTTTCCCAAATGCCAAATTTTCGACTGTCCCAAACTGAAAGAGTGTGCAGACAACATTCCAAAATGTGATGAAATCGGAAAATAATCTTCTGATACAGTAGTAAACATTGTAGGAAAGGGAGGAATTGCTCGGCACAAGCAATTTCTTCCTTTCCCGCAACGTTTTTTAGAGTAGTCTGCAACAATATCGTAATTGTTTGGTAATGGGTTAAATCAGACGACGGTTAGCCTCCAAAGAGACGTGTTAATCGATTGCAGACGAGATCCGTCGCCGATTTTTTTATGATTTAATTTACAATAAAATGGCTGGATTTAGATGCACGTGTTTGTCGTCCGTCTTGATCAACTATTTAACGATTCTTCATTTGTTTTGCCAATGAAATAAAAACGATATAAAAGGAGATGATTAAATAAAACCGCGAACGAAAATAAGATACAGTGTCGGGGGAAAAATGGGCGGTTCTCTGACTGCGCGCGCACACACGCATGCGCTGTCGTGTTTCCAACTCGCGCGTTTTGTCGTTTTGGAAAGAGTGTTTGTTAGTAGCGTCATAAAGTTGAAAAGGAAAGTTTCGATCCGGATCAACTATCTCGAGTGAATTCATTTTACAGGCCGTGCCCATAACGAAACTTTAGGCATGCGTGATACCACATTTCTTTCACGCGGTGCGGCTTATTTCCTTGAAAACCTAGGAAGGGTTAAGTGCAAGACTACAATAAGTCCATCACGTTTGTGAAGGACTTATTTTAGTCTTGCACTGAACGTTATGGAATGTGTCGCCCACTCCTAGTGTCTAGAAATTGAAGACGCCGCCAAAAAGCTGTTTATTACAAGAATCCCCATCACCTTTCCCCTCTCACATACATATTTTTAGCGGATTCGAATTAGGAATGAAATGATGCAATTGATCTAAATTCGATTCTCTTCTCCCTCCCCCGCTTGTCTGGCTTTACCACAGACGTCGATGTGTTTAGATATTTAATTAAGGCTATCAATTAAAAAATTATAATCATGATATTGATAATGATGTATTTGATGGTTCTTTTATTTAAAAGAATTGAGTTAATAACTTTCCCATGGTAATAACGATTGGTTTTTGAAGAAATGTTATATTTCTTGTTGACAATGGTCATAAAGATGATGACCACAATAGCGATAATGAAGATTTTGTTGATAAAGGTTTTGATTTCATTTATGATGATGATGATGATGATGATGGTGATGATAATGAGGATGAATATAAATTTCTATTTCGAGAAGCACGATTTGTTTATCTTGGATTTTCAAAAAAAAAAAACTTATTAAGCAGTCTTCATCTTTCATCCAAAACGGTCTTTTAACGTCTTTATTTTACGGGAGAAGATGACTATCTGTTAGTCCCATGGCTGCATCCGGTATAACAAAAAAATCTAACAGTCGGTGGTATCATCGTCTTTCCCACAGTGTTTTCCAGAGTCGTCTGTAACAAAGTGGTAAAATTTCGTCATTGTTTGGCAATGGGTTTATTCAATCCTACTTTCACCTAATTCGAATTCCCTCATTCTATTTTATTCTATTTTGTTCTTTTCACAGTCGCCGTGCTCGTGAGCGTCTGCGTTGGGATCGTCGTCATAGTAACGGCCGTCTTGGTCACGTGTGTCGTCTGCGTGCGCCGCCGGAAGCGGTCGAAGAAGCGCCAGATCACGATGAAGTACGACAAGATGTTCACGACGCCTCGTCGACCTTCACCTTTCTCCGTCGTCAGCTCCCAGATGCAGCTGAACGTCACCAAGGAGACGCGATCGGTGTACAACGCCCTCGACCTTGTCACGGACCGCCCGCAGTTCAAAGACATCGAGCTCGGCGAACTCAACAGGGACGGTTACCATGGTAACGTTGGCAGAGATGGTGGCGCTGCTGAAAGGGCCAACGGGAGGCAAAGGTTCCACAAGCATCACAGTCTGGAGGCGACAAGCGATTGTCCCAAGCGTCCAAAGCCTCTGAAGAAGTCCAAATCAGCGGCTTCTTTGTTGACAAATGACCTTCACACGCATGATCCTGAGCCATGCGTGGCGACCATCTCCTTTAGCCTGAAATACGCGCCCGCTTCCCGACAACTCGTATTGCGTGTACATGGCGCCGACGAACTTCCGGTAAAGGCGTGCGGGTACGTCGTATACGTCACGGCCTATCTGTTCCCTAGCAAGACGGAGGGTGTGCGGAGTAAAGGAATGCCCGGGGGCCCCGGGGTGCGCTTCCAGGAGACGTTTATCTTCGATGACGTGAATCTGGCGGAGATTGAGAAGTCGACCCTGCGACTTGTGCTGCATAGCCGCCGAAAGACGAGGGGACACAGGGAGTCTTTCCTAGGCGAGTTTATCGTTAAGTGCTGCGACGCAGACCTAGTACCGGACAAGGTGAAGGACTTCGACTTTCAGATGCTGCGAACGCGGGAAAAGACGGTGAGTGCTTTGGTGTTTCATGCTTTTGTTTACCGTTTTGTGGAGTTAACCCTTTACCAAACGCCAAATTTTCGACTGTCCCAAATTAAAAGAGTTTGCAGACAACGTTTCAAAATGTGATGAAATTGAAACATAATCTTCTGATAGGGCAGAAAAAATTGAGGGAAAAGGAGAAATTGCTCATAACGAACAATTTCCCTTTTTGCCATAATGTTTTCCAGAGTCGCCTGTAACAAACTGGTCAAATATCGTTATTGTTTGGTAATGGGTTAGGAGTTAAATGATGTTCATTGTGTTTGGTTTAAACTTATTTTATTGCCATTTGAGCTAATAAAACACAGTGCACAACATAAATAGTCATATTAATAACTATGAAAAAAAGGTTGGGCCACGAGTTCTCACAACTCGGAAACGGCAATTCGTTACGACTATCAGATCAATCGGCTTTGAACAAAAATGTAGTTGGTGATCTATTGAAATTGCCAATATATCCGCCTAAAATGATGTCACGTGTAAGCCTTTGCTATATGCCCGTGTTGTGGAAATTTATTTCGTGTATTATATTGTATTATTTTGTCACTCTCAATCCAGATGTTCGCAATTGCTTCATTTTAATGAAATAAATATTGCTTTTAAGTTCGATATTGACAGTTTGGTTCATTAGAAAATCTAGTTTCTTAAACCGAAACAAAGATTTTTTATTCGATAATTTCACTTGTTAAGATTACAAGCATGTTTGTTGTTCTTTGTTTAAAGAAATGCATTATTGTTTGGAGCTAGTTTACGCACGTATGTGTTAAAGAATAGACGCGACGACTTTTAACATCGAGGTAAACTCGCAAGGTTGAACCTTTAAATAACGGCTTGGAATTTATCTACGGAAGAAATAAAACTCCTTTCCTTCGGGTCACAGTACCTCTCTCTATTCTTAATTCCATCGTCTTATTTAGGGGCATTATATCATTAATCAACATTTTATTCATTGTCAAACCATTATTGTGAAGGTGAGGGCATGATCACTTGAGATAAAGATGCGCTTAAGAGACAAAGGGCTCGCAGGAGAGATCGGTCTCTGGTACCCTCGCTCACAAGCTGAATATAATGTGAATCAAGGTACCAGAGACCTAGCGCTCACAAACTTTTGCTCTTGAACGCAGACTTTTAACCATGACGCTATTAACCGACAAACACCGGATGCGTAAATTCCCCCGTCTCATGTTTTCCGACATTGAATTGCAGGGTTCAACATGCGAGAAGTACCTATTCGAGGATCTTGGTTCCCTGTTCGTTTGCATTGAATATCAGCCGGCGGCGAGCAGAATGAAGGTTATGGTGCGCAAGGCAACCAACCTTCCCAAATCCGACAAGCTGATTGGTCGACCAGGTACGTGACGTCATTGTCGTCTGGTTTATTTGCCGGATGTTGTCGTACGAAGTCGTAAATGTCTCCATTATCAGTCTGAACATTGGACGCATTAGATTCTGGCAAATATTAAATCTATTTTGAAATTGTGTAGGTGGTAATGTTCTTAAATAATGAATTATTCATAGCGCACAATTTCACAGTTCGTCCAAATGACATATTATGTAGTGGTTTGCTCCATTAATGGAACAATTATCCATATATTGGTGTTAGCTGTAAATATTGAAACGACCTAGAACATTCCAAAACTGTCATTTGAATGTATATGGAAATTCAGACTTAAACGCGATCAGAAGTTAATTCTCGAATTGATTTAGTGGTATGGTAAATGACAAAGACTTATATTGGAAGCAGACTCTCAACAACTTCGTTACAAATGTTCCTTAATCTAAATCCATTTAAAAGAAATATGTGGACAAAACCTTTTGCATTGGTCGTCACTGATACTGTGCATTAACTTAATTTTAAAGAATAAAATGTTAAAATTGAATAGCAAATTAATTGAGAGAGAGGGAGAAAGAGAGATAGAGAGAAAGAGGGGGAAGGGGAGAAGACAGAGGCAGAGAGATTTATCATCAACGCTTTGGTATGCATGTTGTTCCTTAGCACATATATCTAGTGACTATAAAGTCAACTTCCTTGATTCCTTTGAGAAAAAGTATCGTTTACATTCTTAGAGCTAATCAAAGCTTATTCATTCAATTTCAGCACACTATGTGACCATCAACTTATTAAAGGGCCGAGAAATCGTCAATTCCAAGGACACGCGGTCGCAATCCGGCTACAGTCCCATCTGGAACCAGCCCTTCCTTTTCGACCTGCCCGGAAGTGACGTAGACGAGTACTATCTCGACTTCATCGTCATGCGCGGGAAAATACACACGAAAGACGCAATTGTTGGTCACGTGACGATAGGCTCCACCTGTGGGAAGACCGGAAGGAGCCATTGGAAGGAGATCATGTCGCCGCGGCCATTGGAAACGGCGAAGTGGCATTCGATATTGCCATTGTTCAACTTCAAGCCTAGTTTGACGTCGGATTGACGGAAAATGGCCAAGGCGCGGTCTCTTTTCTTTTTCACAAAAAAGAAATTGAAATACATTGGAGAAACGCAGGACGTGCGCAGACTGTACAAAGGTACAACGGTACAACGTTTCGACTGACGAGCAGAATGGAGTCGACATTACATCACCAACTTCTTGCATACACAACATACATATACCATCAGTGAAATATCATAGACGTTTCCGGAGACAGTGTCATAGTTGCTGTGAGTAGGTGGAGGGCGTTCTTTCGGCTGTTATGTGGTTCCTCAACCAAACACTTTACATTATACAGCTGAAGGAAAATTGATGATGTCATTTATTGTCGTCTTTCGAATGTTTAGACATTCAAACTGTAAGATGATAGCCATATAATGGTGGTTTGACGAGCAGTTTTAGAGACCCAACAAACAATCGAGATGCATCGGTTGCTAAGCTGTTCTTGACAAACGCCGTTGGAAAAAAGACCGTATGTGTGCCTTTATTCGTGAACTGAGACAGTCATATTACTTAAACTTGTTATATATTTTATTTCTACAAAGCATGACAATCGGTCCACATCGGCTTTTTCTGTAATGCTGCAACAGACATTAAGCGGAGGGATATGCCAGAATTATCAGCCGTCTAGAGTACTTAGCCGGTACTAGAATACGCGCATAAAAATAGTCCCATAAATGCAAAAGGTGACCCATTTGATCAAACAGATTTAGATGTTTTCGTATATTTTCATAAGTGTTTGATTTCAAGATTAGGTCAGATTACACTCTGATTTATGTATTTGAGTTCTATGACAATGTTTGCATGTTCGCGTTCTATTATACAGATGACACATAGCGTGTGTATTAAAATGGCAGAATTATTGATTTTAATTTCAGACTTTAAAACTGTTATCATGTCACGGCCTGTGATAGAAAAATGTTATTTTCTTAAATTTATAGTTTGTTATGTGGAATGTGTATTGTGTGTATACAAACTGTATGTCTTTCATGTTTTGTCAGCACTGAAATCTTGACATGGGTATAACTGATATACAGGGGACGATTTCCTTTATATCAGCCACATGTATACCCATGGACATCTGCCATGATAGTTTATCTTGTTGTTGTTATTGTTGTCTCGCAAAGAATTGTGTTTGTAGTGAGACTTTATCGTTAAGTTGTTAAGTTGCAGACGACGCAGGCATTAACATAACACTTTAAAACGTTGGTTTATATAGAAGATTCTAATGTTGACAAATGACAATGGTTCTTTAAGACTTATGAAAGAAAATACATGGTAAATTTCCTTGTTGGCGGTTATATAGAAGATTCTAATGCTTATGTATAACAAGGGTTCTTTTAAACTAATGAAAGAAAGTATATGGATGGTACACATTTCCTTTACGGCAATTTAGGGCACATTAAAGAGTGTATATGCTATGCCATATTTTATCATTTTCAAGGCAAAACAGTCCTTTTGGTGTTCGTCACAGGATGGGCAAATAATATCAGACAGGTTGATGCTTGTTTTCCCCATTTGAGTATTGTCAATCATTTTGCGTTTCATGCATTGACATTTTTCGGTCAAATGTATAAATTTGAGACATCTGATTGGCTGGTTGATTAGTGAAGCTTTTGTGTTAGATTTGTGATGTTATACTAACAAGAAGTGTTTCCGATGCATATAAGATTCACAAGTTTGTTGTATCGTTATCTGGAAAATCTTTTAATTTTAGACAATGGAGTTGATTTGTCGCTTAACCCTTAAAGTGCTGGAGCCGACTTCATGCTCATGCAAATGGGTTATATCCACGCCAGCAGTCAAGTAAATTAGCGGCTGGCCTTTGATCTAACCTGTTTGCTACTCTGAGTGTCTTTCTTGGTCAAAATTAAGCATATATGTAAGGTTTAGGAAAGTTTGGAAAGCAAACGACACAAAAGTCTGTTTTTAGAAAACTACCCAGCAATCTAAAGATTAAGCGTTTCAGTCGTTATCTAACACAAAGGGAACATGTAAATGAAAATTCGCCATCTCTATTGACAAAATCTCAACACTTCTCTGAAATAAAAAGGACCTCCTGCAAAAACAAAAACAAACATCATCTCCTAAACAAATACGCATTTCGTCGAATACTGCCATAGCGTGTACACGAATGCAATGTTCAATAAACGTTGAAACATTATATAACCTAGCAATTCAGCCTCATGATAGAGATGAAACATTATATAACGAACTACTCAACGCATTAATTCTATTGTCATTAAATGAGAGTTTAACTAGAAGCAGTGTTATCGGCACTTATTAAAGGCACTGGTGGTCTTTACCCTTTACCAAACGCCAAATTTTCGACTGGCCCAAATTGAAAGAGTTTGTAGACGACATTTCAAAACGTGATGAAATGGAAAAATAACCTCCTGATAGGGCAGAAAGCAATGCATGATTTCTCTTTTTCCCGCAATGTTTTCCCGAGGCTGGTCAAATGTCGTTATTGTTTGGTAATGGTTTAATTCTCAGATGTAGAGACAAAACATAATAAATCATTGCTAATGAAGAAATTACGACAATTTGATTTTACAGTGCTAATATTTCTTTTGTTCGTATTATGTTGCAATTCTCTATGTGCCACGAGGAATAACATGTGGTGTATGACGATAACAATAGAATTTCCTACCAACCGGGATGAATCACTGTTCCAAAATAATTGTCTTTATGGCATCTTGAAATCTCGAAGGTCATTTTCAAATTAATCATGACAAAATGAGAATAGTGTGTGTCTTAGGCAAGGTACATAAATTAGTTTGTAGAAGATGAAAGATTTTGTATTATTATTGTTGTCATCGTCGTGTTGGACTGTGTTATCATATTCATCGAAATAATTTATTTGATTTGTTATTGTATGAGGTGGTCCATTTTTTTTTATGTATAAAACAATGCTGTATAATTTTGCATGAGCGAATTGAAGATTACTGTATGTGATGAAAAATGCATTCACTATCAAATATGTGAAGTGTTTTTGAATTTCAATTGAGAGTTCGATAAAATAGTTTTGTTAATATTTTTTTCAGATACAAATTACAATATTGTTTCAGCATGTCATCTGCGCATGCGACTCGCTGATTTAATTGCTGATTTAATTGCGTCGATTCTTGTTTGTTATTATTACACTTATTATCATTATTATTATAATTATTATTATTACTGTTATTATCAAAAGAAATATCGTTATTTTTTACACAACTGTTATTATCATAGTTAAAAATTGTCATCGTCATCATCATTATCATTTGTGCGCTTAGAAGACAAATTATGAACATAGGGCAATTGAAAATCAAAAACGCAAAATCTATCATGTCGATGGCCTTTTCAGTACGGAATTAATACCAATTGCAAAACTTGATTGTTCTTTACATAAAGTACATGTTACATGATAGCTTTGTATAAAAGCTGCATACAGAGGAACTAGTTTGGAAATGTATATAAGCATTATTTTCAGCATCACTTTATAAAGTTCATTAACCATCATCAAACTCCTTGTTGAAGAAATGTGTTAACAATAATGCTTATATTTCATAGATAGGAAGTTGCTAGGAGGTATATAACATTATTTTCAGCATCATCTTATAGACTACGCTTTGAAAATAAGTACCTAACACCATGATTAAGAAATGCGTTGACAAAACTAGGGGGAAAGCAACACAATTCCACTCTACTTTCTGTGGCAGGCGGCTTTCAAATCTCAAATCAGATCTCAAATCAAGACGAAAGAAAATTTCCGCTAAAATTGTACAATCAATTAACAGGCATTAGCTTTATCATAATAAATTGAGAATATCTTTTCGAATTGAGAATATCTTCTTGTGATCGAATTATCTTGATATTTACTTAAATGTTATTTTAAATCTTCTGTGTAAACGAAGCAGTTGGATATGACAAACATGCACACTCCGTTGTTTACAAATTATTAGTAGTTTCATTAGATAGATTGACAGTGTTGCTAATAAAATTGAAGGAAACATTTCAAAATGTGAACATTTCAACCAGAGTGTCCTTGGTTTAAATTAAGACATGTATATACGAACTACAATTCAAATACATTATAATGTTTTCATGTATACACACTAGTTTTCCGGATCTATTTGCTACGAATGTACTTTTGTTCTCTTCAAACCATGATATCGTCTTTGTTGTCCTCAAAGCATCTGTTTTGTCCTCAAAGCATCTGTATTGGCCTCAAAGTGTCTGTATTGGCCTCAAAGCGTCTGTATTGGCCTCAAAGTGTCTGTATTGGCCTCAAAGCGTCTGTATTGGCCTCAAAGTGTCTGTATTGGCCTCAAAGTGTCTGTATTGGCCTCAAAGCGTCTGTATTGGCCTCAAAGTGTCTGTATTGGCCTCAAAGCATCTGTTTTGTCCTCAAAGCGTCTGTATTGGCCTCAAAGCGTCTGTATTGGCCTCAAAGTGTCTGTATTGGCCTCAAAGCGTCTGTATTGGCCTCAAAGCGTCTGTATTGGGCTCAAAGCTTCTGTTTTGACCTTTTAAAAGCGTGGTGTCTTTTAGCTCAACAAAGACGGTATCATCGTTTATATTCGTCTTTTAATTTATACAGACTATTGTCATAATGTTTTTTTTCAGCCATATTCCACTCTACTTGAAGCCGTCTGCATGATAAGATAAGATTAAATGTATCACATTGACACATGTTTACATTAAACAGGGAATGGGGTGTGGCATGAACTCTGTTCTCATAGTAAGCATTAAAACATCACAAAAACATACGATTGTGTTTATTATTTTTTCTGTTCGTCTTCAATATCAGCGACATCGACACCTTTACAGAGGTTGGCCATGGTTTCGAGCACGTCATTCGAATGGTGTTAATATGTGTTTAACACATAACACGTATCAATACGTATCTCGGTCATTCAAATCAATTAACAGGTATCTTGGCCATTCAAATATGTTCCTATATTCGAGATGTTTCTTTCATTGTTATGACAAGTCACGTTTGAAAACAATACCCTGACAACAACGATTAAATATAAAAAAGTATTGTTTTATGCTTTGTGATATGATAGAAAATCACTATGACAAAATAATAAGACAAAGCTTGTCATAAGCGATTTCTTTACCCTGTCAGGTTGGATTTTAAAACGTGTGATGTTTGTGCATTAATATCACGTAGAAATGAAGGAACGGGTTATGGTGAATAGTTTTCTAATTCATGTTTCTAAGGAAACCTGTCAATTCAAGGTTAGGACATATAGGCACCAATTATCACCAAGTAATGCTTAAATAAAACCGCACAAAACCAAGGGTACTGGTGACGTGCAGTAAAGCACATTCACTAATCGAGAAAGATGCCAAGAACTGAGTATTTATATCACCAATTGTAATTCAGAAAACACAAATAAGCAAAGACTTTCAATGATAATAATAAACATTGTATAAAGACTAGGGATGGGAACGAATATTCGAATATTCGATTAGCGGGTCGAATATTCGAATAGCAAAATAGTATTCGAATATTCGATTTTAATGAACCCATATTACTGTATGTTTACCATAAATTTAATCAAAAATAATGTTGTTTTATTTTCATTTTCTTCCTCTAAACCGATCCCAAATATCGAAGAACGTGCCTAGCTCCCAGGTGCAGTTACGATGTTTTTACAACGTATGTCACACAGTAAAACACCTGTGACAAATTACCACATCTTTTGACAGTTTGCAAAACGATTAATTCCTAAGTGTGAAATTAGTCGATTTTAGGCCGCTAAATCTAACACCTTAATGATCTGCACTTACTCCTTATAATCCAAAACAAGTCAATCACGCTAATTGACAATTGTCAGTGTCAACCAATCACGTAACTTGTTTGTCGTGAAATTAAACAATTACTCTTTCAACAACCAATCGTAATCATGATTGCATATGCACGAAGACCAATCAAATAATGTGTTAGAAAGTATATTTTTCTTTAGAATAATTTGTCAAACTTATTTTCATTCTAATTTCTACATCTATTCGATAAACATTACAATGTCTCAATCACATGTCTGGAATTACTTTACTCGTTCTGCCGACAAGTCGAAGGCGATCTGTAACCTGTGTAACCAGGACTTTGTATTCAAGAATACAACATCCAACCTACTGAATCACTTGAATGGCAAGATATTGCATGCACGTACATGTATACAGATATCGGCTATACACAAAAGGTTTGAACAGAGGACTAGTGTACTAGTATTCGGACATGCAGACATTCGGACATCAAAACGAATTCTTAAATCGAATATTCGAATATATTCGAATAGTTCTAGTCGAATATTCGAATAGTGATTTCACTATTCGTTCCCATCCCTAATAAAGACAAATGAGAGATCGTACATAGAAAAATGAGAAATCGTACATAGGAAATGAAAAGACCGTACATAGGAAAAGGAACGTTCTAACATAGGAAAAGGAGAAATCGTATATAGGAAATGGAGAGAACTTACATAGGAAAAGGAACTATCTTACATAGGAAAAGGAGAAATCGTATATAGGATATGGAGAGAACTTACATAGGAAAAGGAACTATCTTACATAGGAAAAGGAGAAATCGTATATAGGATATGGAGAGAACTTACATAGGAAAAGGAACTATCTTACATAGGAAAAGGAGAAATCGTACATAGGAAAATGAGAAATCGTACATAGGAAAGGAGAGATCGTATATAGGAAAGGAGAGATCGTACATAGGTAAATGAGAGATCGTTCATAGGAAAGGAGAGATCGTACAAAGAAAAAGGAGAGACCGTACATAGGAAATGGAGAAATCGTACATAGGAAAATGGGAGATCGTACATAGGAAAAGGAGATATCGTTCATATGAAAATGAGATATCGTACATTGGAAAATGAGAGATTGTACATAAGAAAATGAGAGATTGTACATAAGAAAAGGAGAGATCGTAAATATGAAAATGAGAATCATGGGCAATCGTTCCTTTCCCCAAAAATATTTTCAAAGACTCTGCAGCAGAAGGCCTAGAATAGTGGGATGGATTTGTTATGACTAAACTCTTAGCAAGGCACACAATGCATACATGCGTTTGTCTACGTGACATCCTGTGCGTGGAATTCGAGAACAGTATTGTCAATTAATGAGGTTATTAAGAACTTTCCTTGATTTCGACCAACATGAGTCAGTTGGTCCCTCATCTACATTATAGAGTCTAAGCTAAACTATCTAAGATTTCACCCGACATGAATCGTTTGTTTTCTCCTCAGCGTAACTGAGTTTACGTTTAAACAATCCTAGATTTCGCACAACATAAGGCGTTCTTTCTCTTCTCAGCAGTATAGAGTTTGGGCTTAAACTCTCCTAAATTTCGCACAACATAAGACGTTCTTTCTCTTCTCAGCAGTATAGAGTTTGGGCTTAAACTCTCCTAGATTTCGCACAACATAAGACGTTCTTTCTCTTCTTAGCAGTATAGAGTTTGAGCTTTTTTTATAAACTCTCCTAGATTTCGTACAACATTAGGCGTTTGTTTATTCCTCAGTTTTGTAGAGTTTGAGTTTGAACTATCCTAAATTTCGCAAAGGACAATGCGTTTGTTCTCTCCTCAGCATTGTATAGCTTTAGCTCAATCTTTTCTAGATTTCTCACAACATGAATTGTTTGTTCATTTCTAAGCATCATAAAATTTGAGCTGCAACTATCCTAGATTTCGCATAACATAAGGCGTTTGTTCGTTCCTTAGCATGGTGGAGTTTGAGCTTTATCTATTCCAAATATCAACCAGCATGAGTTTGTTTGTTCTCTTCTCAGCACCATGGAATTTGACTACGTAAAGCATTGCCTTTATACAATTTTAATGATATTGACAGTCTTAATCGACATTAGACAAATCAGAAGTTGAACTCAAACAATATCTCGCTTATCTTCAAGTTTGTACCGAATTACCTGAACTCCACTTTACCTGTTGGCATATTTCAATGACGTACATGTATATCTATTCACTCTCTTATCGTATGCTCGTTTAACATATGATACCAACGCTCGAATTTCTTCATTTCTAGTGAGGTTCGAAATTTGGGTTCAATCGGCGAGCTTTTGATTAGCAATTACGTATTTAATATTGGCGATTTATTGCAAGACCATAACACGTTCTTCACTAAGTTAATCGACTTAATTACGACAGACCAGTATCCTCCATTGTATTATGTTAACAAGTGAATACTCCACCAACAGTGTGAGTCTATCTTCTTGTAAATCGGAGTATCCCTCTCTGCGTAGATCCCATAAATTTGGGAATGAAGTTCGGTCTTTGTCTTAAGTGTTTGAACGATTTCTTCTATATAGGATAATGCACCACATCCAAATCGAATTCAAAAACATTAGCAGACGAACAAATGCATTCTTTCGTTTCAAACCGAGAAGACACGATGGTGAAAGTGGTTTTCACTTTTTTTACCATGGTCTTCTCAGTTTGATTCAAAAGCCTGCCATTGGTGCAGCAATTTCTACATTTGTCACATATGATTTCGTTTTAGGATTCCTGCTCTGCAGATGCATGCTACCGAGTTTTAGCTTTTTCATGTTGTTTAAAGCCGTGGCAACAATTATTCGGTTAAAGCAAAACTTTCCTGGAATTCTCCAGGATTAGGCTTGGGCTCTGAAGTGTCTCGCAAAAGGACATTTTCACGAAATCAAGGAATTGGGTTTTCGATCAAAGTGCACATTCAGTAGATTAAAAGTACACATTTAATCCCTTTGACCACTTGATTTTAACATATCTTTGACGCAGGCTAGCGCAGGTTGCTGAGTACAAATAGCGCCTTTAAAGTTCCGGGGCCATGACGTCATATTAAAGGAATTCGATAACCCGGTATCGTGTTGCAATCAATAGTGTAACATTATAAACCGGTATCTTTTCGGTAAAGTACATCGTTACCATCGGTAATCTCTAATTAGTTAAAAGACAACGCAGTAAGTAAGAAAAAAAGGTAATTTCTGTTTGATGTTTGGCTACGAACAATTTCTCCGTTTGTCGCGGACATTTTTCAACGTTTGGTAAAAACCGTTGTGACAAACGGGAGGCTTTGCTCATCACGAATATGTTTTTTCTTTTGTCGCATTAGTTTGTCGAATCTTATGTTAAAGGTGAGATTTATCGCATATATGTGTATATGAAGGCAAAAGATTTTTGATAAAATTTGTCTTTCCATTTTTATCGCAAACAAGGTCATACACTGTATTCCCATCCGCTGTTTTTGGAATGCCTCGAAGCTAACGCAATCATCATGTAAACGATTTACAAAACAACCTTGTTTTTCGGCATCGATTACAGACGAGAATATTTATAACTGTGGGATATGAAGAAATGACTCAGGTTTGTGTGCAATATCGCTTTTTTATAAGGATGGATAAAAATCTTTCCATCCAAATAAATGTCATCCCGATAACTATCATTTTTATTTTAATTACCGTCTGCTAGCATCCTCAATATTTCGGATGATAGAAATAGTATCGTTCGCCAGAGATAAATTGATAAGGCAAGCGCCTAGGAATAATGATTTCGAATAAATAGCTTCGTTTTCTTGTAGAATATTGTCAAATAAAACTGCGATCATAACAACTCTGTCACAAACGCAGAAGACCGTATCTTCCCCATTGAAAATCTGGGACAGTCGACATTTTGCCATCCATGGCGCCGGAAGGAAAACAACGCCAGTATCGTATTTCTTATTGTCAGGTGTAGCAGAGTATAGCACCGCCTACTCAGAGTGATTTATTTGTACAGAGCAAAGCGAGCGGAGAAAACAGTTTATACAATGCTGGCGCCTTTTTATCTGCAGCAGAAAACGGCGTTTGTTTATTAACCCATTACCAAACAATTACGACATTTAACCACTCTGTTGCAGACGAGTACGGAAACATTGTGGGAAAAGGAGAAATTGCTCTTATCGAGCAATTTCTCCTTTTCCCACAATAATTTCTAACCTATCAGAAGGTTATTTTTCAATTTCATCACATTTTGAAATGTCGTCTGCAAACTCTTTCATTTTGGGACAGTGCGAAAATTTGGTGTTTGGTAAAGGGTTAATCATTAGCTCTTTTGGACAGAAACATGGACTGTCAGCAATAGTCGACGAATTCAGTGTAGATGTCAGAGCTTTTCAATTCTGTTGCTAGATTTTTACTATCTCTGTTCACGGTAATGCACAGTTTAAGCACAGAGCATAAGAAAGGACGCAGCAATCAAGGCATCTCTTTTCTAGGCACCAATTTAAGTGTCGACAACAAGCAATCTAAGACCAACGTACTTAGATGTTCAATGCTTGTAAGACCATCGATAGAATACTATAGTTCTACTATAGAATCCGTCCACAATAGACAAGAAATATGAACTCTAGATTATACAGAGACGGGTTGTGAGGTATGTCACAAATTTCAAAGCATCAATAGGTGTTGTTTCATCTCAATGCCCAAGGGCCTATGAAAAAATAAAAAGAAATATAAAGATTGGGTATGGTGAAAAAAGGAGCAGTTATACCTACTCTTGGTTAAATAATATTGTATTGTTTACATGCTGCACGAAGTACATGAAACATTTAGAACAAAAAATATACATGTATGATATCAACAAGTTAAGAAAAGACCAACATTCATTGACAGTGGGTTAGGCCACCACAAGTTATATATAACACCATGAGCGATCAAGCCTATTCTTGACCAGGCTTGTCTAATGAACATTTATTTTATTTCTATCTGATATATCGCAGTTTGTTGAAATGGGGTTAAAGGCTGTGTCAACAGTATTTCGGTTATTTTACGACTTTTCTTGATTTCACCTGTAGCTTACTATTCAAGGCTCTGCATTGTCTTGCCAAATGACGTCCCATAAAATAATTTTAAAAAAAAAACGGATGTAACTGTGTCTTTGTCTGTGTCTGTGTCTATGTCTTTGAAACTGTATTTCTTTTATTTCCCGGTTCTAGGTCTACCTGATTTGAAGATGAAATTGTCTTTTTTTTCCAATTAGATTGCAGAAGGACCTAAGGGACTTGAGTTCAATATCCTGCGGAGAAGCGGGGTCAAATTTGCGACATTTCAATCATGAATCCACTTTCAGCGCAAGTAGAATCTACTGGTTTTGACCAAAGACCTAATAAACACAGATAAGCAACTCTGCAAAATACCGTTCTTTCTCGCGTTGACATCTCGTTCGCGAGATTTTGTCTTCCTGTAAATACAGACGCTTTATTTTGTTAATCAAAGCGTCTGCCGTCGTTGATCAGCTATGGTAGCCCTTTTATTGACCCTCCCGACCTAGTCCGAATGATCCAGACGTAGATATTTCACACGCAGTTTCAGCTTGGATCATCCGAGTTACTCCCGACCCCAAAAACCAATAAACAGATGGCCACCAGCTGTGGTGCCCTGCTGTGATAATTACCGGGGATTATAACTTATTGTAATATTGCACTGTGTCAAACTGAAATGTTTAGCTAAATTTTATGACGGAGGAAAATTTCAGCAGCAAAATTTACTGTTAAAATATTAGCTTAAATCTATACTTTTGTGGAATGGGTCTCTAATGGGAATTATCTTTTTTTGCGGCATATCATGTACAATATTCTATGAATTAATAATTCGTAATGGGGGACATTCTGTTTTCTTTGAAAAATGTACTCAATACCATCATCATCAACATCTGCATCATCATCATCATCATCATCATCAACAACAATGTTAGAATTTTATTATCAAACAACAACTAGCTAAAGGTTTTATCCATTCTAATAAAATCTAGATATAAAAAAATAGATGCGTGTGTATTTCTATTTATAAATGAAAAATGATCGTTCGGATAAATTTTCAAATAAAGATAAACGTTCAGGAAGAAAGTTCATCATTTCTGTTTCAATAAGAAATTTTCTGTAAGTAGATCATGGTCATGTGAAACAGTCTCATTCCAGTGAACGGTCGTCAGATTTCAAAAACAACTTGGCACAAGAAAGAACGTATGCCTGGCCGTTTTTTAAAGAGATACAGACTTGGCTACCTAAAAAGAAAGAAAATATTTAGCTTATAAACCATTGTTTTCAAAAAATGAAAATTTCATCTTTTCCCTTATCAAAATTCTAGATAATTCGAAAAAGAAGGGTTAATGTGCCCATTGTTTATCAAGTGATATACAGGAAGCTCGCATCATACTATTGTACTTTATTGTCAACTAAGAATTTGAGTTATCCCCGTGGGGGTTACGATAACAGACATTCCAAAGACTAGGCTAACTTTAGAATTACATTTTGTATTAGATCTTTTTAGAGTGTCTTCTCAGCTAGAGCCATATACTTCTTCGCACAAATATGCAACCGAGTCTGCTTTTTATCTCTTGATTTGCAGCATGTTGATGTCATACACTTCCAGCACACACAAACATGCTGTCATTAGCGGCAAATTTTGCACTTTCTTTGCATGGCAATTATTTCCAGCTGAACCAAACAGAACATATCTTTACATCTTCCACGTATACAGTTTATATACAATAAGAGAGTACTAAGAATAAATTCAAATTAAAAAAAAACAAACAAGCCCAGTTAAGAGAATTTAAATTCCTCTCAACATCACAAAAATGTATAAAAGTCCTTGATCTTCAATTGGTCGATAAAACTATGTGTAATGAATCAAAGTTTGTCTAAATCAACCCATATTTTGTTTTTGTTTCCGAGGAGTTAGACAAAAACTATTGCTCTACTACTAAAACATGCAACCATATGATTTCAAAAAACCAAGACCAGATAAGAGAATTAAAATGCCTCTCAACATCACAAAAATGTATAAAAGTCCTTGATCTTCAATTGGTCGATAAAAATATGTGTAATGAATCAAAGTTTGTCTAAATCAACCCATATTTTGTTTTTGTTTCCGAGGAGTTAGACAAAAACTATTGCTCTACTACTAAAACATGCAACCATATGATTTCAAAAAACCAAGACCAGATAAGAGAATTAAAATGCCTCTCAACATCACAAAAATGTATAAAAGTCCTTGATCTTCAATTGGTCGATAAAAATATGTGTAATGAATCAAAGTTTGTCTAAATCAACCCATATTTTGTTTTTGTTTCCGAGGAGTTAGACAAAAACTATTGCTCTACTACTAAAACATGCAACCATGTGATTTCAAAAAACCAAGACCAGATAAGAGAATTAAAATGCCTCTCAACATCACAAAAATGTATAAAAGTCCTTGATCTTCAATTGGTCGATAAAAATATGTGTAATGAATCAAAGTTTGTCTAAATCAACCCATATTTTGTTTTTGTTTCTGAGGAGTTATACAAATACTCTACCATCCCATTCAATTCTAGACATATAGCACTTTCGGTTCTATTGATGATACACATTTTAAAACACGTGTTTCACCAGTGGTAAAAGGAAATCAATTGTCTCATATGCAATTATTAATAAAAACAACACACTAATAAAGGAATGTTAAAACTATCGAAAAATTAATAAAATAAACGTTAGTTTTCAAACTTTATTCAACCTTCGTTTACATCGTCTAGCTGGCAGACACACTTCAGTGCAGACGAGATTAGGAAGTCTCGCAAAGTCTCCCGAAATCTCATCCTCCACGAGATGATAAGGGAGTTCGGTCTTTACCTATGGGGAGTTGCTTATCTGTGTTTATTAGGTCTTTGTTTTGACTATGCACCCAGGATGCAGAATCGAGTGGACTAACCATAAATCTAAGATGGAAAGAACATGTTTTACATTCGATGTAAAATAGATTCGATGAATTTAAGACAATGTAACATGTATTCGCACAAAGATATATACCTTTAGGCTAATACATAAAGTGAAACTTAAATCTAAACAGAAAAGTTTCGGGGGAGGGGGGATATTTTAGTCGACATTTTTCGAAAGCGCGTGATTTGCAGAAACGAGGCTCTGGCGTTATTTCCGCCACACGGCGCTGCGCCTTAACCCACCAAATAATAACAACACGAAAATGTTGGTACCGAAGCCAAAATGTCGCTTAAACTCTGTTTTAGCAAGGTAAATTGATACCCTGATGTACCTTATCCCACAGAACTTAAAAAACACGAAGGTATTTTGGTAATTTAACTGCGAAATGGTTGTTGACAAATCAAGCTCGTCACCAGTTCTTGTCGTACCAAGACGATTAGAAAACTACTCAATATATGATACCGTTTCAATTCTTCTCTTCACTATTACCGTTGATGTTCAGTAAACAATTTATATACTCAATTTGAGCTTCATTGTTGCATATTGAAAAGGTGACACCGTTAAATAGTGTACCATTGAAATCGCTACAATGTGATGACTAGGTGCGAAAACATTGACCACTTACTTCCCGATTACATATCGTATTATTATTGATATATTTTGTGCAGTTAATGTTCCTAACACTAGCCTTTATTGTTGTATTATCAATTGAAATTGAATTGTTGTATTATCAATAGATGTAACTGTTATATTGGAGAACTTACTGAAATCACCACTATGGGATTATTGGGTGTGAAAACATTTAAATCCACATCCCCCCAGACATGTAATTTAACTCTTTTTAACAGAGAGCCCAAATCTTTACCATTCTAAATCTTGACTTATTAAAGTCAAATGAAATTCAAAATTATTTTATTGGTAAAACGATTATTGTTTTATAGCAATAAAAGGTGGTACAAAATGGTAAGTTTTACATATAACATACATATGAGGAAAGTATGAAAAACAAGCAAACAAGAATTGAGGGCGAAATGAAAGATATTTGCACTATAAAGGTTTTGTTTATCATAGTGTCACCGCTATTGAAAGGACCAACCAGTTTGACTTATGAAACACTTCACTGATTATACCAGAGACATAGATAACAGAGATTGGCAACTCCTTCTTTACCTATAGCCGGTTTCTGCGATATCTCGCATGACGCGTTATTTAGCGAGACCTTTCGAGATCTGTCTATCGACGCTATTTTCAACTAAACGCGCAATAGGCAACACACATATAAGCGTGTTTTAAGTCATAATTAAATTATTTTCTTACCGAATTCACTATATTGTTATTGTTAGAAAGTTTCTCCATCCAACAAGACCAATCAGCAAGTGATTCTTAAAGAAATAAACATGGCAAACAGCGACAAACTTGATTGAATTGTTTGCAATTTCGTGGTTGGGTGCGATAAACGTGATAATTGAGTAGATTTAGATTCAAACTGTTCTAAAGGAGGGTTTTTCAAACATTTCCAATTCAAGTCCATTTTAAAGAAAGGGTTTGTTTTTCTACATTTCCAAATTTTCAGTTTGATATTCCTTGTCATTTAGAAGTTATTCAGTACTGAATATGTCCATTTTACGACCCTAATGAGTTTAACCATCTTGATTTACAAGCAAAAATTAACAAAGTTGTGCACAGTAAAACTAAAATACTATGTACTGGATCATATCATACTTGACATTTTCCTGAAGTGTAATTTTTGTTTTATGGTTGCCCGCATTTTTATAGTAATCTTCGCTTCCATAACGAAGTTATGCCAGGTTAACTTAACCACACAAGCATGATCATGATTTCGGCCATTTTATTTTCAACCAAAATATTTCATACTTGTACAAAGTAAAATGTTTTAATGGAGGTTTATTCAAACATTTCTAATTTATGTCCATTTTAATGGGACAATATGATTTTGTTGAATTCCAGATTTTCAGTTTGATATTCTTTGTCATTTAGAAGTTATTGCGTACTAAATATGTCCCATTTACTACCTTAATGAGTTCAGCCATATTGATTTCCAACCAAAAATTAACAAAGTTGTGCACAGTAAAACTAAAAAACTTTGCACTGGATCATATCATACTTGACATTTTCCTGAAGTGTTATTTTTGTTTTATGGTTGCCCGCATTTTGAAAGTAATCTTCGCTTCCATAACGAAGTTATATCAGGTTTACTGAACCACACACGCATGATCATGATTTCGCCATTTTATTTTCAACCAAAATATTTCATACTTGTACAAAGTAAAATGTTTTAATGGAGGTTTATTCAAAACATTTCTGATTTATGTCCACTTTATTGGGATAATATTATTTTGTTGAAATCCAAATTTTCAGTCTGATATTCCTTGTCATTTAGAAGTTATTGCGTACTAGATATGTCCCATTTACTACCTTAATGAGTTCAGCCATCTTGATTTCCAACCAAAATATATCATAGTTGTACACAGTAAAACTAAAAAACTATACACTGGTTCATATCATACTTGACATTTTCCTAAAGTGTTATTTTTGTTTTATAGTTACCCGCTTTTTTATGGTGATTGTCGTGTTTATAACGAAGTTATACCAGGTTTACTTTACCACACAAGCATAATCATGATTTCAGCCATTTTATTTTCAATCAAAATCTTTCATTTTTGCATCAATTAAATCTTAAATTGTGTGACTTGGATTTTATCAAACATGTTATTACTGAAAAACGTCTGAAAGAGTTTGAATTGATCCCGTATTAAATGCTGACTAAGATCTATAGTTTCCCGTATTTTCAAAGTGATATTCCTATATAAGAAGAAGAAAATCCATTCAATTAATAGACGAAAGAATGGATAGATCTTCCTAATCAGAAACACCACGATATATCCTTTTTCGTCATACTTCTTTTTAATTCCGATCGCTTGCAATTATGTCAAGTGAAATGTGTCATTTGAAGAACGAAGGGTGATATAGTCAATCACGGTAGTGGACAATACAGGCTATGATTGTAAATTGCCACCCCCATAAAATATGTAGTTTGATGTCATAAAACCTTTTGATGCTAGGGCGATTACACAAGAAGTGTGTCGCGAAGTTTGTCACGCTAACCTTGTGTCCACTCTCTGACACCTCATTCAAATTTAATGACCTAAAGCTCCCGAAAACAAAATAGGGAGGATTTGTTCTGTTTTAAGCGTCTGTCTGGGTTTAAAGTAGTGTGCCTTGACTTAATTTCTCGTTCAGAAATGATAATAAAAACGGAGGTGCAAGACACACTATTTGCTTTAGCTTAACATTCAAAAAGCCCACATTTCTTTTTTCTAAAATCATTTCGGTCAGCAGCATAATATTACCAGACCGTTACGTGTTTAAGAATAATTATGTACTTATTGATTTGCAATCAATATTAGAGGAATCTGCGGTAAAAGGTGTATTCGAAACTTTGCACGTCAGTTTTTTCCTACGTGTCCTTTCGTTTACTTAAACCTCTTTTACAAAAATTCTCATCACATGCATCTTAACATCATAAAATACTTTTAATTTTCTTAAATTGAAACATTTGGCTTGAAATAATGTCATGATGAAAAACGTGTTTTGTTTTGACAAAATTAGCACTGTAAACAGTTTTACGACACAAAATAAATGAAATGAAGTTAGAAAGCAATCTTATAATATTAACGAAAACTATCATGTCTTAGTGGAAAGTTCATGCTTTGGTTATTAACTGCAACTAAATAGAGTCACTTGATTTATTACAAAATATTATTTAAACCTTTGCTTGAAAGACATTGTCGTTATATAAGTACAATTGCATGGTAATCAAGCCTGTCATTGAAAAAGAAGGCCTACTGGAACTTTTTGTTTTGTTTTTAACATAAAATCAATTTAATAAAATAAAAATAAAACAAAATGTCCAGAAGTTGTTTCAGATAACCAATCAGATAACCAAAGCATAGCTATTTTACTGTAATAAAGAAGTATCAATTTCGCTTGACATCTCCCGTGGCAACGGATAAACAGGTACGCGTTCTTTATCTCGCAGAACCTCGCGGCACGCGAGAGTTTGGCGATAACTCCGGAGTTGCCAATCTCTGTTATCTATGTCTCTGATTATACCAAGTACCTTCCAACTTCTATCACTATGCCAGGTGCCAAGCGGATTAAGTCGGTAACCATTAAATTAAACTAACTCATGGCTCACAAACCAGCCATTTATGGGTTTTTTTCTGTCATCTTATTGTTTAGTTTTGCAATTTTTTCCTACCATCTTTTGAGGATTCAATAACAGACTGTAGATAAGTGCAGTGCTTCACAAAATGAGAAGCACTTACTATAGTCTTGCTTTGAACCATCTAAGTTGCTTTTAAAAGCTCACTGCTAGGTAACTGTCAAGTTTGACAAATGTTTCCTTTAGATGTAGAGCTGAGAAAAAAATCAAATTGAAGAGTATGTTAACTGCATATTTATTGAAATGCAAAGGTATTCTTCTGGTTGGACAAAACAGCTTTGTTTGTTTATTCAAAAGGAAAAAATTGCTGACATGAGCTATTTCTTTAATGTCTCCTGATTTCCCAGTTCTAAAACATGTCTGTAGCAAACACATCATAATTACAACAAAGTTGTCTGTATGAAACAATAACTAGTTGAAATGATGATTACAGTAATGTTGCTCTTTGTGTTTGCAATAATAAATGAAGGAGAATCATTGTATCATCATCAAAAGGAAGAGGTATTATGTCAAATTTATTCAGGTGTGGAATTAATTTCTTGTATTAACTTCTCTGGCTAGAGTTGATTAGTTCATGTTAACCCTTACAGTAGTGGAACTGACCTCATGCTTATGCAAACAGGTCAGATCCAGGCCAGCTGCCAAGTAAATTGGTGGCTGGCCTGTGATCTTACCTGTTTGCTACTCTGAGCATCTTTCCTCATAAAAATTAAGCAGATACTTAAGGTTTCGGAAAGCAGACAATACAAAAAATCATTTTTAGAAAATTACCCAGCATTCTAAGGGATAAGGACTTGTTCCTGCAAATAAAACTGGGATATTTGTTCTTTTCAGACTAAAAGATGATAATTGTGTCTGAGGTCACATTGCTGCCATCATGAATTTTGACCTTGATAGCCTGGAAAACATGTCCTAATACTTCACCAGAAGTAGTCAGACTGCAATGGTTCCTTCCATAACAAACTGGGAGCATCAACACAGTCCTTGTGGATATGTGTAATAATGATGGTAAGCTTGACATGATAGTGATTCTATTTTTAACATTCTTCATAGTGAGTTCCAGATAAGAAGAGTCATTGTATTTCTTGTGTTTTTTAAAAGTGCTTGTTCACAGCTAAGAGGAAAATTGGAGGTTGAAAATTATTTTCTATCAAACTGTACAACAGCTGTATTGTTATATGGTACACACTAAAGAATAGTCATTTGAAGCTAAATTTGATTGTTTTATATTTTTCACAGTGTGTATACCATGAATAAACATGTAATTCAAATGCTTTTATTATCTACTCTTATTCTCATATCAAACAACCATACAAAAACTGTGTTTTAACGATATTTCTCTCTTCTGTGAAGAAGCACCTTTAAAGCTTATTTAGCATGGTTAGACATTAGAATTTTCTTAATGAGACAATTCTAGTGATTTCCTATAATATAGATTTTGAAATTTTCTAGACTTAATACTAAATACTCCTTGTGTTGACCTTTAGGAATACTAGTAGACATCCGAGGCCTGTCTTAACTTTACGTCAACATTTACAATACCATCGTAACCCTTAAATCTCAAACATAACTTTGCTTTTGTGGATATGAAATAGACATGGTTAAATGAATGTAAAGGTTTCATAGTTAAGACACATGTTCCGTTAGTTTTATATTTTATTGCATTATTTCTACATGTATGAGTTACAAGACATTTTTACAATAAACAGATAAACATGTATTTAAAGAAGGCATGAAAAGGCACAAAAATAATTGGGTTGTGCCACAAGTTATAAGAACAATAGTAATTGGTCCTCTCCTCTCCTGTTAACTTCTGGGAAAGCGCTTTTCTGGGGCATTCTATTCCTCTTTAAATTCATGCTTAAGAGGAAATATAACCTTTGTAAGACCGGCCCCTGACCTATTATGTCATGGATATTTATAGAAAAACTCGAACATCTCATATAGCCAGGGCTCTTTTGTGATATTTAACAGGGGCCCATACAAGGTACCTTCCAAATTGGAAATTTCTTTAAAATCATGCAGTTTTCCCCAAAATTCAAAGGTCACACCAGCTTTTTGCTTTCCTAATTTAGCAATTTCATTGATACAATTTCTCAAAATTAGCAGGCCAAAGCGTCGTCCTAATTCAAGGAAAAAAGACCCCAAGTGCAGCAAATGATTAATATCATAGAACTATTGGATAATGATAGACAGTTTCTTTGTTTTGTATATAGATTTCTGCTTAATTTGGGTACAGTCGAGCCTCGATAGTCCGAACGTTGTTAATCCGTATTATTCGCCATCCGAACAGAATTTGTAGGGAACGGTCCTTACCTTCATTAATTCCACTGTTTAATCAGGAAAATCAGCGTTCCGGCTCTGGACAATAAAAGTCGGGAACCAAGCCTAACTTCTAATAGTATATGTGCACGACTAATCCAGAAACCAGCTTAATGATTTTTTTTTTTTGCGGTTACCTACATTTATTGACAATACGGTAATCCAACATTCACACCTTTGGCAAATTGGCACATATGCTTGATCATAAAATGTCACCAAGTGTAGTGTAATGAAAGGTGTTAATAGTTTGTAAATCGGTCATTTAGTCAGTTAACTGGTCTAACCTTATTGTAATTATCGTTGCGTGCAGAAAGTCAAGTTTGTAAAAGGTGTTAACTCGCTGCATTGACAGCGATCATGAGACAATGTCTGGCAATCATTTTCAACTATTACGGGTTTTTTTTTACTTCATAGTAATTATTATGAAAAACGGTCTATCAGTAAACATTTCACTGGAAACTCGCCTATTGTTTATTCCGGATTATTCGTTAATATGAACATCACTTCTGGGAACAAAAGTGTTTGGATGAACGAGGCTCGACTCTATAAAATTTATTTGTTTTGTGATGAAGAGTTATAACCAGTTGATACTGTCGCCATACAAACTAGTATTTCTATCATTCACCTTCAGACAGCTTTTGAAGCCATTGTTTGATTAGGGGAATCCACTGATTAAAGTATTGTCTCCAATACCATCAATATGAATCGTCAAATTAAAGTCTTAAGTCTTAAGAGATTTTTTTTTTTCAAAATATTCACTTACACATAGGTGAAAGTGTTCAGGATTATTCCTGAATTTCAGGATTTTGAGACTTTTTGTCCCTATATAATGCTATAGCAATCATGCCTTTTCAGGATAATGAACTATAGATTTCAGGTTTTTGAAATTCTTCAACTTTCAACCATGCAGTTTCACTATGGCATATCAAATTCTCTTACATGTAGAATATCTAAATATATTAAGAAATAGGAAAGTAAATCCTACATTGTGGATACTAAGCATGGGTGGCGATGCCTGATTTTGATTTACCTTTCTGTAAATGCAAAATTCTTTACTGCACTTGTCCATATAATAGTTATAGAGCAAATTTCAGTAAAATTCACTTTTCTGTTTAAGTTTTTGGATTAAAATTGTTATAATAAGATATAATAATTGAGTAACATTGATCAGGGTTTGACACTAACAATGTTTTGGGGTCCAAAGGATCCCAATTTTAATATTTGTAAGGTTGCGGTTATGTGGGGTTACCAGAGTATTTGCTTTTATTTTATTATCTTTATAGATAGATATATAGCATTTCTTATCAATTTGTTCCCTTTGTATAAACACAAACAGTCAATGGCATTATGACCATTGGGAAACTTCTTTTTTGTCTCAATGTTTTCAAAGTGCATCAGCCTTTTAAAGAAAGAGTACATAAAATGCAATTTCAATGATTTATCGCATTTAATTAAAGGACACAAATTGATTTAAAGATAATTAATTCTTCATTTCGAAAGGGATACCTAATTTTCATGAGAGCGTCCAAACATTACAAGAGAAATTCTGTCTTAATGGACCACTCTTGAACAATGTACTTGTGTGAAAAGATTTTTTGGGATAAACCTTTCTTGATACAGGTTGCAAGTCACTCAGAAAGCCCCTACTGGAGCTTTCTGAGTGACTGGCAACCGTATCAAGCTGTAAGTTGTCCTATACATAATGATTCTGTCTTCTTTTAGTTTTGGTTCTTTAAAACAGAATTGACTGTATTAATGATATAGGTAGGTATTTCCACCTTGAAGTATAAATGTTAGTGTCAAACCCTGTTGGTATATGATTAGCGGTAGAGCTATGGAGATAGTATGGAAATTAGTTTGATATCTTTGGATATATGGATACTGCGTTAAAGTAGTACCCGTATTCAATAATTGCTACAAATATCTGCGTATAATTATTATATATATATTATATACAGTGAAGCCTCGTTTATCAGGACCCCGATTATCCGAATGTCTTGCAATCCGAAAGAAATTGTAAGGGAACGGAATTATTTGACCAGTTTGTTGCAGACAACTTTTCAAAACATTTTGGGTGAAGGAGAAATTCCTTGTGACGAGCAATTTCTCCTTTTCCCACAATGTTTTCTGCCATATCAGAAGATTATTTTTGAATTTCATCACGTTTTGAAATTTCGTCTGCAAACTTTCCATTTGGGACGGTCGACAATTTGGCGTTTGCTAAAGTGTTATAAGTATACATGTGCATAAAGACCGTTCTTGTCTTAATGTGTATAAGAACATGCTCTACTTAATTAGTCTGGATGGTTCTGTAATCTGAACATTTTGTTGGGAACGGACGTGTTCGGATTAACGAGACATCACTGTATAATATTCAGAGAGCTTCTGCCAATTGTATAATCTCTAGAATTAACCCAATCCTCCATATGGTAATTTATGACTGGTCCACACTCAAGTCAGGAGCAAGGCAACAACAGTGAATGAACGTTTTCTTTATGAAATCATTGGTACACAAGGATAGATTGCTCATGAGGAGCATTTTTATATTTTTGTCACAGTGGTTTCTAGTGTCTTTTTCACTAGATGCAGTAAAGTGAAGTATATATAATGGAGTATGTAGTTGAAGTGGAAGACATCTGAGATAATTATGTGATCATGGTGTAGGCTTATGTAGGCATATCTCAGGTTAAATTTTGCAATTTCAAACATCATTGCTGAATCAGTTCTTTTTAGTATATCGAGGGTTCAGTGCAATACTATATAGTAAGTGGTTCATGTTTATGAAGCACTTACTATAGTCTTGCACTGAATCCTCGATATGTAAGGAGTGAATACATATAGTCTAATCATATTAACCGTTGCTGGATAATTTTCTATATAAAGAATTTTGTGTCGTCAGCTTTCCAAAACCTAGAATATCTGCTCGATTTGAATGAGGAAAGATACTAAGAGTAGCAAACAGGTCAGATCACAGGCAAGCCACCAATTTATTTGGCGGTTGGCCGGGATCTAACCTGTTTGCATAAGCATGAAGTTGGTTCTAGCACAAGAAGGAATAAAGCTACTTGTTCATAGAGTGAGAAAAAGGAAAATAAAAAAAAAAATGTCTTTAGATGTAATGATGTATTTTAAGCAATGAAAAAATTGATATTGACAGCTTTCTTGGTTTGAAGAGAGCCAATATATAAACATATATGCATCTCATAATTGTTGATTTCAAAGCCAATCATGAATGCAACACTTAAAAATCTATCAATCTTTCAACCCACTTTTCAAATGAGTGAGCAAATCCTTAACTTTGGACATACAAACTCTTACACTGCAATCTCTGTCATAGTTTGATAAATGAAGATAGATGTTGCAAAAAATTAGCAAGACATATTGGTTTTTGTGCTAAAGAGCAAAAAAGAATTGCATTATATTTTACAATCAAGCATTATTTATTGACCTGTAAATATCCCTATTGAATTGATGCTAGCTTCTTAAGTTCCTCTTATGTAGATACATGTCTGCGATGTTATTTCCAATGGGTCACATAATGGGTGAAAATTGCACGCATACTCTAACAGATCTATTTTTGTCACTGTATTTCCCATAATGCCAAGCAAGTCCATACACAAAGTGACAAATGGTATGAATTGACTGATTGTGAATTGTCTTCATGTACTTAGAGGAAAACAACATTAATATCCATTGGTATTCTTATTATTTGCGAGTATGCATTCATCTGTGTGAACAAGCAAGTTTAAGCCAAACTAGTTGGCTGAATGACAAACCAACGTTAAGCAACTCCAAAGTGCTTAACTGTGTGACAGGTTATAATCATAGAAACTTATAACTTTTGTAAAAGGTGTGACCGGCAACTGCTATGGAAAATTAAGAATGTCATGGTCACTTTATTGTGGAAAATGTCCAGTAAATAGCATAGCTGGTTTCTTGATTTAGTTTACACATTTAATGTCTTGTAAAAGATAAGTGTGACTTTGAGAGAAATTTCTAAGAAAGTAAACTGCCCATTCTCTCACATAATATTTGAAGACTGTACCAAGCTGAAACAACAGGGGCAGACAGTTGAAATTTATATATGTGTAATACTGGGCTGAAACTTTTGATAATAAACAATACATAATTCACTTTGATCCTCTTTTAAATCAATTTGAGGGTTTGATGCACTTCTATAAAGTATACTAAGTGCTTCACATTAATTTTGTGAAAGGTTTGCTTAAGTCTTGCATTGAGCCCTTGATTTGTAAGCTCATCTATTTAAGGTCAAGGTCTACATTTCACCTAAAGTTTCAAAGCCATTTATTTCAAACTTCATGACTTATCTTTAATCACTATTACCCCTTTACCAAACACAAGTAATCGACTGTCCCAAATTGAAAGAGTTTGCTGACGACATTTCAAAATGTGATGAAATTGGAAAATAATCTTCTGAAAGGGACCTTAAATGTGGGCTTGTTACAAGCAATTTCTCCCACAGTGTTTTCCAGAGTCATATGCAACTAAGTGGTTAAATGTCGTTATTGTTTGATAATGGGTTAAAAGAGGCCAGTGTCAATAGCATAACAACTCTAGACTGCTTACAGACAGAATAGATGGTTCATTTGATCGAATTTGGTTAAGTTTGTTGTTGTTCATTTTTCTCCCATATTACTCAGCTATTGCTTTCAACCTCAATGTACTAAGACACTATGATAAGGGGATAGTGGAGACCAAGTAACACAATGCTGGGCTCTTATAAGACAGAATTATGAACACTTTTTAACAAGTTCAAATGTTTATTTTCACATTATATACAATTGTTGCTTACATATTTACATTATGGCAAGCACGATAAAGGAAAAACAACATTAAATCTATATCATTCCTTAGGGAGACAGGTGTGAAATAAGCATGCTATCAATTAATGTGTTCATGGATAGGTAAAAGTTTTATATAGAAAGTCATATCAACATTTTGTATTAACATAGAAAATGTGTTTCATATTTTGATTCAATCAAGGTCTTTGTGTAGTTTCAACTTTTTTTATTTTGAGTATCAAAGCTATTTCGTCTTTTGAAAGTTTGGTTAGTGTGCGACAGTGGTTCAGTGGTAGGAGAGTCGGTCTCTTATACACAGGGTCCCAGGTTCGATCCCTTATAGCTGCATGGTGAAAATTGTCTGAACTTGCCCATAAAGCAGTCATCGAGACTGAATTTAATATTTTTTTAACTTCAAACTGCTGTCACAATCGATGTACAATAAATATGTTTAAACTATCATTTGGTTCAGAACAATGTTGAGGTAAAATTTTATCTCCAAATGTATTAAGTCATTGCTTCCAAACTGCATATACTCACTGACTATTGTTAAAGGATTGCATGTCAAGAAACATAACCATTGATTGCAGATAGACATTGCTATGGTCCCTTTAGAATTTCTATATATGGTTATGTTTTGTGATGTGAAATCTTCCATCCAAACAGAACTGCTAATGATTTTAGACTTTTATTTAAGGATTGTGCACAAATTGTAGCATCACTCTAGATTCTATTGAGATAGTTAAATCCTGTTTTGCGCTATGAGCATTTAAGTAAATTTTGCATGTAAGCCCATGTTTTTTATTCCAAATTATTTAAGCTTCTTTCCTAAATCATTTCTTACTATCACAAGGGGACCTGGACTTTTTGGAATAAGTGACATAATTCCGAATTGTATTTAGACGAAATTATTTCCCCTTTTGATCTTAGAAAAGTTGGTTAAGTTTGGTTTTAGGTCCTCATTTCACCCAAAGTATTCCAGCAATATTGCTTTCAAATTTCATACACTTACTTTCATAAGGAGATTTTGTATATCGCTCAAATAAGATCTTGTGGGCAACATTGGTGCAGTGGTAGAGTGGCGGCCTCCTGTATTGTCCTGGGTTCGATCCCTTCAGGTGAACATTTCCGTGACTATCCAACAAATCAGTGCAAGTACTGGTTTCATATCCATAAAACCCCATTATGACTTGGAAAATAAGAATAATGGAGTGATGAAAATTTGGGTTTTACAAGTTCTTTGCCCTTGTGATAGCAAAATCAAATTCTACATAACCGTGTAATGCGCCATAATTTTTAATTCAAGGACCTCAAGAGTATGAAACATCCTCATATGTTGTGTTGAGATAGAAACAAAAATAAATCCTTGTAAAGTGATGTAGAATATGTTTTTTTATGTATCTATGAAATGAAAAATTTGAGAGCATCTTGATGGGATGTGAAAAAAAAATGTGTTTCATTTCTGCAAGTAGCAGAGTTCACTTTGCTACCTTCTATTAATCCACATTCGGTGAATGTAATGTATAAGTATCTGTAGCAGCCTAAAAACTGGTTAATCTAGGTTAAAGGAACTTGATTCACAATTTCAGTAAAATAATAAAAAAATAGAATAACCTTTAACTTCATGGTATTGGATCAAAACCTCTATGGCAAATGAACAAATGGCTCATCATGAACAATTTGTCCTTTTGTCACATTGGTTTCCAAAGTCTTAAGCTGTAAATGGAGGTTTTCTGTGAGGTATTAGAGTTTAACCCTTTACGGTATATAGCGCCGTTCGCCGCCTTATCGATTACCGCATAAAACGCTTTTCGCCGGTATACCTATTACCGTATAAAACCTATTTTGACGGGCTATCGATTACTGCATAGAACGCTTTTTGACAGCTGAAAAATTGATTCAACTTCAACCCTAAATTACACAAATAAACACACACGTCATTTTCTCCAAAGTTTATTTTCCTATTAAACAAATATGTTTTCTTTCATATACGATGATAAAATAATGGGGTCAAAGTTTAAACTTTTGCTCTAGAGCGAATCTTTTGATAGTGGTCACGCGGCACACTTCTAAAAGAGACGCTATGGGATTGAGATGAAGGGAAATGAAATACCCACCCCCAATAAAACTGAAAGCGGCCTTCGATATCCTGTCATAAAGATCAAAACAATGCCGATTTGTAAAGACTTGATAAGGATTTCCTGCAATTCTTTACAAACTAACACTTTTCTAAAAATATTATCCAATTAAAAAGAACATAGGGCACGCGACCCGTAGACTATTTAATGAGAAGTCTTCCGGTCATAAAAGATCAAAACACTGCCGATTTGTAAAGACTCGATAAGGATTTCATGCAATTCTTTAGTAACTTAACACATTTCTAAAAATACTATCCAATTAAAACCAGAGCATACGGCACGCGACCTGTAAAGGATGTTTATGACACGGAGCTATTGTTCAAAGTTTAAAGGCGATTGAAAATCGAGCCTTACAATAATAATTGACGTTATAAAGGCGGCCTTTTTAAAATATTTAGCCAATTTGGTGTTTCCGATCGCAAGTCGGACATCAATGTAGATTCAGAGCAGTAATTTGATCGTTTTTTATTAAGCCTGAAGATGATGAAATGTTGATAAATATTACCAATTCACGGACAAGCAAATTAGATCATTCCTCCGACTTTGACTACAACTACGAGCTTTTGGTAAATTCATCACCCATGGACATGTATTTTACGGAAATATAAGCATGTTTCGTTGCCAAAATGAGTTGATTTTTACTGTTTTACATTTATAAGAAGGACTAGGTTTAACTCC
This sequence comes from Cerastoderma edule, assembly GCA_947846245.1. Lineage (NCBI taxonomy): Eukaryota > Metazoa > Mollusca > Bivalvia > Cardiida > Cardiidae > Cerastoderma > Cerastoderma edule. The sequence continues at coordinate 33,988,611 of OX401412.1, forward strand.
TTTACAAAGCAATATTGCGCTGAAAAACATTCTTTTATATATTTTGGAAACGGTTTGAATGGGAATTGAAGTAAAACGATTCAGCTTTGTTGAGAAATATGCAAAGACAAAGTATGTATCTCGAGTCATGAACGGTATTTTTCGCAACAAAATTCCCTGCAATTGATGACAAACGGAAAACAAATTACGGATCTCTCAGGGAGAACACATAAGTCATATTATTAATTTTGATTTTGTATAATTCACACCGTAATATACATTTTCATTTTTTTGTTTAATTTTCTACAACTTAATCCTGATATGAATGTATCACTAAATAAAGAAAAAAAAACATCAACTTAAAGGAAATTTTGTTCTCGTCGTCTTTTATTCTTTGAAAAAATCTATTAGATGAATGTAAAATGCATTAATTTAGGTTTGATTAACAGTACCCCAATCAATAACAATTATCGGAGATAATCCTGTGCAAATAGGTACCCAGGGTGACTAGTTATGTATGCGTTAATGGTCTTCGATAATCGGATGGTTTATACCTATAGTGTCACTGATAAGCCTTATCTCTATACCTTAAAGGGTTAAGTGAATAGGGTCAACAGATTTTGCTGCCAAACTCTTCATTATTAACCCTTTCCCAAACAACACATTTTCGACTGTCCCAAATTGAAAGAGTTTGCAGACGACATTTCGAAATGTGATGAAATTGGAAAATAATTTTCTGATAGGCCAGAAAACATTGTGGGAAAAGGAGAAATTGCTCAATACAAGCAATTACTCCTTTTCCCTCAAAGTTTTCTAAAGTCATCTGCAACAAAGTGGTAAAATGTCGTTATTGTTTGGGAAAGGAATAAGATGGCTGCAAGAACCTTTCCAGTGGACTGTGGACAACTTTTTTAAATAATTTTGGAAAATAGAGAATGTTTATATCATTATTATGCAAATTCTTTTTACGTCACAATGATTTCAATGATTGTTAAGCATGGTTTGGTTTTAGTAATGTCTGCTGCAGATATTTAACTGAACAGCCCTAATGAAAAAGTTTCACAATGGTTGTTTCGATATATACTAACCATATTCATGTTTATTTTTTTCAGGTTGAGCCAATCCCAAAAGTGCTGTTTCTGCTGTTATCACAACAGTGACAAGACATGACAGAACTATGTCTGCAGATCACTGTTGGACTGGCTGATAAGTTGAGATAATTGAGATACGAGATGTTATAGCATGACTGTGATGCAGGTGAGATATTTTATGCAGGATGTTTGTCTTTAGTTATTAAATAAAACTAAGGAAAATACCTTTTTTAAGTCTTTCCCCTCTGTGTTTGCTGCAGAAAGGAAAAATGATTTCAAAAGGAAAACATTTATGAAAAACTCATTTTAAAGGATGAATAGACTTTGAAGTAAAATGACAATTTGATTACCTGCTCATGGTGACATTTCTTTTTAGTAGCATTGTTTTTGAAGAAAATCTTATTTTGTAATTGGTTTTTAAGCAATTATCAATATGTGATGGAAAATTGGTGATTTCTAATACTGAGAATGACCCTAATTCAGAGCAAAATCAAACAACTATCAGAATGTTCATGTATACTACAAGACACATTTTGTGATCAAGGGAAAACATTGTTTCAGAATGTTAATACTAACTATGAAGTCTTCAAATTGCTGATTTGCTATAGTAGACTATAGTAACTCTTTCACAATAGTAAATTACTTCCTAAAGTCTCACATTGAATCTACATAAATTCATTTCAGTATCTAGAATTTAACACAATAAGAGACCAAACATGTTTCAACTGCTAGGTAAGAAAAATGGGATAAAACAGAACTTTATGGGGTCTCAGTGGCCCAGTAGTTTGAGTACAGAACTTGAAATCAGATGGCTCCTTTCCTCATGAGTTCAAACCACATGGCAACATTTGGATTTCATGAGAGGTAGTCCCGGCCTGACAAACGGAATGCTGATTGTTCTACCCGACTTGACTAGCCCCTATGGGCACTTAAGTGTGGGGTGCTTCCTCTCTCAATAGGAATCACGCATTATAAAGTAATGAAATAATGTGAACACTTTCTTCTCATGCTTTTTTCAAGCCCAAGAACCTCAAGCTGGACAAGAACAGCTCCATAGATATAACAGAGGAACTTGAGCAGTGGGTGATCTATAGTGCCTTGCATATGCCGTCATCTTGCGTGGTTTGATTTACTGGCTCTATCTCACAGTCATGGTATCTGTAGCCATGGTTTAATGATGCTGCACCAATGGAAGGGCAAGATCTGGAAGAAATGGTCGAAGAAGCAATGTGACAGAATTGTTTACCAATTGTGCACCAGTCACATATTGGGCTGGAATCCATATATCTCTATAAAAGAGGTTTGAGGATGGTAGTCTTGTTGATTTATGAATGGTTGATGGTTCTACCCAGTTTCTTGATCGAGCCCTGATGGGCAGTTCAGTTAATGGGGTGTTCATTTATTACTAATGAACAAGATAATGTGAAATATGCGTCTATTTATCTATAACTTAATACAGATTTGTCAGAGTTGTTCAAATTGAAAGCATTGTGAAATATGGGTCCATTTTTCAATTACATATTTTCATACAGATTTGTATGACAAGTTCAAATTGGAAGCTCTGTGAAATATGTGTCCATTTATCTATTACCTCAAACATACCAGTCCTACGGGTTCAAATCGAAAGCATTGTGAAATTACTTTGAAACGTGTCTTCATTTATCTATTCCTACATGATTTTTTTATTGAGTCAAATGATAATCGTTACCCGATAACAACTCTAGAGAAGAAAGTTGTGGAAAACAATTATTTGTAAAAAAACAGTGTTACATAAGGTGAAATTGTTTGTTATAAGTAGCTTCTCCTTTTGTCTCATTGATTTCTTGCATGTTCTACTGTAGATGAGTGCTTAAACAAGTAATGAAAATAGCATACAGATTGACAATTACAAAGTATGGGAAAATGTCTTGTTAGGTAGAAACCAGTGTAACAAAGGGTGAAATTTGTTTCTCACAAGCCAGTTCTCCTTTTGTCACAAAAGTTTCTTAAAAGTTCTGCTAATTAAAAATGAATTCTCTTGAAATATGTTAAAGAAAGCCTTAATCGTTGAAATGCATCAAATATTTCTGAGAATGCATGGATTGTCCAACATGTTTGCAGACAGACAAATTCATTTTCAACAGCTCTTCTATTTGATGTTTTGTTACATTTTACTTGAGCTTTTTACATTTTTAGCACATCTATTTTTGAGACTACACAAGCTTTTGACATTACCTCAGTATGCATTCGGTCCATTTATTGAAATCTCAATGTGTTAAGGAACAGTTATCTTCTGAAAAATCAAATCTATTGATTTCAAACTTCATAGACTTAAAAATCAACATAAAGGAACTGTGTAGACCCAAGTAAAGGGTATAGATCAGATTTTCTAAACTTAAAGTTTTATATACTTACTTTCATTACCTAACTGCATATGCCAAGTTTAGTTACATGTCCTTTGGAAAAACACTTTAGATCCTAGCCTAGTACTGGAGAATTCAGGAAAGTGGTAACATAGCTGGAAAATTGTTGATGCAGCATTAAACACCCCATACCCCCCCCCCCCCCCCCCCCCCCCCCCCAGAATATTGTACTATCTTACTATCTTGACTGCAAATATGAAAAAGATTAAAAAAATTACTGGATTGTGCAAGCTTGGAGGTGCTTTTTAACATGCACCTTTTTGCCGTGTGAGAATAAGATCCTTCTGGGGGGGATGGGGGGGGGATAAAAATATCTTTTTCTGGGAGAGCCCTTGATAATGTGAACATATGATAGTCCCCTATCTATAAGTCGATCTCCCTAACCTCAAGGGTTTAATGCAAGACTATAGTAAGTCCTTCAGAAACTCGACACACTTTTGTTTTTGTTTGCCGGTTTATCCATCCCAAAATTTGTCCTGAGCATTACACATTAAGAATAAGTGATGTATAATTAAAACTTAATAAAGGTAGATAGAGCTCAAAGAGGAAAATTGCAGTGTACAAAAACTCTTGGTATTTTCTAGAATTATTTGTCATTTGTTATTTTCAGACTTAAATGCTATGTTGACCTTAAGTTAAAAGGAGCAAGAGGGACCAATTTGAAATTTCAAATTTAGAAAGGATTTAATTGGCAAAAGTGGAAGTTACCCAGCACCATAACTCAATTTAGTTTAATGTAGGAGTCATAGCACATTATTATTGTTTGTAATTTTATTCTGTCCAAATCATAGTTTTAAAGGGATCTTCTTGGCCTAGTGGTTTGAGTACAGAATTTGTAAACACATGGCCCCTCTCCTCGTGGGTTCAAATCCCCTTAATAGCATTTGGACTTTCATAAGACAATCTGCTGGCTGGATTACAGAATGCCGATGGTTCTACTTGGCTTGACCAGTCCTTATAGGGCAGTTGAGTTTGGGGTCTTCTTTCATCATTATGAGTTTGGAATCCTAACATACTGAAATAATTTTAGCACAATGTAAAACCCAAATAGATGAAATATAGATGTCATAGTTTGAAAGGGATTAAGAGGTTATAGCATTGATATTCAAAGGCATTTTAAGTATAATTAGGGGAAGTGCAGTGCACAAGAATTAAAACTCTATTTGGCATAATGCAGGAGTTAATGCACTTTGTTTCATTTTGATACATCAAATTTTTCTAGACTAACAGAAAAGGTACATTAGTGACCAACTTGGAAATTGATAGATTAAAAAGATATAGTAGAGAGAAGGATGGTACAGAAGAACATATACTGTTTCTTCCCTTCTTTCCAAAAAATGATTTTTAAAACAACCATACATGCATCCATACAAGTTCTACAAGGAAAAGTCATTTGACATAGGATCTCCTTAATACAGAAATATTCAAACTAATTTTGCAGGGGAAAGCTGTTTGAAAATGGAATTGTGGTCTTGTGACATTTTTATGTGTCTTATGCTTTGACTGTTTGTAATTTTTATTTTTTAGCTCATTACTACATCAACAAGAACAATTTGTGCTATCCAAGAATGGCCAATATTTTTAATGTTTTGTTTGTTTTCTTTATCATGGTTTCTTTAATAGAGTATGATCACAGATTTACACAACTGCAACCAATGTTTATAAAAACCACTTTGTCAAAAGGCAAAATTGCTTGTAAAAAGTAATTTTCTCTTTGTATCTTAATGGTTTCTTTGTAATAACACAAACAAATTCTTTTTCTTATAACTAGTAATTGTTGTCTGCTATCTTTTACCAATTAGTAAATGATTTTATGGAATATGTTAAAATCTCTGCTATGAATATTTAAAAACGATGTCACTTTTACAGTGTTCTTAAGACGAGAGTTCTTTTAACAAACTATGCAAGTATTTATTTGTAAAGCGTTTCAGCCTTTTGAAACCATCTTGATTACTTAAAAACATACACAGAAGTGAACCATAGGAAAATATGCAGTATAGAAATTGCTCCCTTCATTGATCGTCAAAATATAAAGCAATTAGTGAATGGTGCAATTAATCATGCATTTTTTGTAATCGTCTGCTGATACTTTCAATAAGTAATTCTTACAAAGTCTGATTCGTGTAATTTGGTCATAGGCTTCTTGATACTCATTTCAATGTACTTATGACAGAAAAAAATTGTGGCAGAAAAGATCATGTTGGCTTAGTACCTGCATTTTCTCTTTTTTGTCACAATATTTTTCCTTTAATTCCTTTATAAGAAAATCACCCTCTGTACCTGAATATCTGCCTTTATAGAAGTCTGATTATAAAGTAACACTAATAAAGAAGCAACATTCAGTTTTAAGTTTTTCTTAACAAGTTGTCAAAATGCTTAGAAGACTAATAAATATGGTTTCATCTAATTAATCATGGACGAAATTAATACAGGATGAAAGACATACAGTACTCTCCTACCAGAGCTCTTTTTCATGGCTTGCACCCTGTATTAAACAACCATCTTATATTTTATCTTTTATAGGATTATACTCCTTGTTCAGATCAATTCTTGAGAGTTTTGAATCTATCAAATTTTACTTAAAGTATTGCGTTGGCTACTTTTTTATTTTAATTTTTCTAATTTATCGGCTGCAATTAACACAGCATGTTTTCAAAAACCAAAAACTACACAATTTAAACAAGAATGTTTTCAGAAGTCAATTCGCCAAACCTATGCTAGGTCTCTACTTATCTAATAGATTTATCATTTACAAAATTCTTTCGTTTATTGTGTAGAAATTGATAAATTATTGTTGAAAATCTTGTAAAAAGGCAGATATTGCTCTCAATGCACAGTTTCTCCCTTTGTTTATATGGTTTTCTGCAAATGTAAAATGATCTGAATAAGAATTGAAATCATTATTTAGGATGATGTAGTAATGGGTTTGTTGATTGATGTGATTGTTGTATTTGTATTGATGCCTGTTTTTTGTATGATTCTTTGTTTTCAGCAAATGACAAACATTGCATGAACTCTTCAAATAGTACCTTCAACATAATTATTCATCAATAAGTATGTACAGTGTGATTAAAAGTTGCTTTTCACAGATAAGAAAAAGATAACTTGAAAAGAAATGCCTCAAAACATAACAATTTTTGCACTGGTATATTCTATGCAATGTTCATTATTGACAGCTAATTTGGTTCAAAGAGGACCATTATATCTTAGTTTATATGCCTGAAACAATAGCACATGATTAAGTCATTATGCGCTCTGCATGCTTACTTTTTATATTGTCAATATATTATGGTTTGACTGGAAACAGCAGCAAGCCTGAAAGCAGGGCACTGCAAGGTTGGTTTCTACTCTGTCGATCGATACATGTTTATAAAGGTGAGGTGATGAGGCAGAGAGGTTGGCAAACACTTTAATTTTCCTTTAAATATTCCTTTGGTCGTTTAATTCTTTTCTGACCAGGATATGTCGGCCTTTTTCCTTCTGATTATGGGTCACATGGTTAATAAAGACTGTGTGGGATCTCTGAGAGATCTATCCTAGTCTCATTTTCATCTATGAAATATATATTGAAATGTTTGAATAATCGATGTCTTCATGCATAATGGTTAAAAAACATAGGTGGCCTAGTGGTTAGAGTACAGAACTTGAAATCACATGGCCCCTCTCCGCATGGGTTCAAATCCTGAAAGGGATTTGGATTTTCATGAGAGGTAGTCTTCCATCTGACTTACGGAATGCCGATGGTTCTACCAGCTCTTATGGTAGTTGAGTATGGGGTCTTCCTCCATCATTGAGAGTTGGACATCGCTACATAACTGAAATAGTGTTGATGTGATGTAAAACCCATATAACAAAAAAACAAAAAACCATTGATTATCTGTAAAGTTTATAGCATGTATGGGCTAAATCTGTGAAAAAGCAACTTTAATGTACATACATGTTTATTTAATTAAATTGTTTAACATTATAGAAGATCCGACACCAGCAGTAAAAGTTCTATTCAAAGTTTTATTCTATGGAGGAAACATCATATAGTTGACAGGATTTTCTTATAAGCTTTATCTTAAATTTTCATTGATATTAAATTTGTGTCTAACGCATTTGAGTTATGTTACTAGTTTTAGTACTGGTTGAATAACCAGGTACCAAGATCCAATAAGTAAGAGGTCTGTTGAATTTTCATGAAAGCAAGTCTTTTGGCTGACTTATGGAATGCCGATGGTTCTACCTGACTAAGTTAAGTTTAGGGTGTTCTTTCATCATTGTGAGCTGGGCATCACAATGGAAGTAAAATACTGTTGACACAGTGCAAAACCCAAATATCATAGAAAAGAGATTTGTTATAAAATAAGTGACTTTTAGATAGTCTTAAAACTCAAATAATCAGTATATGATATATCCTACACTTTATTTCTTATTATAACAATGAGTGACAAAGGATTTTGATTATGGAGTCAAGTCATGTGTGGATTTTCTTTCTTTGTTACAAATTTTTCAGTTTAAAGTTATTTGGATTTGAATGACACTAAAAATATCATCAATTACTGGAAGGGCACATCTTATTGTACTAGATTTTAGTTTATACTAGTGTGACCAAATCTTTGCAAAGAGAAAGTACATTAGCAATCAAGTTTTGTGGAAATCATTGTGACAAAAAAGGGAATTTGCTCATCAATTACAAATTAAATTTTCAAACATCTGCTGCATTGTCGTCTTTAATGAATAAAGGGTTAATTGATATCATGCCTTCCAAATAATCGAAATTGTTGACTTAGTATAATCAAAAGAAAGGTGTCTGATCTCTCTAAATGTTGAAAGGTACGCATTGATGGAGTTCCTGCTTTGGTTGTTGTTTTGTCTTGATTATTCGGCCCTGTCTCCCATGACATATGTGCGAACCACCACTCGGCAAAATCTGTATCAATCATCAAACACTTGTGGGTACTGGACATTCATCATTTAGCACATTTTACACACTTATATCAACACACACTTTATAAACTTATCTTATGCACCACTGTTTCTACAGTTGTGCAGTGGATAAGTGTTTGAAATTAGAGATCATGTGTTATAGGTTGTATTCATATTCATTGTCAATTTCTTAATACTTTATTGTCCTTGGGTACAAGACTGTTTCCTAGTCTTATTCTGGTAGATAACCCAGTCAACATGAAACAGTGAATTGTTACTTGGATATTACTGGAATTTTAATGAAAAAGGTGTAAATCCAAAATCATTTAAGATGCATCAACTTCACAGGTTGGGTTTTAGTAAATCTCTGGAATGACAACCATATAAGGCTGTTGATTTTTTATTCGGTGTAGATTAAGGTTATCTTATTCTAGTCTCCCGACTGATTTACGGAGTGCCAATAGTTATACCTGGCTTGACAAGCCCAATTGAGGATGGGGTCCCCCTTCCTCAATCATTAAGAGTTGGGCATCGCAACATAACTGAAACATTGTTGACAATGTAAACCCCCAAATGAATGAATAAGGGCAGGTTTTTAGTTTAGCAATATTGTTGAATCTTTAATAGGGTGCATCATATAGTCAAATATTACCTGTAAAGTAAACATAATTTCTTAACTGGGCCCTAATCTGGGCTGTTTTAATTGGGATTTTAACATTTTTGATAAAATCTGCATTTGTTGCCCTCACAGTTATTGTTTGTCTATGGTCAAGGCCCTTTTTGTCAGAACTACTATGGAGGGGTTAGACATAAGGCATGATAAAAGTTAGTGTGTCTCTGTAAAATAACTGAAATACTGTTGGGATGCATAACATTACAGGAATTATAGATTGTAACACTGTCTTTCCATGACACATTGCAAGAATTTGATCTCATGCAATTTGGTTGGACCCTTTATAATGGGATGGGTTTTTGCTTTGTAAATTTTAAGTAGAACTATGCAATGCTGTTAATTCAATGTCTGGTATTGCCAAATTTTATATCATTCAAAGCAGTTTTTGACACAACACATTTCACAAATTCATATATTTCAAGCAACACACACAACACATTTTTTGTCATTACACAATTATTGCATTGCATTTACAGTACCCCAAGTGCTGATGGCTGGTATGGAACTTTGTTGAGTGTCTCTGAAATGTTAACATTGCAAAACCTACTCTTGTTTCAGCCCTATCAGATTTGGTCCTTTGCAGGAAGAGTCTCCAGAACCAGACACAACAGTGATAGTCATTCCTTTTTCTCTGTGAACACATCTTGGTGGTCTTATTAGATAAAATTGCTGCTGTTTCTTTATGTTCATATGAACAACAAGAACAGCTTGTCTTTGGCACATTAACTTGACTCTTTACCAAAAAAAATCTGTGCTTTATACATCTGCTCCAAATATACATAGAATATAATAGATTTTTAAAAAGTTGCTCATATAAGCAGTTTATCCAGCAATATTTTCCATGCTACCTGAAGGCTTTGTGGGTCAGAAAAGGTCCTGTGTGGCCCAGTGGTTACAGTGGCAGACTTAGAACTCGGGGGTCCTGGGTTCAAGCCCAACTGACACATCTGGTTTCGTGGGAGTGACCTTTGGCAAGTCTTGTCAAAGCCTAGTACTGGTGTATCCAGGAAAGCAGTTACAGTGGTGATTTAAAATTGTTGATAAGGCGTTAAATACCATATAAATTTACGCATCTGCTGCAAATAGATATGGAATGATAGATAGATGGAAATATTGCTTATATGAGTAGTTATTCCTACAATATATATATCTTGTTGGAAATGTTAAAGTTTTGAATATTTATGAATGGTATTTTGAAAGTCATCTGCAAAGGCATTGGGAAGATGAATTTTTCGCCTTTTGATAAAGAGTCAAGAATAGAATTTTTGCTCCTAAAATATCTATATCAAATGTCACCAAAAGGATGGTTTATAGAGAAAGGGTTTGATTTATCATTGTAAAAGCTACTTTTGTCTGTTTTACTTCACTTTATGTAAATATGCATTCTGTCAAACTCTGTTTAATGGTCCGGTCCGTAATGTGTAAAAGCCCCCCTTCTATGAAAGTATATTCTATTTGAAAACATCTGTCCATTATTTCAATCCTGGTTTAAAATTCTTTTATCTTCTACAGAGAATGTTTATACATTCTGACGAAGTAAATCTACATGATATAATAAAGCTTTTGATTGAAAACATCATGACTAAAGGAAACATTGTAAGAATCGGTGATTCCTTTGCCCCACTTTCTGCATAATGATTCGATTGAGTGTTCTTGTGACCTTTTAGGGATCCATTTCTATAAGTCTGTGTAGTACTAGTGATGAAGGAAACATGGACAGGTGCACTTTAAGAGTAATTAAGGTATAAAACTTGGTCCAAAGACTTGCAATTTATATAAGTAAATAACTTGGATTTAATAATAGAGTTGCAAATTAAAACAAAACTCTTGACCATTTAACATAACCTGTCGTTTGTATCAAGTCTGTGTAGTACTTATGATGAAGGAAACATGGACAGGTGCACTTTAAGAACATTTAAAATATAAATAAGTATATTACTTGGTTGAAAAAAGTTGCTAATTAAAAGAAAAACAATTGACCAAAAAACATAAGCTGTAGTTTGTACCAAGTCGGTAGTACTGATGATGAAGGAAACATGGACAGTTGTACTGTAAAAGTAATTAAGGTATAAAACTTTGTCAAAAGACTTGCAAATTACATTAGTAAATAACTTTGAGTTAATAATAGAGTTGCAAATTAATACAAAACTATTAACCATTTAACATAACCTGTCGTTTGTATCAAGTCTGTGTAGTACTAATGATGAAGGAAACATGGACAGGTGCACTTTAAGAACTTTTAAGATATATAAGTTTATAACTTTGTCTAAAGAATTGCAAATTGTGACAAAACTTTTGACTAATTTACATAAGCTGTTGTCTGTACCAAGTCTGTGTAGTACTGGTGATGAAGGAAACATGGACAGGTGCACTTTAAAAATATTAAAGACATAAGTATTAAATTTATTTATGAATAATGAATAAATAATGTATGAATCATTTGAAAGTTAACAGAAGAGGATTGTTCAAAGTCTGTGTAGTACTGGTAAAGTATCAGGAAACATTGACCGGTGCAATTCCCTTCTTTAAATCTTTAAACTAGTTATCATTATATGTTAAATGTACAAAGTCTGTGTGGTACTGGTGATGTGTTATCAGGAAACATGGGCAGATGCAATTTCCTCCATTATGAATACTTGAGCAGAATAATTTAAATTGAAACCCAATAGTTAATACAAGTTGGTTACTTAAGAACTTGAGCAGAATACTTTAAATAAAAGCCCATACATTTAATAGTTAATACAAGTTAGTTGTACCAAACAATACTTTCTATCTGTCTAGGTCCTCTAAACTTAGATATGTTCTTAACCAACCGATGCAAGTAAAGATGATTTAGTCCAGAGAAATAAGTTAAGGTTTGACAGAATGTATATTTGCAGGATCAGTGTGTAAAACAGTTTAGGTGGCAGTGTCGCATCATATGAGATGGTCTAAGTGAAACGGAGCAGCTTGGCATTTGGTTAGGAGAAGATTCAAATCAGACTGTATACTTGTGCTATCTGATTTGTTTCTTTACTTCTGGTTACTTTAAAGGCTCAATTTGTGATAAGCCAAGAGTGTGGCTGCTGATTGGATTGTACAAATCGTATGTCAGAGTTCATGCTCTTTACTTATCATTTAAAGACTCTTAATGATTCAATAGTTAAGTCTCAGATCAGTCAGGCAAGGTGTCTTCTGATCTGAGTCTTTACTGTTTTCAAGTGCCAAGTTGTTCTGTTTTTGAATAGATTAACTCGTATTATGCAGGTTCTGGAGACTTTAACATCTGTTTAGGAACTCTTCGCTGGGCTCTAACTTTTGAGTTTGTTGTGCAATGTTTTCGCTTTGGGGGAGTTTGCATGGTAATGGGACACAGGGTCAACGCGGAACAGAAACAATGATACAAGATAAAAAACTTAGAGCACTTTTTTTGGTCATTTTTAAGGGATTTTTTCATAAAAAAAGCAAAAATTTCCATATTTTTAGCTAAGTTTTATTAAAATTTATAAAAAATTACTAAGTTTTTCTTTTTTTACAATGAATTTCCTATTTTTACTAAGTTTTTTCAAGGTTTTAATATCATAACAAAGACATTCCTTATTTTTCTAAGTTTTTATTTGAGAAAATAACAAAGTTACTAAGTCGGATTAAAGACAAACTTTTGAAAGCAGTAAAGACTGTTTGTTGCAAGCAAACAAGAACTTTGACTAACTCTGAATCATTAACTGTCAAATTGTTGTCTCTATAGAAGAATGGCTGAAAAGTAATGTGCTTACTGAAAAACAAGTGAAAATAATCATTGAAATGTGTACCAACAACACAGGATCCACTGTGTAGCTTATGATAAGTAATGATAAGACAGTTCAAACATTTGGTTCACAAAGTTTAAGTCTAAAATTGTTAAGTAAAAGAATCATATGAATAAAAACTCGCAATCAGTGATTCTCATTTGTAGTTTAAGTTTAGTTATCTCTCTTAAAAATGTATTCTGTAGCTGTGTATTAAATGTCCTATCTATTTCAAATAAAATTATTTAAAGTTATTGCTTTGTTACTTGATTACTTTATTCAATTAATTTTAAGAACCCTGTTTTGTTTTCTATGCTTAACAATTTATTCCATTACCCTAACAGAGACAACAGCAAAATATTCGATAGATAATTACATCCTAGATCATCCCATCATTAGTTAAAGATAGATCTGAGGTGGCATTATACAATTAAAAAAATGTTGAAATGATGTTAACCCAAAGTAAGACATGTTGAAGTGGTGTTAACCTTAAGTTTAAAAAAAATGTTGAAAAGGCGTTCACCTTAATTACATTAATGTTGAAATAGTGTTAACCTTAAGTAAAAAAAAAAAACCCATTGAAATGATGTTAACCCAAAGGTAGAAATGTTGAAATGGTATTAACCTTAAGTCAAAAAATGTTGAGATGGTGTTAACCTTAAGTAAAAGAAAATGTTGAAGTGGTCTAAACCTTAAGTTTAAAAAAAATGTTGAAATGGTGTTAACCCAAAGGTAGAAATGTTGAAATGGTGTTAACCTTAAGTCAAAAAATGTTGAAATGGTGTTAACCTTAAGTCAAAAAATGTTGAGATGGTATTAACCTTAAGTAAAAGAAAATGTTGAAGTGGTCTAAACCTTATGTTTAAAAAAATGTTGAAATGATGTTAACCCAAAGTAAGACATGTTGAAGTCGTGTTAACCTTAATTAAAATCTTTTTTTGAAGTGGTGTTAACCTTAAGTTTAAAAAAAATGTTGAAAAGGCGTTCACCTTAATTACATTAATGTTGAAATAGTGTTAACCTTAAAAAGTTAAGTAAAAAAAAAAACCATTGAAATGATGTTAACCCAAAGGTAGAAATGTTGAAATGGTGTTAACCTTTGGTCAAAAAATGTTGAGATGGTGTTAACCTTAAGTAAAAGAAAATGTTGAAGTGGTCTAAACCTTAAGTTTAAAAAAATGTTGAAATGGTGTTAACCCAAAGGTAGAAATGTTGAAATGGTGTTAACCTTAAGTCAAAAAATATTGAAATGATGTTAACCCAAAGTAAGAAATGGTGTTAACCTTGAGTAGTAAAATGTTGAAATTGTGTTAACTTTAATTTCATAAATGTTGAAATGGTGTAAACCTTAAGTAAAAAAATGTTGAAACGATGTTAACCCAAAGTAAGAAAGGTTGAAATGGTGTTGACCTTAAGTCGAAAAATGTTTAGATGGAATTAACCTTAAGTAAAAGAAAAATGTTGAAATGTTGTTAACCTTAAGTTTGAAAAAAATGTTGAAGTGGCGTTAACCTTAATTACATTATTGTTGAAATAGTGTTAACCTTAAGTAAAAAAATATTGAAATGATGTTAACCCAAAGGAAGAAATGTTGAAATGGTGTTAACCCAAAGTAAGAAATGTTGAAATGGTGTTAACCTTGAGTTGTAAAATGTTGAAATTGTGTTTACCCAGAGCAACTAAAGAAATCCCTATAACATTGACATTGTTTTCCCAGTTCAGCATGTGTAAACCAATCTTCATGTTTATGAATGTACTTCAGATCCTTATGAAAACATGAAGTCAAAATCGTGTATCATTGCTTCATGTTTGTTAAAAATAAAATTATCTTAAGTTATTGCTTTGTAACTTCATTTTTTTCCTGATATTCATTAAGTAACCCTGTTGTATTTCCTATGCTTAAAGATTGATCCCATTACCCCAACACAGACAACGTTCAAAAACGTTTCCAAAGAGGAATTTACAAACTTTGTCAATGTTTACTCTCTTTTTCATCAATGTGTTTGAATTAAAACTTATTCGAAAGATAACTTTATCCTAGATCATCCCAGGTAAGTTAAAAGATTTGAGGTGGCACAATACAATCGAAAAACTGTTGAAATGGTGTTAACCTTAAGTAAAAAATGTTGAAATGGTGTTAACCTTAAGTGAAAAATGTTTAAATGATTTTAACCTTATAAAATGTTGAAATGGTATCAACTTAAGTAAAAAAAAATGTTGAAATGGTGTTAACCTTAAGTTCTTGTTGAAATGGTGTTAACCTTAAGTAAAAAAAAAACGTTGAAATGCTGTTGACCCTAAGTAAAAAAAAATGTTGAAATGGTGTTAACCTTAAGTTCTTGTTGAAATGGTGTTAACCTTAAGTAAAAAATGTTGAAATGCTGTTGACCCTAAGTAAAACAATGTTGAAATGCTGTTAACCTTAAGTAAAAAAATGTTGAATTGTTTTAACCCAAAGTAAACAAATGTTGAAATAATGTTAAGTCAAAGTCAACATAAGAAATCCCAAGAGAATGAAATTGTCATCCCAGATCAGCAAGTGTAAGCCGATCATCATTAACACAAATTGACCTCAAATCCCTTAACTAACATGATGATATTTTGAAACATTTTGGCAAAAGCACAACTGCTCATCATCAGCTGTGTATCACTGCCATATCCACTTCAAATAGAATTATTTTAAGTTGATGCTTCTAACTTGATATGTTTTTTTCTCAATATCAATTATATAATTAAACCTATTATCCCTTTTCTTTATTTATAACACATCCAAATAACATGGCAACTTTTCATGTGCCAATCTTAACTCATTTATAATTAATTAACTTAAGTTAAAACTTATTAGACGGATAACAGTGTCCCAGATTAGTCAATAGAATTCACTCAAATTGATCCAAGATACCATTCTATTCTTTAATAAATCAACTGCCATTACCATAAAATTGATTAAATGTTGAAAGTGATGTTAAACCTGAGCTTTATAAATCATATAGGTGTGTAAATAAATTCTATGAAATTAAAGTCGTATTTCCAGACTAGCTTATGCAAACCAAATCTCCATTAGTATTTAACACAGATTGTCCAAATGTTTATTTAGCCTTTTATCTTATATAAACAGTACATGACATAATGGGCAAAGTCCCCCCTTTAGTCAAAATAATTTCAATATCTATAAATAGTTCATTTTAAAGTCTTGGTGAAAAAAAAATGATACTAAGACAATTTTGAATTGGTTAGGGTTGTAATACATTTATATCATGAATACGGTTCAACTATTCATGTTTCCTGGGTAATCCACCAGCACTAAGCCTAAAATGTGCCTAGCCTTAGGACAATCCACAGTGAAATACCTCGTCCTTATTGTTAATTAAAGAAAACCTGGTTATTAATTCATCATTTTCTAATTGAGTTCAATAAAAGTTTAAAACAGGACTGAATTTATTTAACACCACCTGATATATTAATGCTAATACCCTGATATTTTATCTTCAATTAACCTCAATTCAACTTAAATCAAATACACTGATGAGAGAAATTTGGTCATTGTTAGATTCAGTTTGAACAGCTTATACAAATAGCAGTTTCCTGGTTAAAGTCCCAGTACCTGCAAATTGTATAAAGAAAATGTGAAAATCTATGGTAAGTAAAACACTTCTTAGAGGTACATGTTTTAAAATCATTATTTATGGAGGTATTGTATTTAGATTTAAAACAATATGCATGTTGATGAAATGAAAACATATATTTTTTTTTCTAATACTTTTTTTTAGATTTGTTCAGAGAGAACATTTTCTGTGTTTTTGATTGAAGGTTTGCATTTATTTTATAGAAGTACTATTTGTTTCCATATTTTTCATTATGATTTATGTAGCTATTTTCTCAGGGCAATATTTATGAAATTGTCTTTACAAAAGTATTATGATTTTAGTTTAGTTTGTATAAAGGTACACAGCTACAGAATATCTAGTACTGAGAATCAAAATAACAAAGTTAATTGCAATGATTGAACTTTCAGAAAGCAGAACAGCAATAATAAAGATCCTAGAATAGTTATACAACAATATCATTTAGCATTGAAAGAATTTTTTATGAACCAAATAATTGAACTGTCTTATCATAAATTCCACAAGCTACACAGTGGATCCTGTGTTGTTGGTACCCATTGCAATAATCTGGTTTCAAGTAAGCACATTACCTCCCAGCCATTCTTCCATAGAGACAACAAACATTTACAGAGAAGATTCAGAGTTAGCAAGAATCATGTCAGGACAAGTTAAGATTTGCTTGCAACAAGCAGACCAAACAATTCAAACAGTCTTCTCTCTACCATGGAGCAATTCTGACACTGAATGAAAATCCAAATCTTGGTAGAGCTCACTTCATGCTTTCAGGGGACCGCAAATACATGAAACAATACAATGACAAAATACAACAATAATAATAAATACATGAACATAAAACATTAAGAGGCAGGCCCCATCCTTAGGAAAAAAATGATAGCTTAATGCAATGATATCTTAGTCACATGTCAACTTAATCAACTCAGAGTCTTAGTACAATGATATAGGTATTCCCAGAACTTTTGCAGAGGATTTACTATGGTTTTGCACTAATGCTAAGCATTGGGAAACAGCAAGTTATTCTTGTCATTAAAGAAGAAAACAGATTAACTAAACAATCAAAACAGCAAGCAGATTAGTCTTGGCATATTGCTGTAAGAAATATGTAAGTGTTCACTTTAAATAATTCATGATAAAATGATAAACACTTTATTGTTGTGTTTTTCTCTTTACAGATTTAATAGTATGCTTTTTAAACCATGGACAGGAAGACAGACCATTGAATTAATGCTTCTTTGATAATAAACCACTGAGAAGTTAGTGTAATAGGGAAATGCAACTTATATCAGGCAAAACTTAATGTGCAATGACCAAGTGTTCTGGGCAAAACTTAATGTGCAATGGTACTAACTGTGGTGTGACAGTATCTTTTAAACTAAATGTGTCATGACCAAAAGTGTAATTTGACCAAGGATTATTGAACTTGATGTATTATAACCATGGATTATCAAACTTAATGTGCAATGACCAAGTGTTCTGGGCAAAACTTAATGTGCAATGACCAAGTGTTCTGGGCAAAACTTAATGTGCAATGACCAAGTGTTCTGGGCAAAACTTAATGTGCAATGACCAAGTGTTCTGGGCAAAACTTACTGTGCAATGGTACTAACTGTGGTGTGACAGTATCTTTTTAAACTAAATGTGTCATGACCAAAAGTGTAATTTGACCAAGGATTATTGAACTTGATGTATTATAACCATGGATTATCAAACTTAATGCGTAATGACCAAGGATTATCAATCTGCGTATGTTATGATCAGGTTATTATCAAGCTTAATGTGTCATGACCAGAGATGATCAACCATAATGTGTTATGAACAAGGTTATCAAACCTAATGTGTTATGACCAAGGATTATCAAACCTAATGTATAATGACCAAGGATTATCAAACCTTGTGTGTTATGACCAAGGTTATCAAACCTAATGTGTTATGACCAAGGATTATCAAGCTTAATGTGTCATGACCAAGGATTATCAAATTTCATGGTGTGTATTGACATGGGATTATAAAATGTAACATAATGTGAACAACTATTATCAAACTTAATGTGTACTGGTCAAGAATTATATAACTGGATGTATAAAGACCACGGATAATCAATCTGTAATGAACCTAATGTATAATGACCATAGATTATCAAACCTTATGTGTTATGACCAAGGATTATCTAACCTAATGAGTCATGACCAAGGATAATCAAACTTGGTGTGTTCCCGTCAAGACTTATCAAACCTAATGTGTTATGAGCAAGGATAATCAAGCTGTGTGTGTAATTACCACTGATTATCAAACTTGATGTGTTATGACCAAGGATTATTATCCTTTACTGTCTCATGACCAAGGATTATCAAACTAAATGTGTTATGACCAAGGATTATTATCCTTTACTGTCTCATGACCAAGGATTATCAAACTAAATGTGTTATGAGCAATGATTAGCAAATGTACTTTGACCAAGGATTATCATCTAGTTTGTGTTATTACCAAGGACAATAAAACTTAATGTCTAATAACCAAGGATTATATAAATCAAAATTATGTGGAATGATTGGAAAATTCAAATATTGCGCCTTGACCTGGAATTCATTAACCATCAAGCAAATGTAAATCATTTATATACTCTGTGAAAGGATTTTTTAATAAGAAATGGGAGAAGAAAAAACAACACCAGGGCCTGCCTCTATGTACATCAATTGCTCACCTTTAGACATTTAAGAAGCAAATTCACTCATTCAACAAAATACAATTAAACAACTGGAGATGTTAAACAGACTTAAAAAAAAAATAACTTTTGATTAAAGAAATCTATTGAAAGTTCAGTGTAATACTAATGTAAGCCCTAAACCCAAATTCTTAGGTGAAGGTCATCAGAGGTTCAAATATGCCAGTAAAAGCCAATAAATCAGGGTAATCAATCACAGCATTCCAAAGAACTATTTAGATCAATTATTAGGTGTAGGCATAAATTTAGTTTTTTTTTTCTTTGAGCCATGTCAACAGTATTTCAGTTATTTTACAGACTTCCAGGATTTTACCAGTACTAGGCAGAGCAATGCAGTGTCTTGCCAAAGGACATTCGCTACAGAAATCTCAACACCGCTAGTAAGGATTGAGCCCGCAACCCCATGCAAGAAGTCATACACCTAACCAGCTGGACCAAGCAGGACCCTGTGGATATCAATTAGAAAGTTTCTTAAGATTGATCTTAGAATTACCTACAATATAGGATAAAGGGGAGAATAAAGAAGCCAAAAAAATATTTATTATGAAATTATCTGGATCTCTGCTTAAAATAATGTTACACTAATCAATCAATAGGGATAGGTATGATTCTTTTTTATACACTGAAACTTGAAATGGCTTGAAAAGGTATGTTTCCATTTTTTTTCCAAAGGTCTTAGTGCACCTTAATATATTAAAGACTTCATCAGCATTATTCAATTAAGAATTCCTAGTCAATTAACTAGTACTCAAAACAACAGGACAAAAGCTTTCCACATAAGACCCATATTAGTCTGCAAGATATGTTTAGAGAGTACCTACAACATATTCCTATAACAGCACTCTTTGCTAAACATACTTGAGGAAGAGTGACACACCGTACTGCATTATGTTTCACACAATAGACATTGATTGATCACAATAACTTTCCAAAGAGCTTTCAGTTCTCCAGAAAGTGCAAATATAATTATAATAATTCAAGCAGTAGTAATAACACCTTTTACATGCAACTTTAAAATTACTTTACAGCGGATTTTATTTGAAAATACTGTGACAAAAGGAGGATTAATTCATCATGAACAAATTTCCCTTTTGACACAAACATTTGTCAAAACTTTTATTATCAGCAGATTGCAGGTCTTAATCAAATGATCTAAAACTGATCAGAAAATGTTGCTAGAAATTTCATTTATCACAAACAGTAAAAGGAAAATAAGGAATTCCATTGCATTTCGATTTACCACTCAGTCTGCTATTGTGTTCAATTTGGACCAATTATAGTTTAATTTTATGATAATAGATTGAAGCAATTGATATTATTTCATTTAGTAATAGATGTTCCATATCCTAAAACGTTATACACTAAAGTCTGTAGAAATCTTCGCGTAGTATTATTATCGATATGTGGTTGTCAGATAATACCTTTCTGATCACATTTAAAATCACTCTTCTTATTGTCTGTAATCATTCTTATCATCATCATTGCAGGAACTGTTCATACTGTGAAATCATCGACATTATTTGGTAAAATTGTAACACAAAACATCCCCGACTGTCTTTTTACCAAAATGTTAGTTATCATGCGCTACTCTTTATTGAACAGCATTCTTGTAGGTTGTTGGTTCACAGTTGGTTCATTATCAGGACATCTTTGCGTGTGGTCTCCATCAAGCGATATTACCCAGAATCCCTCAAATAGGCACGTCCATCCTCGATCCTGAAAAGAGAAGAGAAATACAAATTTAGTCAACCATCTAACATTTCTCTTTGAGGCCTCATCTACTTAACATAGTCCTGTAAACATTTTTGTTAGTAATACAATCCTTTTTCAAAAGTAACCATACAAATAACTTATATAGTGATTGTATTTGCTTTACCTTGATATATATTCTGTCATGCTGAATATGTTGTTAAAGCACTGTAGCAATAAGAGAAACTTCTTTCAAAACTGCTAGTTTACAGATGTAAAGAAATTTGGAAGTCAAAAATTAAAATTCCTTAAAATTGTACAACAGCTGTACTGTTGTATGATGCACACTGGAAAGTAGCCATGGAAGCATATTATGTTTTATATGAGTATTTAAAGTCATAGAACAGTGAATAAATATGCATTTAGATACAAAAGTGTTGCAACAGTTTTTATATACATTTTAATTGTTTATGATACATACAACAATGCAAAAACTGTATTGCTTCATCGACATCTAGTTTTTGACTTTCAACTTTTCCCATCTGTAACCAAGTAACTTAAGCAAGTGAATTATAATGTATATATATTATTAAGTGGAGAAATTGCTTGTTTAAAGTATTTTATCCACTTGTCAAAATCTTTTCACTTTGATTAACCCTTTACCAAACCCCAAAATTTCGACTGTCCCAAATTGAAAGAGTTTGCAGACGACATTTCAAAATGTGATGAAATTGAAAAATAATCTTCTGATAATGGAGAAAACATTGCTGGAAAAGGAGAAAGTGCTCATCAAGAGCACTTTCTCCTTTTCCATAATGTTTTCCAGAGTCGTCTGCTACAAACTGGTCAAATGTCGCTATTGTTTGGAAATGGGTTCAACAAGTTTTATCATTCATTACATGGGAAGAAAGGAAAACTCAAATGACAATAGTGATCTGCAATTGCTGGTATCTTTACCCTTATAATGCTGGGTAATTTTCCAAAGATAAATTTCTGTGTTGTCTGCTTTCCAAATCCTTAAATATTTGCTTTATTTTGCTGAGGAAAGATACCCAGAGTAGCAAACAAGTTAGATCACAGGCTGGCCTGGATCCAATCTGTTTGCATAGGCATGAAGTTGGATCCAGCACTATAAGGGTTAAGGACTATGTCAGGAGAAAGAACACAAAATCAATCTGTTGGCTTTGCATCAATCTATAATGAAAATATACTGAAGATAAATTCCTACTAAAGCTATGGATCGAAGTAGAAATTTCTATTTGTTTTTAACACTGCAATAACCTTTTTCCAGTTATACAACAGTTTTCCTGGATTCACCAGTACTAGGCTAGGGCTCTGGAGTGTCCTGCCAAAGGACAACCCAAAAGCCCTGAGGTAACAGTGGGGCTCAAACACTGAACCTCTGAGTTCCAAGACCAGCACCATAACCAATTTGCCACCCAGAACCGAACATAATGCACAAAGCCAAGTTGCACTCATCTTAGATATGCTGCAAAACTTTAATTCATTACTATATATATACATGTACAGTTGTACTTGTTATGACATATCTGCCATAGACCCCTTCAGAAGCCTTTATGACAAAAGGAGAATTAGCTCACAACAAGTGATATAACAATCTTTTTGTCATGATGCTTTCTGTTCAATTTGACATTAATTTGAACTTCAGCTTTATATTGAAGGCTCAAACTTTTCATTTATGAATAAGTTATGTAGTTAGATAGTAATATTTATGTCACTTCAACTCAAATTGGAAACGTTTGCTCAAATATAGCTTTAAGGTATACTTTTGTCAATTTTCATTTATGTTTTCCTGGTGTAGATCATGTTTGCTTAAGTTTACAATTGAAACTGGCATAGACCACAGGTTTCATTGAAAGTTTGGCCAATTGAGACTCAACCTTCCTAAGATATTTTTAATTTCAACATAGGGTTTATGAAGTTTATGAAGTTCTTCATCAGAGTGGTTCAATGATTAAAACAAGAGTTGTTCAAAATTACTGGAGACGAACAATCAATCAGTTAGAATACAAACAGTAATTTCATTTTGTGTGTGATAAATGCTGTGCATCAATGTACAATATCCTTATTTAGATGTTTAGGAATGCAATACATTTGCAGTTTTAATTTATAGCATCATTTTACATCTAAAAAGGAAAAAGCTTAAAATTTGTTCAGCTTGATTCTTATAAAAATAATACAATGCTAGATTCAAGTCTGATAGCTCAACTGGTAGGAGCATCTCAGTATTTCAGAGAAGGTTCTGGGTTCAAATCCCAGTCAGACTCTCTGGCTTGTTGATTCTTGGTATGTTAGCTGTCAAATGCATAGAATGAGTAAAAGCAGAAAAGCAAATGGATTTATACCATAATATTATGAGGGTTAAGTGCAAGACTATAGTAAGTTTGTAAAATATTTACTATAGTCTTGCACTGAACACTGAATATCTTTTTAGTCATCATTTTTGTTTAATTATTTGAATTTATCAAATTCATGTGATGTCATATTATGAAAAAAACTTTCTTATATTGTCGCAAGAGGGTTGCGGATTGTTAAGCTTAAGTTTAATTCATGAGTGCAACTCACAGAAAACAAAGTTTATTCCTAATCCTAGGAGCTTGGTAATCAGATGATCAAAACTATTGATACAATAATGGTAGTGACTAATTTAAGCCAAATTGCAAGTTTATCCCATTTTAATTCAAGGCAATTAGGCCTGACCAAGGCACCGTCTTTTCAATGAGCTTATGTACCGGTATTTCTGATTTGTTTAACAACAGGTTAACAGTATTTCAGTTATGTCGCAATGTGCCGCTCTAAATGATGGAGGAAGATCCAAATCTTGGAATCCAATAAGAGCTAGTTAATGTTGGTAGATGCATTTATTTATTTCTATATGGGTTTTAAATTGTGTTGTTACGTAACCGCCTCCCTCTCTATAGCATAGCAACAATTAATCAGGACAAGATGCAATCTCTGCCTTACTGAGCTGACTCTTTAGCTCATTGGTTATGTCTTGGTCTGTCATCCCGGAGAACCTGGATCAAATCTCCGCAGGAGACTATAAATCTTTTGTGGATTTTTCTGGCTATGCTTCGTTGCGAATGTTGATTGTAAGAGCGTCAACATAATATCAGTTTTGTTGCAATGTCTGAGGTTCATCATGATAGAGAAAGACCAGAAACCTGAATGCATGAAATTAGACTTGAGATGCATGAAATAAGACTTAGTTATATTTCTCAAATAAATCATGAACAAATGACAAGACAATTAATTTATGCAAATTTGGATCAGAGCCACCCAAGAATATTTATCCTGAATTATGTTAAAATTTAGACATTTATCTCCAGAGAAAATATTTCTCAAGCAAATAAGGCAAATAAGCTGAGCAGTCATATTTAACAGACTCAATACATGTTTTTTTTTTTTTATGGAGTTGATTTCTATAGCTTGACAGCATTAATTCAGAGTAAAACTAGAATTACAGGTAAGTAAAATAATTTATTGAGTGTGTTGCGTCTTTATTGAATTGTTCGTCTAAATTGATTTGTTTGGTAATTACTGTAACAATTCATTTTATTACAAAGTATGTGTATACTTGTCAGACTCAAATGAAAGAAATGTGTCAATTTCCACCCATATACATTATAAAAAAGAATAGATACATTGGATACTAAGCATGTGCTGCTTTGATAAGTGGAGGTGACACGATTTCGCTATATTTGTGGTCCAGAAATTTTCTGTTTGACAAGCATGGTTAATCCTTGAATGTTGAGGCTTGTTATCTTCAAAGCATTCTAATTTAATATACATTTTACCGAAAATTATATCACAATTAACTGAGTACAATACGCACATAAATTCTGTAAGTATTTCTGAAAATCTAATGTCTACTCCCGCTTATGCTTTTTAAAGTCAGTTCTAAAAGTTTAAGGAATTTACCCCTAAATGCTTTTAAGGTAATTTCTAATTCATGAATAAATGGGGTTTAAATTATATTAATATTTCTAATTTTCTTAAGCTCACAAAATGCGTTTATTCTGTAAGTATATTTGCAGTATAATGGAATTGGTCTCAGACATTCATGTTGAGGATAAGGGAGAATTTAAACTTTTAAACATGCATTCCAATTGGTTTTAAAGTTATGTGCATTTTATAGAAAGTTCAACAAAAAATATTCTAAGTCCTAAAAGGTTTAATGTTGGTTTAGGGGTAGAGCATTGTCCTCTGGATATAAGAGTAGTGGGTTTGAATCCTGTGAGAAACAAGAGCCTCTTTGTGACCTATCATTTATCAAGTCATCGTCATAAAAGAGAAAAAAAGGAACAATTACTGTGGACAGAGGAGAAACTGCTCATTACAAACAATAATTATTCTTCCTTTGATCACAATGGTTTTTTTGGGGTTTTTTTTTTCGTTCTACAGCAATAACCATTTCGTAGGTGTATGCATGATATGTTTCTAATGAAGGAAATTGTTCTTTGAACAATGTGTATTCTCGTTCAACTGTGATAGAAGGCTTACAATAAGAGACATATGTTTTGGAAAAGTTACAGTTCATTCCATTGTTACCAGAGAGCTAGGCATGCCTAAGGATTGTGATCACTGGATACCCAGAATTCTACAACAAGTTAAAAATAAATTCTTTGAGTAGAAGCTGCAAAGTCATTCCTTGAACAATATTGTAACCATGGCCACTGTTTTATAAACTCAGTAATAAGCCATGGTCACCAAAGCAACACTCAGAGAGTTAGACATTGAGACCATGAAGCATCCTGCATATTCACCGGATCTAGTTATGTGTGATTTCTGGCTTTTCCCAACCTTGAAATCAGAGTTGCACGACCAAAGGTTTGATAATGTTGATGACCTACCCACGGTTGTCAGAGAAATCATTCGTAAAATTCTACAGAAATATTTCAGGTCATGCTTTGATAAGTGGATACGTAGATGGGAGAAGTGTGTATCATTTAAAGAAGAATATTTTGAAAAGATGTAACATTTTACTGTTTCAGACAGATTATGCAGATGCTATTAATTCCTTTTATGAGTAAGTTGTCCCGCTCAACGTTACATGACGTTGCCCTGCTCAAAGTTACCCAACTTTGCCATGGTGACTGTTGATTGTGCATCAAAGCAATTCCTATCATTTTTTCTTTTCGGTTATGTGCATAGAATATCAAAGTATAACTTTTGAAAATTTCATTTAAATATTCGCATTGATGAATAAGTATTGAACGTTTTCAGGATACTTTTCGAACACCCCAGTCACACCCAATTCATAGGCTTCCCTACCCAAGTTTTGGTCTAAAAATCCAATGAGGTAATAGGTCAATCCAGATAAGATTTTCATTTAGAACAGACAATGCAGAGTATTTATCCTTGGTCAAGAACAATACAGGAAAACTTGTTTAAAACACACTAATCAGTTCATTGTTTTCTCAATTTCATAAAGCAAACCTCATTTATCATGCATTAACTTGGCAGAAAACAATAAACCTGCTTTTCAAAAAGCTAATATTAATGTATCCATGCTAAGATAAGAGTTGTATTTCCATAACTAACTTCTTTTATACTTCTCTAAACCCTATATTATTGGTAGACATTAGAATTGTCTCGTCAAGACAATTCTTATGAGTTCCCACAATATAGGGTTTGCTTTTTTTCTTTTTTGAATAAAGCATCGTAAACAACAGGACATACTCTGTTATACAGACTACTATTTTGATTTATCTGAACATCGAAATTGAGGCAAAAGTAAGGTTTTGCTTATCATGAAAATACTGACAACCATCCCACTGGCATCCATATCAAGCTGCTACAATTAACTCTTTACCAAATGCCAAACTCTCAACTGTCCCAAATTGAAAGAGTTTGCAGAGGACATTTCAAAATATGATGAAATTGAAAAATAATCTCCTAATAGGGCAGATAACATTGTTGGAAAACGAGAAATTGCTAGTTAAGAGCAATTACTCCTTTTCCCACAATGTTTTCCAGAGTCGTCTGCAACAAACTGGCAAATGTCGCTATTGTTTGGTAATGGGTTAAACTAACGTCTCTAAACCATGATTGCAGGTATTCCCATTTGTCACAATGGTTTGGCATTTAATGTTTGACTCAAGATTACCATTTTTTCTTATTGTCACATCTTTTTTTCAATGCTGTTTATGGATGAGTCATTTAAATAAGTTTGTATATAAAACCATCCAATACCATTAACTGTAAAGGTGCTTGTTCACATATGTAAGAAATTTGGAAGTAAAAGCTTTATTTTTAAACATATACAACATCTGTACTATTATAAGCTATGCACTGAAGAATAACCAACGGAAGCAACATTATATGCATTTAACTCCAAAAGTGTTGCAACAGTTATGCAATGTATGGCATAAAGACTGTACATACTTAAACATATTGAAGCTTCCTGAATTAATTATGCTTTTATGATATCTACATTTAATTGTATATGATGCAAAAATACAAAAACTGTATTGTTCAACAACATTTTATGTTAACTATCCAATTTTCTCAGATGTGAACAAGCAACTTTTGGATAGATATATTATTGGCCACAAGAGGAGAAAGTAATTTTCCTTTTGTCAAAATGTGTTTCTAAAGATATTCTGCGGCTAGTTAATATGAAGGAATGGGTTGACTTGATCAACAAGGGTGAACTTATTTTCCATCAATAGAACTGCATTGCCAGGAGCAGTTGGTTGATACAAGCAATTTTTATTTGTTCCATAACCATACACATTCAAACTGGTGTGCTAAAATGCTTGCAATTTTGTCATTGAGGTTGCACCACATGAACAAGATCAATTACTTTTCATCAGTTTTAAGTTCATTTGTTCTGTCAATACCCTATTCCCTTTTTCATGAAGTTTGCAGCAGACAATATAAGGCATGTGTAATCAAGCAACACAAATCACCTGTGAAAAACTACTAAATATATGAACATTAAAATATTTTCTTTCAAAGAAGGAGCTGCTTATTATAAGCCAAAAAAAAATCTCTTTTGCACAAAACGACTTTCAAAGCATTGAAAATGCTTTGATATTAAAATGCTTTGATATTAAAATGCTTTGATATTAAAAGACTGATATTTCAAGCCTTATGCATCATGGAAATGAATAAATGTGCAATTTTATTACAAATTCTTTGTAACAAATGGAAGATTTCCTCAGCTTAAGGTTTGTTCAGTTGGATTATATATCACATCAACAGTTTTTTGGTTATATTAAGATGCCTGGCTCATTATACATGGAGGAACACCTCAAGCTTAAAGCTGCTAGTTCACAGAGTTGAAGAAATCTAAAAGTTAGAACTTAACTCTTTAAAACTGTAAAACAGCTGTACTCTTATATAATATGCACTGAATAGTAGTAATTGGAAGCAAACTTATATTGTTTTTGATTCTTTAAAGTGTGTATTCAGTGAATTGGAATGTATTTCAGTTCAAAAGTGTTGCAACGGTTTTGAGGTCTACCACATATACTCTGAACGCACCTAGATATATTGATGCTTTTTACATTAATAATGTTTTCGATAACTACTTGTAATTGTATGCCATAAAACCTGTATTGATTCATCAACATTTGTTTCTGACTTTCAAATATCCTAATCTGTGACCAAGCAACCTTAATTGTCCATATGAAATGACTGATTAGGCTGGATAGAACCATCAGTATTCTGTTAGTCAGCCGGGAAATTACCATACATCAATGTTAAAATCTGTCACTACTAGTCTACCACTATTTCTCAACACCTCAAATGATGCAAACAGTTACAGTCAAACTTGTGTTAAGAGGCCAGCCTATGGGACAGAGTAAATTGGCTGCTTAAGACAGGTTGGCTGCTTAACACAAATTGATGTAATGAATGAATGAATGGTGTTTTAAGGCGCATCGACAGCTAAGGTCATTTAGCGCGCATTATGGTGATGTGGATGAATGGATATTAAAAATATTAACAGGTTAAAATGTATTTGTTTAAAGAAAAAATAAATAAAAATTTGTAATTAATGAACAAAAGTAGATATAAGATTTGTAAAAATTAATGATTGTTGATAGATTGTTTGTAATGAATGTGTGATATGAAATAAATAGTGTGTGATGAAAAATGATATTGATAAATAAATATATATTTAGAATGTGTAAGGAATCACAATTTATTGTAAATCCCAACCTCTTTGAGAAAGGAAAGAATTAATTCAATCCTGACAGTCTCAAAAAGCTCAAAAATAGTGTTGACATTGAAATATTTTGCACGAATTCTTTGAAAATCAATGCAATCTAGCAATATATGTTTGATGGTAAAGGGTGCATTGCATGGAATGCAATTAGGTGCATCTTCCTTAGCCAAGAGCCAGGAGTGTGTAATGTATGAATGACCAATTCGGATTCGTGCAATTGTAACTTCCTCTCTTCGTACGGACCTGTAAGAAGGGTACCATTCTCCGAGGGTAGGCTTAATTGAATGCAATTTATTAAAAACATCATCATTCCATTTTGATTGCCAGACGGATGTGATGTAAGTTAAAATAGAAGGTTTAAAATCCGTGTATGGTACTTTAAAATCTGAAATGGGAAGGTTAAGAGCTGATTTAGCGGATCTATCCGCATGTTCATTACCCATGATACCAGTGTGGCTTGGAAGCCAACAGAACACAAGTCTGTTTGAAGACAAAATATGAGAGATCCTTTGAATAATTTGGCATACCAAAGGGTTCTCCAACTTTTGATTTGATAAGGCTTGCAGTACTGATAGAGAATCAGAAAATATAATAAATCGGGTGGAATTTGCATTTTCCACCAGGTTAAGGGCTAGATCAATAGCCCTTATCTCTGCAGAGAAGATAGAAGACTTGTCTGGAAGGCGGCATTTCTTAACCCTTTCTCCATATACAGCTGCAGCTGCAACGAAATCACCGTCCTTGGATCCATCAGTGTATATAGGTTTGTAGGAAGAATATTGTTCTTTTATCTCTCTATATTTACTGTGAAAGATAGCTCTATCGGTTTCTGATTTCTTATCAGAGGTAAGATCAAATAAAAAGTTTGCTGTGTCCAGTGTCCATGGAGGTATGTCAGATAACTTGTACTGGGCTATGGAATCGGTGTCTACCCCAAGATTATCTATAATGGGCTCCATGCGAATACCAAATGGGGCAATAGCATTTGGTTTCTGTTGAAAAAGGCGTTTGTATTGGGGGTTAAAAACTACTCGATGAGTAGGGTTAAAAGGATTGGATTTCAATTTTAAAAAGTACTGAAGAGATAGTTTCTCCCTTCTGTAATATAGAGAAGGTTCATTAGCCTCTGCATAGAGGCTGTTAACAGGAGATGTTCTAAAGGCGCCTAGGGCAAGCCTTAAACATTGGTTTTGTATTGGATCTAGCTGCTGGAGATAGGATTTACGGGCTGATCCATACACTATAGAACCATAGTCAAGTTTTGATCGAATAAGGGATCGATATAGCCTTAGGAGGACCTTCTTATCGGCTCCCCAATCTGAGTGTGCAATAACTCTAAGAATGTTCATTGCTTTTGGCATTTCTTTTTAAGAGATTTAATATGAGGTATGAAAGAAAGCTTTTTGTCAAAAATGACTCCAAGAAATTTGAACTCTGGCACAACTTCTAGTTTAGTATTGCCTAGAGTCAGATCGGGGTCTGGATGCAATCTACGAAGATTGCAAAAATGCATACATTTGGTTTTCGTTTTGGAAAACTTGAACCCATTTTCATCTGACCATATTTGCAATTTATTAAGGCACTGCTGTAGTTGGCGTTCAATAATATCCATGTTTCTGGAACAGAAACAAATAACAAAGTCGTCTACATAAAGGGAGCAGTCCACTCCAGGGTTTATAGCTTTAACAATGCTATTTATCTTAATGCTAAAAAGTGTAACAGACAAAATACACCCCTGGGGAACCCCCATTTCCTGCTCGCGAGCACCTGACAAGGTGTTCCCAACACGAACGCGGAAGAGCCGTTCATCCAGGAATGCTGCAATGAATATAGGAAGGCGGCCTCTGAGCCCAAAATCGTGTAAATCTTTAAGTATACCATGTTTCCAAGTGGTATCATATGCACTTTCCAAGTCAAAAATACAGATACTACATGCTGCTTTTTAATAAAAGCTTCTCGAAGATACGTTTCGAACCGAACAAGATGGTCTAACGTACTTCGTTGTCGGCGGAAGCCACTTTGAACAGATACAATAAGGTTGTTCGATTCAAGAAACCAAACAAGCCTATCGTTAACCATCCGTTCAAGAGTTTTACAGATGCAACTTGTCAAGGCAATCGGTCGGTAGCTGTTTGGATCTTTGGCATCCTTTCCTGGTTTCGCAATTGGAATGACCAAAGCCTCTCGCCAGCTGGATGGAAATTCACCAGTCTGCCAAACATTATTAAAAATATCGAGTAAAATAGAAAGGGATGAATGTGGTAAGTGCTTGAGGAATTGATAGTGAATTTGGTCCTGACCTGGAGAAGTGTCATGGGATTTCTTCAAGGCAGATTGAAGTTCTTTAAGAGTGAAGAGTTTGTTGTAATGCTCTTCATTTTTAGAAGTAAAATTGAGCTTTGTTTTCTCCGCTCTCGTTTTAAAGGTCTGAAATTTTGTAGAGTAGTTCTCAGCAGAGGATTTTATCGAGAAAGTCTCTGCCAAGGTATCTGCTATGTCCTGAGGGTTATCTATTTCTTGGTTGTTTGAAGTGAGGTGACTTATATGAGATGGACCTTTGCCATTCATTTTACGAATCATGTCCCAAGTCTTTTTGGTTGAGGTGCGACTATTAAGTCTAGAGACATAATCTCTCCAGGACTTGCGCTTACTTGTTTTAATTGTGCATCTTGCCTTTGCACGGCGGATACGGAAGTCGTTTAGGTTTTCTTGTGTTGGTCTCAGGTTAAATTTCCTGAGAGAGGCCTTTCGTTCCCTAATGGCTTCCTTACATTCAGAAGTGAACCAAGGTTTATCTGGACGTTTGGGATTTGTCGAGGTCTGAGGTATAGACTGTTTGGCTGCATCAAACAATAAAGAAGAAAAAAGGAAGGAAGGGTCCTCACAGTCCTCAAACGCATGGTGAACAATATTCTGTTCACAAAGCATCTGGAATTTACTCCAGTTTGCTTTGGACAACTTCCATTTTTGAGGACGATCAAGGACTGAAGGTTTATTTTCATTTAAAATAATAGGGAAGTGATCACTTCCACAAGTGTCTTCTAAACATCTCCATGAAAAATCAGGGAGAAGAACTGGACTGCAAAAAGAAAGGTCAATAGAAGAATATGATCCTGAAGCTGGATGCAAATATGTTTTTGCACTTGGATCGTTCAGGAACGAAAGAGAATTTACAGACATAAAATTCTCTATTTGATCACCACGGCGGTTTGTATCTGTACAACCCCATATGGTGTTATGTGCATTAAAATCACCAACAAGTAAAATGGTTGAGGTAGTTGAGATATCAAATCATCAAGACTACCTTGGTGTATAGGTTTATTTGGTGGAAGATACAAAGAGCACAGGGTAATAGTGTTATGTAAAGATAATCTCACAGCTACAGCTTGAAGGGAAGTATCAAGCTGTATGTGCCTGTGAGGAACACTGTTATTAACAATGACAGATACTCCACCTTGGGCTTTATTGCCTTCAGTGTAAATCTTGTTGTATATAGAATGAAATTTGAGGGAGATAGTGTCATCCTCTTTCAAGAATGTCTCTTGAAGACAAAGTGCAGCAGGTTTGTGTTTATTAATCAGAAGTGACAACTCATCAAGGTTGGCCTTCAGACCTCGACAGTTCCATTGGATAATTGGATTAGCCATTGCGCTAAAAAGTAAAATTAAAAAAGTATAAAAAAGCATTCTATAATTCATTGCAGCAGATTAAAAGTTTAAGAAGCAGGTGACTTGGGGTCCTTGGTATTTGGGTTTTTCCCCCCATCATCCAAAGGACCACCCCATATGGACTGCTCGACATCTGAAGAGTCGCCTTCAAGGACCTCTTCAGTGTCCATTGCATCCAGAACTTCAAAATTGTTAGAAGTTGCAATGGGGGTTCTTGCGACAGAACTTGTCGCAGCACCTGAATGTTCATCATTTGAACAAAGAGATTTATGTTTTTGAAGGTTTTTCCTTTCTTTCTTAGAAAGAGAAGGGTTTGCCTTTGATCCAGAAGATGGACCATTGGAAGAAGAAATAGATTTTTGTTGTTGTTTAGACTTTGATTCAGAGGCAGGTTGTTTAGCTTTAGTTGTTGATGCAGGTGTTGGTGCAGAAGTATCTTTTGGTGTAGTTGCAGGTTTTGGTGTGGCAGTAGAAGGTTTTGGTGCTGATTGAGGTTTGGGTGCAGAGGTAGATGGTTTGGGTGCAGTTGCAGGTTTTGGTGTAGGAGGTGGTTGTTTTGCTATGTATGATGATAAAAGTGGTGCTGGGACCTTGCCCTTCAGCTCCTCCGCCATTTCTGGAAACTTCCCCAAAAGCAGTTTGAGGAGAAGATCGCAGGTATGGCAGTCTTGCTTCGGAGAGGCTACTGCTGAGTAGCTGTTCCCACTGACAAGTCTTTCCTTGTCTTGCTTTTGTTGCAAGACAAGTTTGCGTGCTTCTGCAAAGGAAATGCCTTCCCTGTACTTGATGGTCAGGATATCCTTCTCATCTTTCCAAGTTTGACACTCCTTCGCATAGGCAACGTGACCGGACTTGCAGTTGAAACAGCATGCAGGTGCGGTGCAGTGTTCAGTGCTGTGATCTGCGCCTACAAATGCGCATCTAGCACAGACTGGTGTGTTGGTGCATTTTGTGGTGTGGTGACCAAATCGTTGACATTTGAAACAACGAAGAGGGTTAGGAATGTATGTGTCTACTTTTAAGGATTCAAATCCAATTTTAAGTGTAGGTGGAACTGTGGGACATGAGAAAGTGATTATGTAAGTGTTAGTGTTTTTCAACACTCCATCTCTTTTGACACTGATGCGTCTGATATCAGTGACAGACTGTGACTTTAAGTTCTCCTTGATGTCGTCAAGAGAGGAGCAGTAATGGAGGTCCTTGCAACGGATGACTCCCTTACATGAGTTGAGTGATGGATGTGGGTATACTTTGACTGCTTGTTTGAATAGGGTTTTATGTTTGAGTATGTTGATTGTTTGTTGCTTTGCGAAGCATTCAATTAGTATGGTGTTGTTTTTGAGTTTTTTGACAGATTTTGGTGTACCGAGAATACTTTTGATTGTTTTCTCGATAACAAATGGTGATATGTGTGTAATTGGTTTGACTGAGTCTTCTGCTTCAACCACAATAAATCGTGGAAAATTTAGTGGTGACGGAGAAGACTCTGCCTCTGAATCACTGTCAGAAAGGGTACGCTTGGCAGCTTTTTTATGGGATTCCATATTAATTTAAAAAGTTCACCATCCTTGGTCCCCGCCCACCATGGAGCCCAACAAGGGGACTTAATCTGGGGAAACCCATCGCAGATCAAGTCAGGGTTACAAGGATGGTATACTCAGGGTGAAAGGGCTAGACTGGACAAATGTGTCCCAAAAGATGTCATTCCAAGCAAGCGACAAAAATTTGGGATGGTACAGAATGTCAATCAAACACCAAATCTTTCATCTGATTGACCCATGGGCCACCGTCATGGGGTACTAAAGGTGAAGAAATTTCAAATAAATTTGAAAATATGTTGTATGGTGGAAGATTGATGAAAAAACAAGTTGCCCATGACAAGGCATGACCAGCCGATTGATCAGGTCGGGCCTTCCTGACCTCTCGTTTAGCCCAAATTCAGGCCAAAGTGGTGTATTGAAAAAACAGGGTAACAAATTGATGTAAACAATAAATCTAACAATGGGACTCTCTGTAGTGGTTGTTTTAGACAGGTTGGCTGCTTAAAAGGGTGGTTGCTTAACACAAGTTAGACTATACTTGCAATAACAACCCATGTTTGCAGCAGACAATTATGAACTTGAAAATCAAATGAAATGCACAATTGTTAAATATGTAAACAAACATTCTGACGAAAGGAAAATTTGCTCATGATGAGCAAATTCTCCTTTTGTCAGAATTGTTTCCAATGATGAGCAAATTCACCTTGTGTCAGAATGTCTCTTATATTTTCCATTGCACAAACCTTTAAAGATGTTGAGGGAAATGTTTAAAGAATCACTGTATAAAAGACGAAAACTTAAACTTACCACATTGTAACAGGTGAAGAAGCCTTTAACAGCAGTCCAGTCCAATCCAGTGGTCACATCTTTCCACCTCAACTCTGACTAGTTTGAGTTAAAATTCTAAGTAGGGGCCAGATGAGTTATCTGAAAATACAGAACAATCTTCTTTAAAATTTGAAAAGGAGTCTTTTTAAATGTTGATATAAACAATTATTCTCACTAAACCAAAGATCATTTTTAATATCTTTACTTCTAAATCACAGCATCCTTTCCAAACAACTTACTGTTCAACTTAACCTATGACCATTGGTAAAATACAAACTTCAAAAGCATCCCATCAATTGAATTAAGAGGACTTTTTACCCTTTTTCCTGTTTGCATAAAATTGGCAAAGTTATCATAATCAATCATCAAAGCAAGAAATAAAAGGATCCCTGACAAATGCAAAATTAAATGATATTCAATCATTGAGACAAAAAGAGAGATTGCTTATTATAAGAAAGTATACTTTTACCATTGCATTATTTAAAATTTTCATAGATTACAGCTGCATGAGTGTTTTAAGTGATTTGTTTGGGGTGGTGGTGCCAATGTGATTACATTTCAGCACTCTACTCATGCATTTTCTCATTTTAATCTCTTAATCATTCTGTTTGGTATCCAATGATACTAAGAAAACATTTGGGCAACTACTCAGCCAATGAAAACAAACTTAAGGCAATCAGTCAGCCTTTGAAAAAACAGCATGATTGCAAGGGTAATTTTCTACTTTTTCCCAATTACTTTTGAAATGGTAAAAGAGTTTAAAACATATTATTCAAAACTCTCGAAAAGTGCTATCCAAGATCAGTGTGTGCAAAGTGTGCAGCTTGACTTTGCATTTAACAACCAGTTTCTCCTTTGCAAACACTTGTCTCCACCTAACTACTCAAAAGAAATATTAATACTTACAGATCTACTTTACAACTTTCATCTGCCACAATTTTGAATTTGGATGAGGCATGTGGCCCAATTTGAGGGGAAATTATTCAATGCTTTAACCCTTTACCAAATGTCACCTTTCCAACTGTCCCAAATTGAAAGAGGTTGCAGACAACATTTCAAAATGTGATGAAATTGAAAAAGAATCTTCTAATAGGGAAGAAAACATTGTGGGAAAAGGGGAAATTGCGTATTAAGAGCAATTTCCCCTTTTCCCACATTGTTTTCCAGAGTCGTCTGCAACAAAGTGGTTAAATGTTGTTATTGTTTTGTAGTGTTTTAAGGATAGATCAAGAAGATAATTGAAATTGCATTCTTATCTTTCTAAACCCGTTGATCCACAATACTTCATATTGGCATATCTGCTGCAGAACTCTTAAGAAAATCATGTAACAGAGGAGTAATAATTTATGCTCTAGATGAGCAATTTATCCTGTTGTCACAATGATTTCTAACCAATACCACAAAGAGAATGTATCAAATACCCCAAAAATAAACTCAAGTGACAGGAGAATAAATTATCCAAAATGAGCAAAATATCCTTTTGTCACAATGATTTCTAACAAATATCAAAAAGAGAATGTATCATTTTACCCCCAAAATAAGCTCAAGTAACCGAAGAATAGATCACTAAAAATGAGCAAATTATCCTTTTGTCACAATGATTTCTAACAAATATCAAAAAGTGGAGATACAAGTTCATGCCTTTTGTTTGCTGTTGCTTTGAATTTGAATCACTCACAAATTCTCAAATGGAAGGGTGGTTAAACAACTGATATTAGACTAGACAAACACCAACCTAGTTAGACATATATGATGAAATAATGCAGACGAACATTTGTTTTATGAAAATTGCACATGGTGTTTCAATATCATTTCTTAAAACAGTATTTCATCATCACATTTTGAAAATATTGTTTTATAATAATCTGAAGGAAATATTGTGGAGTAGACATTTATCAAACTGACTTTATTGAAAGGAACGTGTCTTGCGAAAATGAACGTCGACAAATCTACTCGGATTTCTGTCACGTGTATACATACCCCACCCACACAACCACACTTTTAACCAAATAAGTTAAATTCATCGTTTACAACATGCGATAATATTTATCTATACGCTTTGACATTTCATCCTTTCAAAATCTGTAACATTTCTAGGCGTTGGGGACATATGAAAACTTGTATTTACCGTTTTGGAATTACGTTGCCGTGACATCGTGCAATTGAATCGGCCATCTTTCTCTCTGAATCTAAAAAAGCTAGCTGTATTCAGTTTCGTATTATTTACTTCTTAAGCGTGTTGCAACTATCATTAAACTTTGGATGTGATGTTTGTTCTGGTATAGTACATGTATAATGATAAAATACGAATGAATAATTTGAAAATACAATTTAACTCGAATATTTCTGGTATATTATATACATGTAAAGCTTGTTCATGTACACGCCATCGGTTCAATATCTAAGCGCACACTTTGCGATCGTTTTGAGCGGGTATCACGTGCATATATTTATTCTATACAGAGGTTATAAACCAAGCATAAAATGTTTGCGAGTGTTTGTACAACTAAACGCGGGGCTGGTTCCGTTTCTTTGCCATATCTGTCGTGCAGCGCCAATGCTTCCAGGACGCCAGGCCGGCCAAAGAAAGTGCGCGCTCGCTACATGTCAAATGCTCACACCAAATTGTGGGCTAGTCCCGACATTTTTATCTTACCGCTAACGGGATCAAACCTGCGACCCTCAGAGCTAAGAATGTGACACCCTGCCACTGCACCACTGTCGCCCATATTATCTTTTGTTGCGATATACCTTGAAATGTTAGCAAAACTTTGTTAAACCTCAGTGAGAAACACAAAAGAACCGGAAGCCAAAATAAGAGCGCAAAGTAAAAACCTTAACCCATAACCAACAATACCGATAGTTGACCAGTTTGTCGGAGACGAGTTTGGAAAACATTGTAGGGAAAAGGAGAAATTGTTCTTACAGAGCAATTTTCCCCTTTCCATTAATGTTTTCCGCAATATCAAAATAGTATTCTTCAGTTTTATCCCATTTTGGAATGTCGTCTGCAAACTCTTTCAAATTCGGACAGTCGAAAATTTGGCGTTTGGAAAAGACCTTAATGCCAAGATGTCTGTCGATACACGTGTCATCCGACACACGTGCCAGGACCTAAAACGCTTTTCATAATTCCGACGAATGGAGACAGATTCGGTTACGTTTTATAAGGAATTCTACAAAGTTATTGAACCATTTTTTTGTTCAGTAAAGTGCTTTGCGGTTGAAAACCAAATGTCGCAACGCCCTAATTATAACCGAAGCGCCTTTATGACTTTATTTCGGATTTAAATTGGTGTTTGAAATCTCCGCAGTAAGATTAGTCGCCTTCTTATGACTTTACAAAACGACCAATTTCTCATCAATTTGACATTGAAATGGACTTTTCTGTAATATGATAGAAGCCCTTTTTGGAATATGGGTCTATGTTTCTTTTCTCAGTAATTTTACTAAAACCCAATCATGTACGTGTATCCATACTCTATGAAAATTTCTTTCGGTAATGCATAACATTTTTTTATATGAATATGAATCAAACTATGTTTCATTTCCTTGTAATCTTATCAAAATCCAACCGTGTACATGTCAACTCGACTTAATGTTCTCTCGGTATTTGGACAAAAAGATGCAAATGAACACATTTGTTAATCACGGTTTATTACCTAACTCCGCCACCATAAAACGTAAAGGTCACATTACCTTATGGTTTATTGTTCAATTTGTCGCAACAATTTGTCACGTGTTCGTCACGTGGTCGCAGTTGATTGATTTATTATGTTTATATTTTGTTTTGTCTTGAATTGGTATTTAACTGGTCATAATTCCAGAGAATTTGTTTAATAGATTGTCCATTTTCGGACTTTTAGATAGTTCTTCGCAAAAACTCTACGACGGATGGCCAATTAAAATGAATTTAAATATGTATAAACCAGCAGTATGGCATCTAATTAGTTATATTTTTAGGGAAGTTCTTTTTGTCACTTTGCTGATGCATGGATCGTTCTTCGCCAAAACTCCACGAGACTTTACAAATTTAAATGGCGTTTATATATAATCAGCCATTATTGCAAAAACGAACTTTAACCATGCCGTCTTCGCCGAACTATAAAGCAGAATCTTTTTTTATTTGATACTCATCACCGTCTTATGAGAGACTGCATTCCCCTCATTCAAACAAAGCTTTAAGCTTTCTTTCCAATCCAATTCTCTTATTGTTTATACCCTCTCCTGTATGATTTACTATATTATAATTTAAGATTGAATATGTTTAAATTAAACAAAGCAGATACGACCTTTCAATTTGAAAGCGACAGTGTATTCATACGCGCTGTGCAGACACGACGTGTTTGTGCGCATGCGTGCCGACATGTTTTAATAGAATTGAACTACAAAAGCTAGACATTTCCCCGGCGGCTTTACCAAATACATTGTGCACATCCCATCCAGCCGAATGACAGTCTGTATGAAAGCTAGACTAAAGTAGAAAGACAAAGATAATCGCTAAAAAAGCCACCGGCTGCTTCGTCTCCTCTACACATTGCATTCTACATTATGCATTCCTTTAAAAGGACGTAATTCACTGGGGAGTGAATAGAAAAATGTATCTTAACCCTAGCAAGAAAAAAAGGTTCATCTTGATATTCTTGTTTCCAAAACACAACACTGGGAGACCTAAAACGACCAGGGTTGCATTTTACCAAATGGACATCATCTTAAACAAATTTTTGTGATAAAGTAAATCATTGGAGGCGTCTAGGAAAGACGATATTAATCATGCATTACTTTGCCATAATTTTTCTTCATTATAGAAATAAAACGGAATGTCGTTTTGAACTTATCGAAGTTCTTGGCATAAACGTTTAGTTAAACGCTACTCGAATGATAACGAATTCAAAGAACGTTCGTTAAACATATCTAAGCCGTTCTAATGTTTGATGGTTGTTTGCGAAAACGGTATCCATTGGGGCTAAATTGATAACACAAATTGTGTTAAACTGGCGTTCAATAGTAGTACAGTTGTATGGCAATGCAGAAATCAGAATACTTATGTCTGTGCCAGTGTGCCTTGTCATTACCTCACATTACTTTCAAATGCTATTTCAAAACAACGGACAACTTTCCAGCGCAAACAATTCCTTTCGACAAAAAATACAATGACATGTCACATTATTGTATCATTATTGTTTTGACAAACGGATAAAACATATCAGAGACATAGATGCGTCCGACGATAGCAAGCCGACTTCTCCTGGCGCAAGGATCAAACTTACTCATCAATGAGCATGGTAAACTCCGTAATGAGATGGTGCATGTAAAATGGTTACATAAAACGGAATATTTCGGACGCATCAGCGCTTACGAAAATTGGAAAGGTGGCCGAATATTCCTCGCAATTATCGTGAACAATTATGCGTCCAGAAACGCGGAACTTCTTAACTAACAATTGCCAGAAGTTGAAATTATGTGCGAACTTTAGTTTGCTACATTTCGTGGGCAATTAAGCGTACACGTACAAAGTGCAGCGGAACCATCGCATTAAATGTATTCAGTGCAAAAATATCTAAAATTAGAGAATCCCCGTTATTTGTTTTTATCCGGACAGTCCATGTCCTAGTCGATTACATTCATCCCCAGACGACGCGATTACGAAACATGGAGTCGATCGGATCTGGTGTTTATCACTGTCACACAGCATCGTTTTCGCTGTCAAATTGCCTCGTTTTCGACTCCCACGCTTCCGGTCTGCGGCCATTCCGTAATGGAGGTCTCGCGTGACGCTTCAGTGGATATAAATCACGCTAAACGAATCCGGAAGCCGTATTGTTGTACGATCCAGCGCGAGACAATCCGAATTTGGGATTGTCTTGATCTAAGTGCATTGTTCAAGGTCACGCAATCTCCGTCGTTAAAGAGCTCTTCATGATGACTGCGCAGGCACAGGAAAACTTCCAGCATGTTCCCTAATTAAGGTCATCTAGAGTGCGACACCGCTGTTTAATTACTTCCGGAGGTCGTAGAACCATAAGATGTGGTTCTTGAAAATTTGAAATGCAGCATTGTATGCTTAGCATTGGCGCCCAAGATACATGAGGATGCTCTATTGACTGATTTTGATACTTGTAGAGGTATTAGCCATGGGTTAAAACATTGACATCATTTGTTGTTTCCGAACTACTTGCTCTTGAGTATGAATGAAAGATGGCATTTAACTGCGCTGACATAAAGCTGCGTTTCGGCAAGTGATAATAGAGGGTGGTACAAGGAACAGGCTGATAGATAACAATCAAGATGATGATACCCTGGTTTCTTTAGTGTTTAATGACCTGGCATGAATAGTGCATTAAAAGAGAAATAGCGACTATGGTGCTGAATGCTATTGTGGAAGACACTATGATTTGACAAAAATGACCAATATTGTAAAGAACAAAGAATGAGTGCCAAGCAGTAAATCTACAACAATAAAATATTATGTTTGTATACTTGTGCTTTACGCAAAGAATTCGAAACCGAACGTCCGGGACCAAGTCAAATGGGCGACATGTACCAAGCATGCATTCGAAAGCGAACTTTAGCCGCATTGTCATTACAATATCGTCAAAATTACGGAAACAAGGGAAGAACTCACTATGACATGGTCTCTCTACACTCGCCAATTTAATACAGCATATTAGATACTGATATATCGATATATTTCTGAGGATGGGTCCCTGGTCCCACAGCCATCGATCAGAATAAGCGCGGAACAATTTCATTCACAGAATTCGATCGTTTGCTGTGATGTATGACTTCCTCCACTTGATTGTGGAATGTTTTGTTAGACATGTCTAGCCGGGACCGTTTACTGCTTTATATAACACAATTCATTGTCATTTCTATTTCTACTGTTTAAAGCGACCGTCTATTAGGAAATATAGCATTTAGGCGTATAGCTAGCCCTCCATGGACGTGGATTCACGGTTAAGGTAGGAAAGTTCAGGGGCATGCTCCTCCGAAATTCTTTGAAAATAATGGTGCAATCTGGTGCATTCAATGATTCTATTGCCCATTTCTTTCAATATCCTCTTGGAAGTTTCCAACATCCATTAAACTAAAGTGCGTAGTTGCGAGCAGATATGACACATGAAAGAAGGTGACCATGAACTTTGTATTACAGATAGCGTGGAACTACCAACAGAATGCAAACGTGACAATGTAACAAAGACCTTTAACCATGTCCTGTGTATTAAGTCTTTATTGGAAAGACGATTGTTATGTCAATTTTTTCTTTATTTATAAGTGTTTACACCGATTTTGAGTTGCGTCGACCATTCTTCAATTAAATTGCGATACCCGGCTCATCGTTTATGGAGGAAACTTCTTATTTATCTGCCAATAAATGTTGGTCAAGTTGATAAGAACCATCCGCATTCCTTTGTTCTATCGGGAGTTTGTTTGTTCAAGTTTACCCTAGTAGGGCAAAATTGTATTAACCTAGGTAGTGCAAGGTTGTGTCACTTCGGTTTCCTATACTTCGTTTATTTGTGGCACAGTTATCTTGAAATTATATTTTGTAGTGGACTTCATCGCACTATAAAGTACAGAAATTGCCTTTAATCCTTTACTTCATAATACCTCACTGTCTGGCAACTGTTGCAGAAGACTGAACACCATTTCTGACATAAGTAGAAATTGCTTTTAATAAGAAATTACTCCTTTCGTTACAATGGTTTCTATCTTAAATCTAAAAAAGTCTATGTCTGCATTTTGTTAGCATAAATCAAACTTGCAGTTTGATGTTTCTTTAAAGTTAGACCAATCTGCCTTTCCCTTATAAGGAAATAATAAGGACAATTTTGACCAGTCTCTATTATCCATATGAGGGAATGCGTTGAAACCGATTCGGTATTAACGTTCAAGCATAAACAATACGTTATTTGATTAACAAAGCGTCTCGAACTGCCAACGTTGATTTGTTCGGTAAATCATTGAAGCGCAATTTTTGCAAAGCATTGTTCAAAACGCAAAATTCCAATTTGACTTTCATTAATAGAATGCCACAGTCGATCTAAATGAAGCGTCTTGATCGACCAGACAGTGTGATCTTCTATTTTAGGAATAGAACTATACTCGTATATCTAATTAACTTGTTTTGTACTTTAATAAACTCAATCGCCATTGAGAAAATGTTTTATGTACGTGACATCCTTTGTCGTCTGCTGTTGCTTTCAATTTGGAATACGCAGATAATCCCATGCGAATTAACCTCTATATGAATCACTGTATGGTCTAACCTTGAGATAGAAACGTCATTTATCATGGTTGTCTGGGCCGATTCTCCCGATTCGTAAAACCGATTTTTTTTCTTTATTGTCTTATCATGTAACACGTTTAGCCACGCGTGTCTTTCGAAGACACCGGCAGCTTTCTCATAAAAGAAGCTTCTCTCAATTTGGCAGTATGGAATAGGCGCTGTTCAAGAGCAACCGACTTGTTCCAAAAATAAGTCAACACGACGGCGCATGCGTAGATTGCCAGTCACGTGTGTTGCCAGGTGGTCATTCGAGACAAAACATAATAAATTGAGACAATATCTTAATCATACCAAACCAAAACAAGGAAAACATTAATAGTGATAACTTTCGGTTGTAGTAC
The DNA here is from genome assembly GCA_947846245.1 of Cerastoderma edule. NCBI lineage: Eukaryota > Metazoa > Mollusca > Bivalvia > Cardiida > Cardiidae > Cerastoderma > Cerastoderma edule. Next base: position 34,032,333 of record OX401412.1, read on the forward strand.
CAAGTGCTACGGGGAAAGCATCACGAAGGCGAGTGCCAATTCAAGAGTCACTTACTCACTCACTATCAAGTCTATTTGTATAACCAGGCCATAGATTCAGTCCTCTGCTAAGGGTTGGGCCTGACTGTCCAGTCTCCATCAAGCCTTTCTCTCAATTCCTGTCCTTGCGGAAACCATGCCCAGGGTTTTCCTTTCTCGCAGGATAGTCCGGGGTCTGCCAATTGTCCCCTCCATTGGACGCACAGTTGTCGAGGTGTCCATCAAAAGCCCCCTATGATAAGCTACCATATGAAAAGCCCCATTTCCCCTTCGAAATAATTTTGTTTAGTAACTTTGTAAGTGGATAAATTTGAACATTACGAGTAAAACTACAATCTTTTTATGTGAAACTGTGAAGCAATATAGACCAAGCTCGATTTGAGCATCATATATGAGTATGAACTTCAAATAGAGTTATGTCTATATTGTATCAAAAGTGTTATATCAAAGTGATTAAAACAAAGCTCATGCTATTTTTCAAACACTAACAATATAGCAAAAACATGCAGCGAACAGCACTACCAGTTTTTAATGTAAATATCAGAAACAAATTATATAATAACTTTTATATGGAGGAGCTTTTGAACCACTTGACCATTTAGACAGCTTTTGATAGAAAGGATATTGATAGTTTGGGGGTGCTTTGAGTGTACCCCCAGCTGGCAACCCAGCCAATACTGTGCCAAACGTAACCTAGTCATATGCTTTTCTGCATGATGATTATAAGGCTTTTTCTCTCGAGTTAATCACATATTAGTTCTGTTTGGGATATAAGGAACATGTATAACTGAACATTTATAGGAAAATAACTGAACGATTGTTTAATCCAGTGTTAACAATAATTACCTATCAGCTTGTTTCGCACATTTGTCTCACAGACTCGATGGCTAATTGGTGATTTAAGAGCATTTTCCTTTTTTCTAGGAAAGAATCAAAGATAACAACATATATAAAAACACCCGAAAACTTAAAATAGCATCACATAATAAGCTAAGTTACTTTGCCAATTTAAACAACTATAACTTGAAGTGGACCTCTTGGTATATAGAAAAGAAAAGTAAACAAGTCAAAAATTGCAAATATACTTATAAAAATCTATTTATTCTTTTATCAATCATGACATAAAAATGGATACATAAAAATATAGTATCATGATTGATTACAAATCGGTCCTATTGTAATACTGTAACACCTTCTGGACGGATTAAAATACATACATAAATATATCAGTAGGAAGTTTAAGCTTATTGTGAAGCAATTCTAGAGAGCTATGTGGCTTCTCTATGATGCAATGTCAATATCACAAACTTTAATGCTATCATGTAGTTATAGATGCACACATACTATAAAAGAGACTGGAAGATATATGAACGTGTATTTTTCTAGCTGTCTTTTTGAAAGATGACATTAACTCCAATCAAGGAAACGTTTTCTGTTCATTTCTGTCATCAAGTTTCTTTCAACAATTACAAGTTAGCATTATTTTACTTGAAATGATGGACAAATACTTATCAAAAGTCAAAGTGCTTTTTCACATTAAAAATGAAGCAAATAAAAGATAAAATTGAAAAGATATTAAAACATTTCTCAATCATGACAAAGTAGCAATAGTGTCAATGTATGCTTAAATGGTAATGGGTAAAGAAAAACATAATTAGACATTTGTTTTAAAATTCAAACTCATTCAAAATACAATGAAGAAGAATACATTAAACACCTAAGTGGTGAGATTTCCGCGCAAGACTATAGTTAGCCCTTAACTTTTGTTAAGAACTTACTTTAGTCTTGAAGTGAACCGTTAAACCATCAATTTGGAAACAAAACCTGAAGAAAATTCCAAGAGCCCTTTGACTTAAAAGAAAAGTAGCTTTATATCATCTGAGTAAATAGCAGGAACATATCCGCATCAACTGGCAATTGTGTATTGACAGTTTAACAGTGTACAACATAAATAACATCATAATTTTTAGATCATAAGCCAATTCTTTCCATTACTAGAAATGTATCAATCATGGTGAAATGTAAAAATGATCAGGGCAACAAATCAACATTTAATAAACCATTGTATTCTATATGGCATTTTTTCAAGGGCACGTAAGTCTGGCATGCGTTCATCCCTGGAGTCTGGAACAAGATCAATTCATGTTGGTGACATATTCCAAGGTTTCTTGCACTTCCTTGTAAAAACACATGAGAAATTTGTTTCAAAAGCTCATACTTAAGTTTATTATATGGCTTATATACACTTATGTATAATGAAAGCACATACATCTAGAATATGTGCACTCAGCAGTAGAAGAATTTTGTCTTGCACAGATTGACTCAATGTGAATGGGACATTCAAAGCTTCATTATAATCCATTGAAAACTTTAGTCTTAAAAATCTGCCAAGAATTTTTTTTAACCCAATATAATAGACATATTTTCCTTTCAAAAATCAGGAACAGTTTGTGGAAGGCTTTTCCATATGAAATAGTAAGGAATGATATTGATTTATGAGCTATTAATCATGGTTATAAACAAAAACATAAACATCACAAATAAATAATCATATCACAGATAACAGCAAGTGATCTGGCACCATAACCAAGAAATACATTTAACAAGTAAAACACATGATTTTTTTTCTTCTTCATCAGCAGCATGCATAAAACAGTCAACAGCCATATGGGTTAAAAAAAAAGTCTACTAGTTCATGCTAAAAGCTTCATAAACAAAGTATTGAATTGAAAACTTGACTTGCATGCAGCATGTTAACATTGTACCACCTTCATTATTTTCAACATCCACATGAAAAAATGGTATTTATTCTATTTTTCATCAGTCTACATACGTAGAGTCTACTGGTGTTAACCACATTCTCAATTAGCAATAAGGCTTTGTAGACTTCTAACATATCCAAGACAATTTTGGGTCAGGCAATTAATTTTTCCACCTACTTATGCCAATGGTGTCTGCTTAAATGCTGACTGCATCTCATAAAGAGCAGATTTGTGTGTGAGTTATATCTAAATGTACTATAAATATAATTGATCCACACTCTAGTTACATATAGCTACCTATAAGTTTCCTCAAAGAGTAAAACTAATCTTAGAACCATGTTATACAATGAACTATCACAGTCTTTTTCAATAGAGACATAGCATTCAAAACAAATTTCATAAATAAAGAACATATATAGAAATGGTTAATAAAGAACATGCTATGAGAGTTTAAAAACAATTTTTAAGTCAACAAATCACATCCAAATGAATATTTATAACGGTCAAACAAAGGACAAGTCAAACAAACCTCTGACATACAAATGCATGTGGTATTTTCTTTCTATAGCTCATTTTTTGAAAACACCTTTGAGTGGGATTTGTTGATTTTTCAATTGGAAAGCACAATTTTCAAATTGATTCTATATCTTGATTGACTTTTTTGAAAGTATAAGCAAATTATTGACCAAAAAGATGGCAGTATTTCTTAATTTGCATATGAATACAAAAGAAAAACACCGTTGAAACACATGTTGCTATCACAGACCAAATAACTTTCTTGGGATTAAGACAAAGTAGTGTACTGTCCTCATGTGAAAATCGCTAACAGTCTTCTGATTGGTCAATGGGTTTAGAAGCCCTCCACCTATTGGTTCATTCGAATTTGAATGTGGTGCTGGTATTAAAACCATTTTTGATTGGTCAGCTGGGATGAGAAGGTCCGTGTGATTGGTTGATTGGTTCAAATGGTGGTACAGGTAATGTCTTCCTACATTTTGAGGACTTTATTATACCTGAAATAGATCAAATCTTGATAATGAATAACATATCAAAGAGAGGATAACTATGAAAGATTTAGCACAACATATCATAAATGTGAAGGACTTATCATAATCTTGCCTTGAATCATCATTAAGAAATTTGTCTGTAAACAAAACAAAGGCTTTCAAACAAACCTAAGAGAATCTTAAATATGATTCTCAAAATTTCAGGGAAAAAAAAATAAAAAAAATAAATGGCTTTGTAGAACCTGTACATGGGCAAAGTTTAAGTAAAGTTAACATGTTAATCCAACAAAATGGAAAACAGGAAATCAAAGAAGTCTTTGCAACAATCAAAGAAAAGAAATTGAGTGTTCAATTCAAGACAATAGCAAGTCCTTCACAAAAGTGAAATACTTAACTATCTAATTATCATCTTGCATTAAACCCTTGATAAATCATCATATACAGTTGTGTTAAGAGGCCAGCCTATGGGACAGAGTAAATTGGCTGTTTAAGACAGGTTGGCTGCTTAACAAAAATTGATTTACACTATAAATCTAACAATGGGACTTTCTGTAGTGGCTGTTTAAGGCAGGTTGGCTGCTTAAAAGGATGGCTGCTTAAGGCAAGTTAGACTGTATCTATAAGTTTACCTAGTTAAAATGCATGTAACCTGGGCTATATCTGAGAGAAATTTCAAGATCATACTTAAATATCTTTAAGAATATCCTTAATCTTTTAAAACTATGCTAAAAAGAATTTTAAAAAGATACTCAAATTGTACAGTTTTTTCTTTACAAGGCAATGCTTTTAGTGTTAAAATCAGGATTTAGATGCTGTAAGCAATGTGCATTGTATACTGGTAAGTAAGAATGTCAGAGAAACAAAACCTTTAAGAAGATGCTCAAATTCTATACTATTTTTTTTTTTTTAAGGGAAATGCGTTTAGGGTTAGAATTAGGGTAAAGATGTTGTCACCAGCGTGCATGGTATAAGTAAAAATGTCCAAAGACACAAAACGTTTAAGAAGATTCTCAAATCATACACTGTTTCTTTAAAAGGCAAGGCTTTTAGGGTTAAAATTAGGATAAATATGCTTGTAACCAGCGTGCATGGTATGAAAAAGAATGTCCAAACAAATTATTTTTTTTAAAAAGATACTAAAATTATACACTATTTTATTTATTGGCAATGCTTTTAGGGTTAAAATCAGGATAAATATGCTATCAGCAATATGCATGGTATAAGTAAAAATGTCCAAAGAAACAAAACGTTTAAGAAGATTCTCAAGTTGTACACTATTTCTTTAAAAGCCAATGCTTTCAGGGTAAAATTCATGATACATATGTTGTCAGCAATGCACATGGTAAAAGTAAAACTGTCTAAAGAAAGAAAACACAGCATTTCGTAGGAGTGATTCATTTGCAATGGTTAACAAATATCCCTTGAACAAAGTAACACTTTCAGGGTTCAATGCAAGATTCTAGTTAGTGCTTTACAAATGTGAAGCACTAACTATAATCTTGCATTAAACCCTAATTTGAGAAAGAAATATTTTCAATGCAACAATAAAAATTTCCCAATACCATAGATTAATCAACAACAAAAAACAACAACAAAAATTTGAGTATGACACCACCTACATTAATTTTCAATATTCACATGTGAATCGGTAATAAAAGCTTTTACATAACGAATCATGTGTTATTTTGTTCATGCAAAGCTATCAAATAACTGGTTACCAAGAAAAAAACAGGAAACAGAAATGAACAAACAAGAAATAAAAATACAATTTAAAAAAGCTTCCCTCTATTTTTTTTTGTTTCAAAACATATTTAAAGCATGTTTACTCATTTCCTTATATGCTATTTTGTGTTTTCTTGTGAAAGCTCCAGTTTAAAGACATAAAAAGACAAAGCTAATGAAAGAACCACCATTGCTATATATATGTGATAATGGGTGAAAAATATACCCCAATGATAACCTTTCTTACAAACATTTAAATCAAATCATAGGAACATAAGGAACGTCTTTACAAACTCATTGGGGGTTCAATGCAATACTATAGTAAGGTCTTCTTACAAATGTTATTATAGTATTACACTTACCAATTGTCATTGACTATACAGAAGTTAAAACACTGGCTTAAGGTAGAATAACCACAATCTGTCATTTTGGAACTCATTCATTCAACTGGTTAATTTAGTTGTTCTCTGCATACATTTGTCTGGGCTAGAACTATTAGCATCAAATCGAATAGTTCAGGTTATGACAGAAATTTATCAAGAACTACCAAAGTAATCAGACAAAAGACTGAGTTTCAAAATGGCAGATTATGGGTATTCTACCTCAAAACTCTTTCTGAACTACTACAGAGAAGTGAAAATCTTCATTAGCGTATTTCTCCTATTGCGTGATTCTTTATCTATCAATATGGTTTCAACAATCATTCACACCGAATCTCAAAAATTCCCCCAAAACACTGCAAAATATCCATAATAAAAATTGAAATCCTTTCCACCGCTTATATACCCATTGTATCGCGCACTTACATCAGAAAACTCATTAAACAATTTTTAAAAATGAAGAAATGGCTCATGTTGTTATACTTTCAATTTGATCCAGATGCAAAAATCGCATATGATGAAATCGGTAACAAGCCATTTAACCTCATGGCATTTAAAACTGCCCTCGAAATTGATTCCTAATAATGTGGGCGAAACGTCTTCTTTTGTATAAATCCAATATTGAGACAGTAAAAGTCATCAAAATCCAATTTAAGGAAAATCTGTGAGACAATAAAACATCAATTAAACTCAGATATTTCTACCCAAACAATCATCTTCCCTTCCACACAACAAATCACAGTTAAAGAATGTGTTGTCTAGAAAATTCTTATATTATATTAATTTCAGTTTGAAGAGTTATTTAAATGTAGGGCTTCTATCCCAACAACAATTTCATAAATTTACTATTAGGGCTTTCCTGGGATCCACAATTACTTTGCTTTGTTAAAATAGGGGTTTAACACTGTGTCATCCGTATTTCCGTTATTTTACAGCTTTCCTTGATTTCACCAATACTAGGCATGATTCTGCACTGTTTTGCCATACACTACAACAAAAAATCCAAGGGCTGTTGGTGAGGATTGGAACATTTAAAACCATGTAACTGTCGTGAATTTTACACATTAACCACTGGCTCATGCAAGACGCTCACAAGTAGTAGGCTACAGCTCTGATTTGCCCTGCTAAAGGGCACTCCCATGAAACTACTGACGTCAATGGGGCTCGAACCCCAAAACCCTGAGTTAAAAATTCACCACCATCACCACCATCACCACTAGGACATACAGGATCAAAAATACGAGGTAGATGTATACCCTAAAAGTCATGTATTATTCCTTAATGTTTATTCTTTAGAAAGATGAATCCACCAATTTATCAGTTCAGAGTAAAGTACCGCTTCAACCATTATTCTCCTTTTTGTTTAATTAAATCAAAGTACTTGTACCATACAGTATTTTCTTCATTTCCAAATGGATAAAGAATAATTATGTGCATCATGGGAAAGCAATCATTCTGTTGACAAGAATATAGTGCAGTATAACTTGTTAATAAATGTCAAGAGTATAAATAGGTGCAAAAACACGTGTTTTGCATCAATTAAAACTCTTCTAAACATTGTACCTAAGGTATGGGTTGTGCAACTTCATTGAGGAAACAAACATTGCAAAAGATATAAATTGCTCCAATAATAATGTGTAGAAATTAATGTTGCAAAAGACGAAGATTGCTTCTTTCATACTGGAATAGTTATCTTCTTGAATAGATAATTAAATTGTTTGTTACTTCATTCTCCGGCTCAAGGACTATTAAATCAAGTATCCATAGAAAAAAAGCTTCTTAAAAGCAGTGCAGTTTCACACACCATTCCACCAGATGCATCAAAATAAAATGGAATCAACACAACACTATCCAAATCAAAATCAGAGAATTATATGTTTGTGCTATGTGCAGGATAACCTACATCTGGGCTGAAATGGACGTCTCTTCGCCGAGTTTTACGCTAAATGATCGATGAAACGAGAATAAGAAGAAAAATAATGACACAAATAAATATAACATAATATATTGAGGGTTCAGTGCAAGACTATAGCAAGTCCTTTACTTTTGTGTGAAGGACTTGCTATAGTCTTGCATTGAACCCTCAGTATATAATGGATAATAAGGAATAAGGTTAAACTCCTAATTCAGTTTTATTTATGACAGCGAAACATATATCATAGTCCTTGCTATCACAAATAGAACCATAGCAGTTTTATTTTTTTCATTTTCTAATAATACTCCAAGCTTCAGCATAAATTCGTGGGATTGTTTTCATGTATAGCAATATGCAGACAACTTAAAGAAATTCGAAATGTCAAATCCAAGAAATCTAAGTATCTGCGGCTTTTGAAAAATAACTTTTACCAATGTTTATGTCTTATTATATACATAGAGTATTTTCAGAACGAGACCCAACTAAAAATGAAAATATCCTCACTTAATGAAGATATATAATTCATTATTCCATGATACAAAATCTTGTCACATGTGCAGCAGAATATGCTTTTGATAATAATTGTGATAGATTAGGAAATTGCTCCTAATAGGCCTTTCACCATTTTGTCACAATGAATGTCTACCCATCATTACAATGAAAGAGCATCTCTTTTGCAAATTTTGTTATCTGTTATTGCTTTCAAATTGGAACAGCCACAAATTCCAAATGAGAATATCATTGGTTGACATGAAGAACAAATAAATATAACTGCATATTATTAAACTTGTCTTAGGCAGGGTTAGTCTGGCATTTAAATACCTTTTGCAGAAAAAAGAATAATTTGTTCCAAAAAATCTCCATTTTCTAAAAGTTTCTTTACAAATAACACAGACATTTTTTGGTCAATTTGGAAAATGTGTCCTACTGCAACTTGCTCACAACGGCCAAACAAGTTATTTCAAAAGCATCATACAAACTTAAGAAAATATTGAACATAAAAATACAAATTTTAAACTTAAAAACAAATAAAAACCAAAACCAAAACCAAACCACGAATAAGATAATGAAAATCTAAAAAAACAGAAACTGAATTTTGCCATTGTCATTGTAGATTCTTAATTTTTACACCATTTTCACTAGTAAAAGCTATAAAACATTATCAAAAGTTAACACTTATAAAGGTTTTTCAACCTCATCATTTTAAATGGACTAGGCTATTGCATTGCACCATTGTTACAGAAATGAATCACAAGTTCAGAACTGAATCACATGTAATTCAGGGATAAAGACAGATTCCGCATGTCATTATTCAGGGATAAAGACAGATTCCGCATGTCATTTTTCCCGTAAAGTATAACAGTAAAACTTAAGACTATTTTTTTCCTAATGATGACCGCTCCTTGTTTCCTGTGAGACATGCATCTTATCAAACCCCTCACAGCCGTTACATTCGCTACGTAACACTAACCACTGCCTTCACGTAAAATATTGGGCCAATTTTCAGTCAATTTTTCAACAGACCCAAGTCATCTATGTGTTTAACCAAGCTATACTTTTATATTCAAATAGTTTTAATGTTAATATTTATATTGATGGTGATATGTTCGTTGGCATGCTATTTTTGCATTCCATGAGAGAAATCATTTCGTATCTAATAGCCTTATGTTACATTTATGATGGCAGTGGTTAATGTAGTGAAACTTGACAATCATAAGTGAGGAAGAGTTTGGCAAATTATAACCACTTTTATTGTTCTGCGAAACCTACAGCATATGAACAACTAGGTACAAGTTCCTTATTAAATCAAAGTTGACACAGATCTCAAGGTTAAGGAAACTACTGTGACAAAAGTAAAATTGCTCAAGATAAGCTATTTTTTCTGTTGTCACAATGTTTCTTCTCTCACAAAATTGCATAAAGAAAATGTTTTTGTTCTTTGCCTAAAATCGTTGTCTGCTGTTGCTTTCAATTTGTCAGAACACTTTTCTACAAATGTCATAAAAAAACATTTGTCACAGTGGTTTCTTACAAATGTCGAAATTCTTACAAAATGAAACAATCTCAATCATTCATAGCATATGATTGTTGTCCGCTGTTGCTTTCAGTTTGTCACAGTACTTTTGTTCAATTGTCGCAATTAACAATACTATTGTTCATGATATAAATGCACATTCTGCATTTGATTTCAATTTGTCAAAGTCCTTTCATACAAATGTCACAAAAAACAACACTATTGTTCATTATAAGTTCATCAATGTTGTCTGCAATTGCTTTCAATTTGTCAATGTACTTTCTTACTGTCCAAGTTTCACAAAAAACTCAACGCTATTGTTCATTTCATATGAGTATTGCCTGCTACTGCTTTTAATTTGTTTTAGTTCTTTTTTTTACAAAATACACAAGAAAAACCCGCAATTGATTTTTCACATACAGTGATTTCTCGTTAATCCGAACACGTCTGTTCCCAACAAAATGTCTGGATTACCGATTCATCCGGACTAATGAAGTAGCGCATGTTCTTATACACATTAAGACATAAACGGTCTGTATGCACGTGTATACTTATAACACTATAGCAAACGCCAAATTGTCGACCGTCCCAAAAATAATATTCTGATATGGCAGAAAACATTGTGGGAAAAGGAGAAATTGCTCGTCACGAGCAATTTCTCCTTTTCCCACAATGTTTTCAAAAGTTGTCTGCAACAAACTGTTCAAATAATTCCGTTCCCTTACAATTTCGTACGGATTGCGAGACATTCGGATAATCGGGGTCCGGATAAACGAGGCTTCACTGTATATCAGTGTGTTCTGATGATGTTCTCAATTTAGCATGTCATAAAGATCCATAAGAGGAAATAAATTTGACACCAATTATCTAATAGACAAGAAGGACATTTTGGTATCCTTGAAAAGTGATTTAATGAGGTGTCAACATTGAAAGCTTTATGATAGCAAATTTCCTTATTATACTTGCACTCTTTCTTTGATAAAGTCAATTTTATTAGTAATAAGAGAAAGTGACACATTTAACAAAAAGGGAAGATGATTAAGTAAAAGAAAATTGGAAATGAATACTTCCATACTAGAATTAAAGGACATTCCTCCTGCAGAAAGAATAGAAATGATTGATGGAAAAGCAGTAATTCTAGGGTAGAGCATTGGCCTCAGACCATGAGAGTTGTGGGCTTGATTCTAGTAAGTAGCGCAGCTAGATCCACATAAGACATTTAATCAATCAAGATTCAGGGCCTGTAAGGCATGCAGCCTATGTTTCCAAAGGAATCAGATTTGAGAGTGATTAATACATGTATATATGTACAGAGGACTTGTTTTACACCAAACATAAGAAAATTAGCCAAGTCTGAAATAAAACAAAATGCTCAAAACAGCAATACAAGAGTTCAAAGCAAGATTGTAGTATGTGCTTCACATTTGTGTAGGACTTACTCTAGTCTTGCATTGAGCCCTTAATATAATCTCTTGATACTGACAATAATTCAAAAGTCTAACACTGTAGAGCTATCATAATCCCCATACTGTTTGTGAAAGGGTAAAAAACAAAAAAAAAAACCTGATGGCCATAATGATTTATTGAACTATTTTAATGTTCTCCTTCTGTTCTTTCCCATTCAGACATTCTGCCAGTGAATATCAATCAGAATTGCCCTATCTCTGTTTCTAAGTTTAGAATGCCTATTAGTTACATCACGACAGGTTCTCCCTATGGGACACAGGAAAAACCATTACGGGAGGTTTGAGCGTGTTCTATTTAAAAATGTGACACCTTGTTGAAAGTAGGAACAGTTAACCTTTCTTGTTATATGGACAAGGAAAACTAGCAGCCTTATTTAAATAAGAAGATCATCATTTCATGCGTGCCAAAAAATTAGGGAACCATATCAAATGAGGAATATTATCAATTGATGTTAACCACACTTGTAAGGAAAGAGGGGTCATATTAAGGAAAGTCCATTATGAATTCATGCAACATGCCCTTGGAAGGAAAGTAGGGTACCACAAATGAATGAAGAAATACCATCAATTAACTTTGCAAAGAACTTGACCATTGTCTGGCATTTAACTGTTGATTTGTAACAACGTTTTTTTTCTCTCTCAAATCTGTTTAAACTCTACTTCATAACATATGTCATCTTTCATGAATTACAATTGCCGTATGTCTGATGTTCAATTAGGACCTAGAAATATTAACCCTTAAAATGCTGGGTAACTTTCTAAAAATAGATTGCTGTGTTATCTGCTTTCCAAAACCTTAAATATCTGCTTAATTTTGTTGAGGAAAGATACTCAAAGTAGCAAACAGGTTAGATTACAGGCCAGCTGCAAATTTATTAAGCGGCTGGCCTTGATCTTACCTGTTTGCACAAGAATGAAGTCAGTTCCAGCACTGTAAGGGTTAAGAAAGGTGATTCATTCATCCAACCTGTTCTTCAATACAGATGATCTAAAACGCCATTGTGAAGGACGGTGGTCCTGAGGTAGGGAGTCATACTCCGAAGCTTTGTTTATATGGGGTTTTAAACCTCATCAACATTATTTCACTTATGTTGCTATGCCTTATTCATAATGATATCGGAAGATCCCTTACTTAAATGCCAATAGTGGCTTGTCAAGTTTGTTGAAGCTTTCCTAAAAGTCAGTCAGGAGATTGCCGTTGGGATTGAACCCAAACTGAAAAAGGCCATGTGGTTTCATGTTCAGTACTCAAACACTAGGCCACAGAGGCCATTGGGTTCAACTCGAGACCTTCCATTTATTGACATTCAGCGCAAGTACTGGTTGTCTCCATAAAACATAAACTAAAGAGATGAAGTTGTAAGAAGTTGTTATACAATCAATGAATGATGGACTAGTTTAAACATATCTAAACACATTTGAATACAATTAAAAGCATGATCAACACCATTGGGATAAAACAGGAATTTTCTGATGATATTCCTTTTCACCATCCATCTTAACCCTTTACCAGATGCCAAATCTTTTACTGTCCCAAACTGAAAGAGTTTTGCAGACGACATTTCAAAATGTGATAAAATTGGAAAACAATCTTTTGATAAGACAAATAACATTGTGGGAAAAGGAGAAATTGCTCTTTAAGAGCAATTTCTCCTTTCCCAAAATGTTTCCAGAGTTGTCATTGTTTGGTAATGAGTTAACAAAATAAACCAAGCCCTTAAGATATCTTATGGCACTATGACTATTTAAACTGGATGACCTCGGAGATAAAAAAAATACTTGGAACAAGAAAAAGGGTCAAACAGTTAAATCTCCACATGCAATATTCATGACCATTCAAAAACGTGACTCTTGAATTTGTTGTGTTAATAGACACCATCCCCATAAGTAGAAACAACAGTACTTTGCTATTTGTGACCTGTAGAAGACAAGACTTTGGTGTCTGGAACAAGATGGCTTAAAGACACTCCCTCAAATTGGAATTTGTGTCTGGTACAAATTGAAAGCAACAGCAGAAGATGATTATGATTTGTAAAACAAACCATTTGCTTTGTATTCTATGGTAAAACTATTGTGCATCTTATGCAATATCTATTTAACAATTATCATACTTTTTTATGCCGTATCAATCAAGCAAATTAGTGATTTAAATGATTTAAAAAGGTAACCCAAGGAAGGCAAAAAAGAAATAGACAAACTGCCCAAAGACAGCAACACTTTTGTGGCAATGATCTCAAACATAAACGCAGGTAGCTTTGTCCCTTTGAGGGTATCTAGCTTTTATAGTAATGTATTTAACAGGTTAACCTTGTGAATCAACTATTCAACTATTGATCGGTTTACTATAAGGGCTAATGCATCCATTCAATATAAATGAATTTCTCCTTTTTTCAACAAAACTTTCACCATTTGTCTACATTGTATCCTTGTTCAGGAGACCCAATCACTTCAAGACATCCTCAGTTAACCCATTATCAAACAATAACGACATTTGACCGTAACAAGCAATTTCTCCTTTTCCCACTATGTTTCCAGCCCTATCAGAAAATCATTTTCCAATTTCATCACATTTTGAATTGTCGTCTAGAAACTCTTGCAATTTGCGACAGTGGGAAATTTGGCGTTTGTTAAAAGGTTAAAACATGGTTAATGGAGCAGATCAATAAATATGAATGAACCAAGAAAAAACTTGGTCAAGTAGCCGCGGAGGAGTGTCAGGGCACAATCAATTACCAATTATGGCAGGAACCATGGGAAAATTAGCTTCCAGACATTCCGCTGGGACTTTCTGTCTGTACAGAGTAATTCTCAACTCACGAAACTTGAACACATCATTAAAGCTGTCTGTTCACAGATGAGAAAATGCGAAAGTCGAAACATGATTTCTTTGAAATAATGCAGCATATGTAGTGATTCATATCATATCATATGATATCGTATTTGTTTTACATCAATTGTGAAGGAAGCTGAAAGCTTGTCCTAAGCCACTCTCGATGACTGCTTCCTGGATACTAAGCCAGTAAATGCGCTGGTTTGTGGGTTAGTCCCAGAAATTTTCACCCGCCTAACGGGGATGCGAACCCGGGAAAATAAATAGTGTTTTTAAAATCAACTTAAAAGCTGTCTATATAGTTTAATATTTACAGTTGGTATGTAGATGAATGCTTTTGGGTAAAAATACATATAAACCTATAGTTTACAGGCTCTTAGTACTTTAATTGGAACTCATTTTTCTTTCAATTACTATTTTCCAGTGTATACCATACAACAGTACAGAAATTGTATTGTTAAAAGAAGTCCTATTTTGACTTCCAAATTTCCTAACATCTGTGAAAAAGCAGCTTTAAATCATCTAAAAATTCCCTGAAAAACTGCACCTATGTTAATTAAATACCTTATTAACCGTTAGAATGCTAGCTAATTTTCTAAAAATAGATTTTTGTGTCGTCTGCTTTCTAAAACCTTCCTTAATCTAGATGAGGAAAGATACTCAGAGTAGCCAATTTACTTTGCAACTGGCCTGGATCCAATCTGTTTGCATAATCATGAAGTCGGTTGGAGCACTTTAAGGGTTAAACGAATTCTAAACAAGAGGGCCATAATGGCCCTAGAATCGCTCACCTGAGTTTTGTTGACCTTATTTCAATATATTTGAAGAACAAGTTAGAAGCATCATTTTAATTTTCAGCAGGTTTTATAATCCTTTATCTAGTGACATGTTTTTCACTGTTGAAAGTATGGACAAAGTTGCTTGATGTTGGACATTAAAATGGTACATTATTGTTACAATGCAGAAAGTGAATATTTAACTCTTACAGATTTTTGTTGCGAAGTGTGCAGTATGATTTATATTTCTCATTATGTGGACTTACCTCAAATTGAACCGCTCCTGAATATATACAGCCTCTCACTTCGAAACAATGTGGTTTCTTGGCAATTAGTTGATACACAAACAATTTTGAGGCAAAATACGAAAAATAAAATCCTCACGTGTTTTAAAGATTTGTATTAAACGAAAGTTGTCTTTCATCACCAACTGGTACCCAGCTTTTTAAAGCGGATTTAATGTAAAATGACTTTTCTCCCAATACTATTCGTAAATCACGCAATCCCTGTGAATTCTTTTAATAAAATGGTTTTCAAATCCGTCCATTTCTCACATTTTATATTATTCGTTATGTCTGGATACAAATAACAGGTTGTTTCTCTCGTGTGGTTCCCGTATTGGGTGGAGAATATTATATAAATCATATTGCATATAATCAAAGTACGACAACTACTCCATAACACATGATAGCAAACATGTAACATGGAAACTTATGATAACAGGGACGACTGATTCTTTAAATCTTTAAATGTTAAAAAATACCCAAAATGATGCTTCATACTAAATACCACATCTAAACCACCTACTCCTTTTTTTAACCATATTTTCTCCCCTACACCTAGGGATGCTCCACATCCAAACATTGCCCAAGAGGTTTGTGAGAAGATATTGTTTTAGTTATACATTCTACCATAAAAGTGAAATCACAAACATGCTCAAGTTAAATGCAGTGTTTTGAGATACCCTAATTCTTTGACCAATATCTAAAACGGGACCCCAAAGAAAATGAGGTAAAACACAAACATGTACATTCAATATTCAACAGATTTCACCATAGCAAGCATGTATTTCAAGATATCAAAATTCTTTGAACAATCTTTAAAAACAAGCCACAAAAGACTATTCCTGTGAAATTATTTCAAAATCTGATAAGTGGATTCTGTCAAAATGATTTTTTAAGAATTACAGAAATTCCCCCTTTTTCATGCCACGGCAACCAAAGTTCAGCATACAATCAATTTCTTTGAACAACTTCAAAAGAACTTCATCCAACAGACATTCCTGTGAAGTTTGGTTGAAATCGGATCAATAATTTAGAAGAAGAAGATGTTTAAAGAAATTGTTGATGACGCAAACACTTTCAAAATTCAACGCATCATGGCATCCATGTTTTTCGAGATATCAAAATTCTTTGAACAATCTTTAAAAAGGGACCCCAAAAGAACATTCCTGTGAAACTATTTCAGAATCTGACCAGTGAATTACGAAAATTCCCCCTTTTTCATGCCACAGCAACCAAAGTTCTGAATGGAATCAGTTTCTTTGAACAACTTTTGAAGAGCATCACCCAAGGAACATTCCTGTGAAGTTTGGTTGAAATCAGCCCAACAGTTTAAGAGAAGAAGACGTTTAAAGAAATTGTTGACGACGCATGACGGACGACGGACGACGGACATTGGGCGATCACAAAAGCTCACCTTGAGCACTTTGTGCTCAGGTGAGCTAAAAAAGGAGAATCCATGATGAGCGAATTATTCCTTGGCCAAGTTTTCAAATGGGGTCAGCTGTAAAATAGTTTGCAGTCGCACACACCGGGAAGAAGGTTAAATATTCACGGTTTGAAAAGCATTAGCTTATTCCTAAATATCATAAGGTCATAAGTGTACTCATTCATATGCATCCCTCAACCTCTTTAAAGATTCAACACTGAATATTTGAACATGTTTTCCAAGTAAAACGTGACTGGTTCATAAACATTAACCTCATGAAAGATTCAAGAACTGTGTTCATTAAATTTGTGAAAGAAAAATGGCCATTTATGAACACAAAGTTGTTCTTGAACATGTTCACAAACATAAATATGTTTGATGCGCATGAATATCAAGAATATGCTCATGTCCATGAATATCAAGAATATGCTCATGTCCATGAATATCAAGAATAGACTCATGTCCATGAATATCGAGAATAGGCTCATGTCCATGAATATCAAGAATATGCTCATGTCCATGAATATCAAGAATATGCTCATGTCCATGAATATCAAGAATATGCTCATGTCCATGAATATCAAGAATATGCTCATGTCCATGAATATCAAGAATATGCTCATGTCCATGAATACATTTATGAACATGTTCTTGAAATTCATGGAGATATTCAGAGTTCTTATAGATAACAAATCTAAAGGGACTACAGTCAAACTTGTGTTAAGAGGCCAGCCTATGGGACAGAGTAAATTGGCTGTTTAAGACAGGTTGGCTGCTTAACACAAATTGCTGTCCATTATAAATCTAACAATGGGACTTTCTGTAGTGGCTGTTTAAGGCAGGCTGGCTGCTTAAAAGGGTGGCTGCTTAACACAAGTTGGACTGTATCATACTTTCACCTTAAGATACCATCCATAAATATCAGTTTAGATTTAGGCAAATACTCTTCTTGAATCATTTAGTAAAACACTACCCTCGTGTGAATTTTTTTACCTTTAGTATAAAATCAAAACATATAGCAAGTGGGCTTCAAGAGAGCATAATTGAAACATGTTTAACTTGAAACTAGGAATGGAGTATTAATCAATCAAACCATTTTGTATGCCTTAATGTCTTTCTAATGTATGAAGCCAAGTTTCTCCATGCCGTGGTATATTAGAATCTAACTATGGAGACACTGTAGGGGGTCTAATGTCACTTAATGATGAAATAGTCGAAAATAGATTCTATTTCCTCTTTAGGTCGGACACTTTAATTAATAGGCTGACATTAACCTTTTTTATCTTTGTATCTATTGATTTTGACATTTTCTTTTCCTTTTTCATACCAAAATACACGAGAAAAGCTATTTGAAAACATTTAGAGTAGAATTAATTAAATTTGTTTGTTTTCTATGTTCAAGGGGTAGAGCAATTGCCTCTGGACATGAGGGTCGTGGGTTCAAATCATTTAAGAAGCTAGTCTTCTTTGCAACCGTTCAGTAACTCACAATGGGAGCAAATACTGCATGGTCACATATCCAGGAAGCAGAATTGAAAGTGATGAATGCAATTTGAAAGAGTTTGTTCATAATCAATGTTACAAAAAAAAAAATGTATTTTTTTCCCCTTAAAATCTGATACATAAGTCTGTGACACAAATGGATTATCATGATCAGATGGCTTCTCATGATATTTCAGTCCACACATGATTTAATTAACCAAGACTCTTGCGGGCAATTAGATGAAGCTATTTCATTATAACAATTATCATTTGTGGGAAACAATTGATAACTAGTGATTAAATCAATTCAAACCATTTCAACTAGATGATGGTATTTCATGGTATAACTTATCATTTGTTAGTAACAATAAATAACTAGCAATTAAATCAATTAAAACCATTCAACTAGCATTCCTAACTATCAACTTCTACTAAACAATTAAACACACACAGGGAACCAAAAACAAAACCAGTTAGGTACAAAATAAAACTACCCCATGCCGAAACATAAAGTTTCACCTGAATTGTGCAAAAGGTCAAAGCTCAAGGGTGCAAATTAAGGTCACTAACTATCAGGAAGTGCAGAGGTCGGAGGTGGAGGAGGAATGTCCGAGGTCAAGGACGATGTCAAGGGTGTTGCCAGGGACGACGCAGGGGTCGTCTTCAAGAGGTCACCGATCACCTTGCTGGTTATTTTCGGCGGACTCACTGAGAGGATTGGTTTGGGGAGAGAGGCACGTCTGCAAAGAGAGAGAGAAATAAAAACCGGAATGAGTCGTGGGTGCAACAGACAGATACCGACTGAGATAGGGGTTTCTATAACTACTGTTAACCCTTAGAATGCTGGGTAATTTTCTAAAAATAGGCTTTTGTGTCATCTGCTTTTCCAAAACCTTAAATATCTGCTTAGTTTTGATGAAGAAAGATACTCAGAGTAGCAAATAGGTTAGATCACAGGCCAGCCGCCAATTTACTTGGCGGCTGGCCGGGATCTAACCTGTTTGCGAAAGCATGAAGTCGGATCCAGCACTATAAAGATCAATAATTGCTATTCACAGTCCATATCCATATACAAGTAAGAGCAGGCAGCCCAGAATTTTTTTTTATCTAGATGAAGCCTTTATAACAGTTTCCTTCGTGTAAACTTGTTTTAAACACATTTTAAGCAAATAATTTTTGTGAAAACCATAGCGACTTAAGTAGAAATTGCTTGTGACAAGCGATATATAATCACAAGCAATTTCTACTTTAGTCACCATGGTCGCTGTCTTGAATCAAAATGGCTCCGACCAAACACAAATGTTGTTTGACATCATTAAACAATTAAACATAAAAAAAATGTCCTCTGCTGTTGTTTCCAATTTGAACCTGTCACAAATTTCAAATGAGAGAAAGAGCCAAATTCTCTTTTGGAATCTTATAACAAATCTAAAACCCTTCACCTGAATGGCAACTTAGAAACTTCTTTTGAAAACATTATAACATTGTTTTCTAAACATGACAAAAAAAGGTCCTTATAGTCAAGGCTATTTAAGCACTCCTATTACTAATACTAGGCAGGCATTTACTCTATAAAGTTTCTATATACTCAGGGTAATTATTTCAATTGTATCTTCTATAATCATAATAATTATATGATAATCATAATAATTAGCTGTAATTTGAAACTAATTGAATTATAGACGCAAAGAAGTTTCTACATAATCATGGTAGTTTTCTTGAAAGAAGAATGAAATTATAGACATCTCCAATTCACCATCAGTACACACATAGAAACACCTAAATCAAAGAGAAGAAACGTTCTGATTTATTGTTATTAAGCACTAATTAGAAACCGTTAAGGAATCTTTCTGACGTAAAAGGAAGTTGCCTACAGTGGTCCATTTCCTTATTCGTCACTATGTCATTGAAAGATGTCTGGTGGTGCAAGATGCTTAAAGGCATCTTTAGACAATACAGAGAGTGTCAATTATTTTCCAAAATAACTATTCTATATCGAATAAGTACCCTAAAAGCAGAATAATAATGAATGAAAGCATGAATGAATGCTGTTTTAAGGCGCTTCAATGATTTGGATAAACGTATATTGAATTATTTACAGGCTAAAATGTCTGCAGTTGGTTTCAATTTGGACCAATGACAATTAAGTCTTCATAAAGGAGAAATGGGTTAATCATAGTAATAGATTTCTAAGGTGTCTACAGTGTTAATATGTTATAAGCGGAGATGAGTATTTTCTGAGCTTGAATCATAAGCAGGATGACCGTTTAAAAGCAAATTGCGACGATTAAACTATAAAAGCATGGCTTCTTTACAATGTACATGATAACCTATCATTATTCCTTCACCTACAAGTAAATGATTTCATTATCCGATAAAAATATGATTGGGAAAATATGATAGATGTCTCATACAAAAACTATGGTAAGTAAACTGTCTTAAGTAAATTATCGTATGCAACATACATATACAAAAGAAAATAAAATCAAATTATTTCTGAAATTCACAAACTTGTCTTTTAAGCCCACCATACTTAAACCGAAAATTATCTTAATTTAACTTATTCAATTAGTCTGTCTTAATAACAATGGTCTTCAATGCTTATTAACCCAGTACCCTTAATCGGAATATGTGAATGGCTCAAATTCAAGGTAACAGCAGAAAAACATTCTCATAATGTGATTGGGAAAATTTATTGAAATAATGAAACATATCGGTCAGAATGATCTTAGCTTATATGCGATTCAAAGCTGTGATATCCAATATATTTCTGTTATTTTACGGCTTTCCTGGATTTCACCGGTACTAGGCAGAGCTCTGCAGTGTCTTGCCCAAGAATATATTGCTCATTACGTTTCCATGCCTTCAATTTTTACCATTCACACATTTTCACCTGGGGAAATGGGTTAAACTTTTATCGGCTTGAATATTTATGTCACAGAATAACTTTTATGTTACAGAATGACGTCAAGGATGCTTAAATTATCCCATTTCAATGCTTTCCCTAATGAAGTGTTACATTAAACCATTTGATTCACTAAAGGAAATGCAATTCCAAAACCCTTGTGACAAAACAAAAATTAGCTCATACCAATCAAATTCTCCTTTAGTCACAATAATTTAGATGTTTACATTAAATTATATAATAGCAAACTCTGATACCATCATCTTCTGTCATTTCAATCTCTCAAAAATATTCCAAATCTGGTCTCTTGTTTACATTTCTGATAAACATTCTTAAAAGACTCAAACAATAAGGACAAATCCATAAAGCTTAATGGCTCAACACTTTATTCCATACCGAGAAAGAGCGTCAGATTGCGTCAGAAAAGGAAACTGAATGAAATTACAGACAAAGCATCTTTAAGACCAAGACTCCATGTTGACTCATTTCCGTGCCTTTTCTGGAGACAGATTTGCGTCACAATGGTGTTGAATCAATGTCGTAAAGAAATTCAACTTTATGCTCATCATTTGTCGTTCGCATTTGCTTTCAATATGGACCAGTCATAAATTCTCAGAAGGAGGGAATGGCTTGAAGGAATTATTTCTTAAAATGAAGTTTTTGAAGTAAAAACTATCAAACTAATCCTCTCAAAGCAGTTCCTGTAAGTCTTGTCAATTCACATAACTCAATATGGCGGAAAATTTGAAATTTGTAATATCTTTTATAGCATTATCTCTATTCTGTAAAACTTCCAAAATCATAATTAAAAGTATTCAAAGTTATTTTTTGATAAGCTGTTTTAACAAACAAATATGGTGATCAAAAACTACAAATTTGTTTTCATGAATTATAATCCCTTTTTGAATAAATGAAACAAACAAAATAATTGAAAACTTTGTACTTTTTCACACACCAGTCTTGTTTTCGTGATCAACGCATAAGCAGAGATTGAATACTACACACCTTTGCATGTCTGACCTTTAATGAAAAAAAACAAAATCAAATTTGTGCGCTCTATCATCTTACTAAAACAACAAGATGTCTGCATGCAACTGCCCGCAAGCAAAATGTATCATCTTTCATCTTAATTTGGCTTTTTGACCAGTTTTTATTTCGCCAGAAGAAAATAGGATGAACAGTAATGTTCACAAACAAATCAGAGATTTGTACTGTTACAGAACATCTTAAGCACCTAAGAATAAATAAAAGTAAGAAAGCACATTGAAGAACCTAGTTTAGGAAAGATAATATCATTTAACTTGACAGAACATATCACAATTTAGCTGCAATTTCTCTTTTTTTGTCACAATGCTTTTTCAAATCTTTGACAACAAGTTAGTAGGATAGAGTTCAGTGGACGGATTCTGTTAATGATGACTAACAGATTGACTAAAATTAACAAGTACAATTCATTACCAATTTTTTTATTATCAAAATTGTTGTAATAAAAGGAGAATTCACCGATAATATCTTCTCGTCAAAATGTATTTTTAAATGGTGTTTTCTTCAAACCTTAAATAGTTAAATTGTTTTAGTGAAAGTTTAAGCAAGAATATATAATAAGGAAGATTGTGGTACTAGTCTTTAGATATATTAAACAAGATGCCAGATAGGACTCAATTAAGTAGGAATGCTAATTTCAACCTTTGCCAATTATTTGTATATGAACAATAATCTTTTTATGGACAAAATCATTCTTGATTTCATCTTTATATGAAGAATATCATACTTAAATTCATCTTTATATGGACTTTATAATTCTTAGATTAATCACTATATGGACAATATCATTCTGAAATATAGCTCTATACCCGATTTCCTCATAAAGGAAAAAGAAACTTCAAATCATGATTATAACTATTGACTATAATTATTTAAAAAAGTAAATGCTCTAACTGTTCATCTTTTAAACAATATCTCACAATACACTGTCACACACAATAACAAAAGAAAACACTTTCTTCACTTCATTTCGGAAATCAAATTTTTACAATTTACAAACAACTTCTTAAACTTTCAATTTACAAATTACAATCTACAAAACACTTACAGACCGACACTTTCTCAACACAAATTCAAAAATAAAATCATACAGTAATCAAACTCACATGCAAAACATTATCTCAAAACTTCACTTTTCAAAATCAATCACATAGACCATTTCTGAACACTTCATTTCTCAAATAGAAATCGTCATACCGCAAATTACAACACAGACACTTAAAATTCTCAACACTTCATTTCATTTTTCAAATCAACATCATACAATACAAAAACAATTGAAAGACCTCTCTAGAGACTTATGTCTGCAAATAAAATCTAAAGGTACCAACAAAACATGTAAACAAAAAAATTCACTTCATTTCAAACATTTCTTAACAAGATTACCCAATTAACTTACTGATCAGCAAAAGTGACTTTCAACCATCCTCCTCTATGAAAATTAGAATTATAGATTATCACAACTGCTCAAATAATAATCATATATTTATAACCATGTTTCATAGAGTTTTGACATTGCATTAACATCTTTCCATATTATTTAATGATGAGGAAGACTCTTGCCCTTGATTGATAATAAAGGCTCGGTCTAGCCACATGTAGGAACATCCATTAAAGCATTCTGTTATCAAGTTTGGAGAGAGACTTGATTGAATGATTCAAATTAACTATTCTGGATTCCAACCAAAAGTTGACATGAACTTAGAGATTTTGAAAACATTACCATATTGGCTTGGCCAATGAGACTCCATCTCAAATTACACAAGCATTATTGATTTCATACAGGTACCTCTATATTTTCTTTTCTTATGGGGTGTAAAGCCATTTCAACTCTAAGTGTTTAAAGCGTTGAAAACTATAAGACCAAATATAACGTCAAACAACGATAGAATAACTCTAAAAGAAGTGGTCTGGTTGTTCGAGTAGAATTTTTACCTTCTGGTTTAACTTCAACTATGCCAACTGATTCTATATTAAGCATTGCCTCTTGTAAAGGTCAACTTTTTTAAATGAAATGCTATATTTCACCATTAAACCCAGATTCTTATGAAAAGAGATCATTTCATTGCGATCAAATCTCCTGTTTTATTGGTGGCTGAAACCATTTGTTGCAGATGACATTAGATCACTTAAAAACTATTTGATTGTAGAACAAAAAACCTTTTATAGTTGTTTTATATGACATTTTGAACAAGCATTGAATGTTCTTACATTTCCAACAAATAAAACTACATTGTTAAGTAATTATGCTAAAGAAATTTGACCTAAGCAATCACCTTTAAGAAAAAAAAATGTTTGGCCGATCATGAACACAAACATGTTTTTAACATATTCATGAATTTTAAGAGCATGTTAATGGACATGAACACGTCCATGAATACATCCATGAACATGGTCTTGATGTTCTTAAAATTCATGAACATTTTCAGGAATAACTTAATGTTCATGAAAGGCCATTCTTTGTTCATGTCTGTTAATAAACACAGTTCTTGAATCCTTTGCATGGAATACTTGTCAACAATCAGCATTCCCAGGAATCTTTGGGTAAGGAATTACATACAGGCAGAAAGATGGGGGAGAAATCATTAATTGAATCTCAAAGCATGAGACAATGCAATTAATGGGAGTGTTGTAATAAGCCTGTAAATAGAATCAATGAGGTTTTGTTAACATATCAATTCCTCATGTGCCTTTTTGTGTCAGTGGAGTTTGTCTTTTGTGTTTTTCATTCATATTAAAGGTTAAATGGACATGAACAACATGTGATTTTATCATTTTATTATGTTTTTGCTTTTTTGTGGGGGTTGAAATGAAAAGCTGGTGACAGTCTTAGGCATTTGAAAAATAAAACCATAAGATGTTAGGCTTTTATGTTACAAGGTATTTCTTTTTATTACAGTGTTTTTTTCTTCGGCAGTTTCCTCACAGAAGTTTATTTCCATTTCGACTTTATTTCCAAATAATAATGAGAGGAAATGTATGTTATACGATATCTTTTGTATTAATATCATTCAAATCATGTGCCATCTATTTGTTAAAATAAAATAAAAAGGAATTTATCACATTGACAAATTATAAATGACAATTACATTTAAACAAAAGCATGCATGCCAAAAGTGAAAAAGTTCATATTAAACTAGCTATATATTATGTAATTAATTCAACATATTTGAAGTAAACAATGATCAGAGCTACATTTTGATTTTACTAAGCAATTATTTGATATGTTATGTATAAATACAAAAATACTATATAATAGATTAATATATTAAATGAGAAGCTATACATACAAAAATATTTGATTAAATTGAATAATCCTGTTAAATTTTGTAAACATTTTTGTTTATGTCTAGTTTAAAATTTGACCTATGATGATGAATTTACTTCTTATTTTGATCAACTATTCTGAGCAATTTTCCCATTAAGTCACAATGGTTTCTTGCATATTTCTACAAAGGAATAATCATATCATACAATAAGTTAATTGAGGGTTCATTGCAATGCATCATAGTAAGTGCTTCATGTTTATGGAGAAGCACTTACTAAGCCTTGCACTGAACCCTCAAAGTATGTTCCCTTGCTCAATTTTGAAAGGTCATTTCAAAATTCCTAGAGATTATAAATGAGTTATAGTCAATTTCAACAATTTGTAAGCTCTAAGACTACCTGATCATACTGTAAATCATTGGTAAGCGGTGAGTGAATCATGCATACTCTAAACACTCACCCTCTCCTGAGAGTTGACAATACCAAGGGAAAACGTTTATTTTCCGTCAACATGGGACTAGAATAATAAAGAATACAGATAGGTGCTTATCTTTAAATATATAGACCAAACAATCTATGGGGACTATCACACAGAATGTGTTGTGAGAGCAAAAATTGTTTAAAAGGTGATTTAAACAGTCCTCATCACTAAATCAATTACCGTTTTCAATATCAATACAATATTTAGATGTTGAAAACCTGTGTTTTCATTGAATGATTGTGAAAAGAGCGTTAGAGCCTTTAGTCCTAAGATTGATTGAAAAACTTGGCTTATTAACAGTTATTGGTTGCTCTTAGATGCACCTTGCAACAAGCATGATTAGAGTGTTTGACCCATTTCATAATTTGGGTCTTGGATGGAAGTAAAAGATCACTATTCACAAAATAAACCATCTAAATGGATTCCTAAAAATGTTTACTAAATCTGCAACGTAAATTGGCTTTATCTCCAATAAACGGTTATAAAAGGAGATGAGAAGTGTCTCAAGGCGATGTTTGTTTAATGATATTTAAACATTTTGAAGTACATTTGGTCAAAAAGTTATCTGCAGGTGTCTGATGCACTTATTCAACCAAAATGTTGCAAATTTATTACATGCATGTTCAGGTGCTTCTTTTAAGGAGAGAATTCATGTACATAGGAAAGATGATAAATTATAAGGGTTTATACAATTATTTAGTCAATATGGGATTTGAGGCAAATAACAATATACCAAGGGAACAAGCTTATCTTCTAACATAATGAATAAAATAAGACAAGGTTTTATGGACATATATATAAATAAAAAAAAAAGAAACATACATGGAATCATGCATCGATAATTCATATGAAAAAAAAGAGAAAGAAAAAAATATGTAGCTTAATCGTGCTCTTTTGTGGTGGTACAACATTTACGGGCAATGGCAGTTGTCAAAATGAGACTAGGACATTAATGCATGCTTTTGTAACACAATATTGCAAGGAATAAATAAGTTTACTGTGAGTTACAGCTTAATTACCTCATGTATGGGTGACATCTAAAATTGTAAGCAAACAAACAGTTGAAATAGTGGAAAAATGATTGGTCAATTTTTCATAAACCATATATAACTATCCAAAATACAACTCGTCTTGGTATTCCAACATAAATTAAAATGTACATGTACATGTATATACATTTACATTTTGAATCTTATTATTCATTAAAAGAACTCTTTTTTTCCCTACATCTTATACCTAAAATATCTTATAATGTCTTAGTCTGACTGATCTAATAAGGCTACATTTGAATTCGGCTTTTTGTTTTCTCATGGAATTTAACATTCTTTAATTACTTTTTACATGGATTGTTACCTAAAATATTAAGTGATTGACAAAGTGAATAAGGAAAAACTTTTTTGTTGACTATCGTATCTATGCTCTCTTAAAGTGTTTTTTTTAATATAAGTTATGTAAGAATGTTTAAAGGATTTTCTTTTTAGTTCTGTACAGGTTATTGTATGAGTTTGTTTAATTTCATTGGGTTTTAACATATTTCAACAATTTTCCAGTTATATTGCAATGCCAAGCTCATTTTGAATGGAGAAAGACCTCTTACTCAACTACTTGTTAGGGCTGGTCTAGGAGGACAGAACCATCGGCATTCTGTAAGTCATAAAAGAGATTACCTCTTTTAAAAATTCAATAAAAGAGCTACTCTGTTTTGGATCTATGCGGAGAGGGGATTTCTGATTTTATTAAGAGAGAGAAATTCCTTAATAACAGATCTTATGTTAAACTGAAATTAATTCTAATTTTGTGATTGCATTAAGAGGGAGAAATTCTCTTTAATTAATAACAGATCTTCTGCTAAAGAGTTACTCAAAATTTAATCCAAATTAAGACGCTTCAGTCCAAGACTATAGTAATAATAAGACCTTCACAAATGTGAAGGACTTAATTTAGTCTTGCATTTTTCCCTCAATATAATTGCAATAACACATCTGTGGCAATAGATTGACAAAACCATTGTGTTTAGGAAAACTATTGTGACAAAGTAGGAAATTACATGAGAAGAGCAATTTCTTTTTTTACCACAATGGTTCACCTCATACTCTTACAGAATCTAAAACAATTAATTAGATTGACCTCTCAGTTACCTATGATTTCAATTTTGACCAGCCACAAATCCCACACAGGGGAGAAAAGGTTATTTTATTTGATCTTTTTCAGGGAAATGGTTAAAGACTGCCATAAAAGAATTATGTATTAGATGAAAGCAGACTAACTACTGAAGAGAGTATCAATATCACTGATTTAACCCATGCCTCCATGTTGTAATTTGTGACTGGCCCAAATTCAAAGCAACAACAGGCAAAAGAATATATCGCATTAATAATTCTTTCTCCATATATATTGGGTATAAATCATTGTGACAAAAGGATAAATTGCTCATCATGAGCAATTTATCCTTTTGTCACAATCGTTTCTAAGGTTGCCTGCAGCAGATGCTTATCTGAGGTTTAATGGGGTAAGAGGTTAAATCTTTGGTAGAAAATACAGAACTGAAACTATTAGACCTAACAGTATATTCTCAAAACAGAGGAGACTTTGGAAATTTTGGACACTTTGCTTTGTAAACCCACTAAAATGTTATGCAGTGATGAAATTATTATCAAACTTCATATTCTCAAGGTATGCCTTGTTTAATCATTCAATTATTCCTGTTCATCAACATTTATTTATTAATTCATTCAAGGCTTATCAAAAAAGCTATCTCAGAAAAATTGCATGACAATTACAGGGGTGGTGAAATCTGATTTTTATTAACTTGTCCTTCAGTGCTAAATCTTTTCCTGCACTTATAAAGGTATAAAGATTATAAAGCACATTTTGGTAATTATTTATGTGTCTATTGAGGCTTTTGGACAAGCTGGGCAATTTGTACAATTAATTTTGACGCCCCTGATTTAAAAGAGGGTTTCTTACAATGACCAACAGTTACTGTCTTGACACTGATATTAAACTCCCTGGAGAGAAAAAAATTGAATCCAAAATCTTTGATATAGAGCTTAAAGCAGGTAAAATATTGATGCATGTTTCCAAAGTTTCAGTACTGTATTAAGAGAATATAGAAAGATGCTTCAAGGGAGGGAACATGGGGATGTGGGGTTAAAGAGGGATTATATCTCATACTAAAGTACTAATTAGTACTAATTACTAATCATCCGTTTTTAATCGCTCCAGAATGTCACACCGAAGCCCGTAATTTTTGAGAAGGGAAAAAATTCATGATTTTTTTCAAAAAGGGAGATAATTATCATATGCAAAGGAATACCTACTTCTTACCTCCCCTTGGCCCTTTGGATCCCGATCGCTTCCTGAGTTTCTTTAGAAACGCTAAGTGAGTTCTATAGCAACTGTTAAAAAGGTGTGGAGAGCACAAAATGATTAATGGAACCATTGAGAAACATGAACGCTATAAACCATTACTCCATTTATCTCATATTCTCGTCTGGATAGGTCAAATTCGGACAGCAAAAAAAGACAATAATGATAAACTCTGTGGTCCAGGTAAGAGTCGTTTTAAGTGTTCTTTACACAATAGTCATGGTTTTCTTATTATTTTTTGGCAAATCCTATTTTGTTGGTACTCATTAGAGAAGTGCCTATTCCAGTCAATTCTAATGAGTACCAACAATATAGGGTTTAGAGAAGCAACAAAGAAAGATAGGCAATGGGAAACTGATCTTAACTGGACCCATGTGATCTATCAACATTCTATCGAATAAAATGATGATTTCAACTTAAAGCTGTTTGTTCACAGATGTGTGAAAATTTGGAAGTAATACTTAATTTCTTTAAAACTGTACAACAGCTGTACTGTTGTATGACACTTTCTGGATAATTATTATATGAAACATAGATAGTTCCATTTTGAGTTTTAAGAGCCTGTATATACAGTGAATAAATAAGTCTATATACAGTCGAGCCTCGATAGACCGAATGTCGTTAATCCGTATTATTCTCCATCCGAACAGGATTTGTAGGGAACGGTCCTTACCTTCATTAATTCCACTGTTTAATCTGGAAAATCCACGTTCCGGCTCCGGACAATTAAAGTCGGGAACCAAGCCTAACTTCTAATAGTATATGCGCATGACTAATCCGGAAACCAGCATAATGATTATTCTTTTTACGGTTACCTACGTTTATTGATGATACGTCAATCCAACATTCACACCTTTGGCAAATTTGCACATATGCTTGATCATAAAATGTCACCAAGTGTAGTGTAATGAAAGGTGTTGATTGTTTGTAAATCGGTCATTTAGTCAGTTAACTGGTCTTACCTAATTGTAATTATCGTCGCGTGCAGAAAGTCGAGTTTGTAAAAGGTGTTAACTCGCTGCATTGACAGCGATCAGGAGACAATGTCTGGCAATAATTTTCAACTGTTACGTTTTTTTTTTACTTCATAGTAATTATTATGAAAAACAGTGTATAGGTAAACATTTCACTGGAAACTCGCCGATTGTTTATTCCGGATTATTCATTAAAACGAACATTACTCCTGGGAACGAAAGTGTTCGGATAAACGAGGCTCGACTGTACAGTGAATTAATATGTATTTAAACGTGTTGCAACAGTTTAGGCAACAATTTAGAGATCTACCGCATAAAAACTGTACATACTTTGACATATTGACGCTTCATGAATTGATAATGCTTTTTAAAACTAGATGTACTTTTAATTGTATTTCATACAATGACCACCATTTCAATGACATTTCTCTCTTCAAATTCTCTCATCTGTGAACAAGTAGATTAAAAAATCTGCATCAGATTTTAAAATCATTAATCATTTTCTAATCAGAGTCAAACTCAATCACTCTGACATCTGTTTAATTAAACTCCAAAGAGCCTAATGTTAACAAAAAAAAAACGTAATTAAACTATCAACAAATCACTAAGAAGTCAACCCAAAATCCCTCTTTAAAGCAAGAGAATGCATTGCTTTGGTGTGCTTAATTTTGCAAAAACTTAGCACCTGACAAATATTTGATGACAAAAGAATGAATTTCTAATAATTCAGAATTTCATGCTTAGACCAAAGTCAAATGTTGGTAACTAAACATCAATGGAGTAATGGGGGGAAAATAATATAGATTGAGTGAAATCAAAATGGAATTGAAAACTTATCTAAATGGCAACCTCTTTCTCTTAATCTTCCACCTGTATAAGAAAGCTTAAACATATTTCTGTCTTATAAAGAGTTCAGAACAAGACTAAAGTGAAGGACTTGCTATAGTCTTGCATTGAACCCTCAATATATGATGTGAATAAATGTGCTTTGCCAAAGGACACTCCACAGTAAAATAGCTGAACACCATTGGGAATCGAACCCGGTTGGTAGATAGCTAGTCCTGCCAATAACCATTGCGCCACTGCAAATTAAATTTACAGGTATCAAAAATGCTAAAACAATTTCAATGTAAGACAATTGGTTAGATAACAGAGGCGGTTAAGATTGGAGAGACTGGACAGCCTATTGTCTAATCCAGGCATCACCAAAATTTGTCATAGTTGTTTCCTTGGACAAGACACTCCAATGCCTTTGACCTCAAAAATACATATTTAGCTGTATTAATATATAATATTAATAAAACATTGTAAATATTCATTTAATATACAAATATTAGAAAACATGGTCCTTTTGGCAATCTAATACAGGTAACAAATAAAGATCAAGGTTTTGCCATGTAAGTTTAACACTTTCCCTGATACAAATATTTGTTAAAATGGGGTTTAATGCCTTGTCTACCATTTTTTAGTTATGTTACAGCTTTCCTGGTTTCACCAGTACTGGGCTTGGGCTCCGAAGTGTCTTGCCAAAGAACACTCCCACAAAACCAGTGGTACCAGTGAGGCTAGAACTCAGGACCAGTGGGGCCTAAGACCGCAACCTTAACTACTGTGCAACATAGAAATAAAAATCAAAATCTGTCAAATTGTTGTCTCTTAAAACATTGAAACAAGAGTGGAGAGGTTGCTTATAGAAGGTAGTTTTCTTCCTGTGATACACATCTTTTTGTCCTCATCTGAATAACTGAGCAATATCATTCACCACTCATGCCATATTGATAGGCAGCCACATTTTCAAGAAGACAAGTATCTTGAACAAGGGAAAGTGTTACAATGAAAAATGAATAAAATACAACAAATGATGAAAACACAGGTAGAATAAAAGACTTTCTAAACATAACTTGGAAATTAATAAAACTAAACCGGAGGGACAAATTGATTAAATCTTTGTGTCTGTGTCAACTGTGTAACCTTTTATTAATTGTGCCATATTAGGCACAAGCAGCACCGGTTACATATGCAGGATGCAAAGTAGAGGGCGATTTATCCTTGTTGTTTACACTTGGTTCACAACCAATGTAAAATAAACAAGCTCAAGATCAAGCTGCATTCCTTCGCATGAACAAATTCCTTACACATATGTGACACTAAGCTTACAGTTGCTTTAAAGAGATTCAGTCATATACTTGAATGAATAAATGAATGATATTCTAAAGCGCATCAACAGGTAAGGTCATTAAGCTCCCATTAGTACCATGTGGATAAGCATATATATATATATACATAACATATCGGCTTTGAAATGAGTAAATCACTAAGAAAAAACTATAGTAAGGGCATTGTTTCTGGTCCATCTCATCGAAACATGTAACAGACATCAAAAACCTATGTTACCCATAGCTTACGTCCTCTTTACTTAAACACGGTCCCATTACATTGAAATGAGTATCAGTCATCAAAAACCTATGTATTCATTACTTACAGCTTCATAACTTAAACATATTCATGCATTTTAACTAAAGACATACATGCATCAAAATTTATCATTCAACATTTGCATGTAATTCCTACAGTCACTTTAACATAGACATACAAAAAAAAAATTCCATTCATACAACTGAAACTTTGATTTCCTTTTGGAGGCATAACTACACTGTTAAATTATTGTTTCTACATAGAACACACATTATTCATCTCATAGATACTACATGCTTACTTTAATCTTAGTGTATGGATATACAAAAAAATTGAATTATGTCAACATGATAACTCATTTTCAACATAACTCCTTCAAATATGAGTTTACTTTTTGAACAAACAGTCCGAAACATTCACTTGAAACATGCAAACAGTTAAATTTAGTTTTGACACACAAAATAATAAGTACATTCACTTTTGACATGCAAACATTTATATTAATTTTTGGCACACAATTTTGTTACCTAATTGACTTAAAGCACAATCTTCTTGACTGACTTTTTGTATGTTTTAAACCAGACAAGTATCAAGTTAATCTTTGACAATTTCTGGGTTCCATGCAAAGTTTACAATAGTCAATGCTTCATTATGGCAAAGGCATTAATATTGTCTTGCATTGATCCCTGATATTGAGGTTTGAAATTTGTTATGATATTCCCCTAAACTTTTTTTGATAATAAGCACATATCATTTGGAGCTATTATAAGTTATAAAGAAATTAGTCAAATAACAAATTTTCCAAAATCCAACAATACTTTCTTATAGGTATATCTTTTTATCATTCAATTGACACCTTTCTAGATGAATAATCGCAAAACCTTATATAACAGATTAGGTCACACCAATTCTTTGTCTATTTTTTCCAAATAACTAGTTTACATGCAGCTTGACACACATTAAAAACTTCCGTACTTCAACATCAACAAGATATTCTTCAACGTCACCTGGGCATCTATTGAAGAGAACCTGGGGACATATCAGTCTTTGCTTTGATCAAACACCTACAACTCACTGTCACAATCGACACATGCAAACAACAGCCATACTGAACGTTAATCTAACATGCAGGACATACATTCAATTTAATAAGTCATCATTTTCTCTGTCATCTGACATACTGCAATCAACATGCACACAAATATATACAGTCTGTATTATTGTACTGCTGAACCAAACACTGTACATCCCCGGTAAAGGATTCCTGGACTGTGTTCATGAACTTACTGAACAATCATGATGAAAGACTTGACAGTTCATGAACTCAAAGTTACTTTTGACCAAGTTTATAAATTTCAAGAACATATTCATGAACATATTCATAGACACGTTCATGAATACTTTCATGAACATATTCTTGTTATTCAAGAACATATCTAATTTTAACTTTATGTTCATGAACTGCCAATTTTGGTCAGTTCATGAACACACTTCTTGAAACCTTTACCAAGGATCATTCATGTCTGTACATGAGGTTCATTAACACATATCTTGAATCCTTCATAAAGGATATACAAAAAATGGGAAAAGGCTTTCAACATGCACACAAATATTTGCTTTGTGCAATTTGAAGGTTCAACGCAAGACTATCATAAGTGCTTCACAAACATGAAATACATACTATAATCTTGCGTTGAACCCTCAAATTGCATTGTCGAACCAGATATTTTACAAATAAATAAGTATGGCATTGCTAATCATTCATGCTGTTTAATTACAATAATGTTTAACTACAATCACATTACTTTTACGCATCTGCTGCTGGCAGAAGCCTTTAGAAGCCACTGTTACAATAAAGACATGCTGCTAATGAGCAATTCATCCTCTGATTACAGTGAATTCTGCCAAATATCTGAATGAAATTGTGTTCTTTTCATGCTATTTTCTATGTCTGTTGTTTTCAATTTGGAAAAGTCACAAATTCTGATTCTACAAGACAGCACTGGACAACTTTTGAAATGATTGTGGAAAAGAGCAATTGTTTGGTTCTAATAAGTAAGTTGATATATATGTCATAAACAAATGCTTGTAACAAAGATCACATGACACCTTAACAATATTTCTCATAACATTTTCAAAGCAATGAACTTTCTGACATGGAAAGATATTTCTTGGCTCCAGCGAATGGTCCTTTTTTCACAGTGTTTTTTCAAGAAAGAAATAATAGTCTACACATGTGGACTTAAAGATGAAAGTAAAGACTTATGAGCTTGTGAGTAAGAGTATGTGTTTTTTAAGGTAGAATCCATTTAAACATTTTTTTTTAAAAAACAATCCTATCCTATTTCAAGCCCAAGGTACCTCTATGTGGCGATTGAAATATAATTCACATCTCCTACCATTAAATAGTTAACAGAAGATTTCTCGCGGCAATATTCCACTTTTTGAACTTATGATTACTTGGTTGTTACATGCAAAGGTTACCCTAAGACCTAAAACACATTTGTTTCACCCTTTCCCAAACAATAACGACATTCAACCACTTTGTTGCAGACGACTTTGTTGCAGATGACTTTAGAAAACATTGTGGGAAAAGGAGAAATTGCTCGTAAGAGCAATTTTTCCTTTCCCCGCAATGTTTTCTGCTCTATCAGAATATGATTGTCCAATTTCATCACATTTTGAAGTGTCGTCTGCAAACTTTTTCAATTTGGGATAGTCGAAAATTTGTTTGGAAAAGGGTTAAATCGACTGCCCTAATTGTATGTCTGTTTACAGCAGACATTGCTTAAAATGTGTAACATTAAATCATTTACTTAATGTTATTGAGTAGGAACCAAGGTGTTAAAGGTAGAAACTATTTGTAACAATGAGCTTTCTCCTTTTGTACCTGCAGTTTTTCTTTTTCATCTATTACTACTGATATATTTAAATGTTTTTTAGATGATGCAATAGGTTAAATGAAAACACGCAATATCTACAGTGAGTAAAATGTCACTTCCAATATAGAAAACTTTCATGCAATAGTTCCAGATAACCTGATAACAAAATATGCACAATCACCCTTTTTGGGTGTCTAACAAAAACAGAACAAACAAATCACACCGAATTTGTGTGATTCAAGGACCATAATAAAGTATCTTCCAGGTTAATAAACATGCTTTAGATATATTAGATCTTACTCCATTATATCTACCTCTTCAGGATCTACTACACATTGCAGAAACCACTGTGGCAATAAAGCATAAATTGCTCATTGTGAGCAATTCATTTTGAGCAATTCATCCTTTATGTTACATTTATTTCTACTAAATATCTCAAAGAAAATATTTAAATAAATTCCTTTTAAAACATGAAGCACAGGCAGTTTTCCATGCTAAAAGCTTAAATCTATATGACATTTTCATCTGCAATCAAGCAAATTTGTAAATATGAACATTTTGCAACAGGTGAGTTTTACAAAAATAAGTATGAGTGTACAATGCCCAGAGATATAGTTTCTAAAACTACATTGACAATTATAATGAGCTAAGCATGCAATCCTTTTTCCAGCGCTAAACCATACCCAATGTTCCTACTTAAATGTAAACCAACACACATCTTTGACATACTTTATAGAACAGTTTACCAAATGTTCATACTTTAATGTAAACTGACATAGAACAAAGAAGAATTACCAAATGTCCCTACTTAAATTCAAACCAACAAAGACCTTTAAAATACTGAATAGAAAGGTATAAAAAAATGTTTCTTATCAAATATAAACAACATAGATCTGTGACATAACATGTAGAATAGTAAACCCAATGTTCCTACTTAAAAATATAAACTAACCTAGATCTATGACATAATGTGTGGAACAGTAAACCAAGTGTTCCTGCTTAAAGGTAAACCAATATAAATATGTGACACACTGTATAGAATAGTATACCCGAAGCATAATAAGATTTTGCCACGTCTGATCAGGACCAATTACTATATACAATAGTGATGGTGTGATGCAAGACTATAGCAACTCCTTCATAAAAGCGAAAGACTCGCTACAGTCTTGTGTAGAGTCCTCAATATCTAGAAGAGGAATAGATTCTAACTATATAATAAAATAATAAAAAGCATATTTACCTGTCAATAAGGGCATCAATGTCTTTTTGTTCTGAGTCAGATTCTATGGATTCATCATCATCATCATCGTCATCATCATCATCAGCATCATCTTCCTCTGGTTGTTCCTCCAATAGTACATCCCCTAGACCTTGATGTTGTGCCTGTACACCGACAGAAGTGCCACTCTTTCCCTCTAACCCATCTATCGAAGCCACGTCACCATTTATTGCAGTCATCAAGTCCCCGTATGCCACATCGCTCTCCCCGGCTTTCAACCGCGCCTCGGCTTTTAATCTATCTGCCTCTTGTACCTCTCTCAGTTTATTGGCAGCCCTTTCCGAGGCAACGGCAGCCTCAATCTCACTGGCAATGCTTACTTCTACAAAAGGACTAGCTGAAGGAGCATTATTATTATTAATGAAGGCATCAAAGGAAATATCACTCGGTGCATTAGAGGAGTCTTGCTCGTGAAAGTTCAACACACGTGCGCTATCAATAGATTCGTCTTCACTCACCTCTTTGTCTCCCTTGGACGCGGCTGGCCCGAAGCTCCTACCTTTCGTCACGAGGCCCATCTTGCTGCTCGGCGAAAGCGAGAGTGGTTTGATCTTTCGCTCGGGGACGGTGTTTCCGGCTTCGCTGTAGCCGCGGTATTTTGAAATCAGATTCTGGAGCCTGTCACCTCCTTTCTCACTCTGGCTTCGTTTCACTTGTTCTAGAAGAGTGAAATGAAATAAAGAGATTTCTATGAATATCGTAAAAAAGATATTGTCGCTTTGAAAATTGAGTTTTTTTTAAAACTTATTCTTTTTGTCAGATTTCTTTTCTTTGTTTGTTCTCAATAAACGTCGGTCAGAGCTGGAATAAATTCTTCTTTTCCTGAGATTTTCAATGCTGCTTTTTATCTTTGACAAGTTTACAAAAGTTAACTGTCACTTGAATAGCTCTCAACGTCTGCTGTCAGTAACTTAGACTAGGACAAGGCTTCATCCATTCCACCATATGAATTCCAAATAATATTGGGATTAAACCACTCTTACAAAAAGGATAAAATCGCCCATATTGAACAATTTTTCCTTATTTGTCACAGCAGTTTCTAAGTTTTTTGGCAGCACTGTGGTAAAATGAGTCAAAATTGAAAATAACAGCTGACGACAACAAAATAGTATTAAATATACATATTCTAATGATATCAGGAATAAACCACTGTTACAAAAAGGATAAATTGCTCAACTTGAGCAATTTATCCTTTTTGTTACAGTGGTTTCTAAATTCTTGTGCAGCAGACATGACAAAATAAAGTATCATGGGGTAAAGGCTTAAACACGGAATCCGGATAAACAACCGCCTACTGCAATGGCATTGAATAACGTCTACATTAATGTGAAAAGCTTTCTAGATTTTTCTATTTTATTTTATTTCATATAGAACTATTCATTTTCAAAGGAGAAAAACAACTATATTTAATGTGAAAAGCTTTTTGTGTGTTTCCATTTTTGTCCTAGATATGCTCTCACTATCAAAGGAGAAAAACATCTATATCTTATAGCTCCTGAAATCACATCTAGAAATCAAGTACAAAGTACAAAAACAAGAACAAAATATAAAATGTCACAATTATGGATCAAATTTTCTATGATAGCAAAAGAAAAAAACAAACATCTACCCACACAACTATAATATCTAATATAGCATATAATAAGGTGTAAAAATCTCAAGTTAAGCCAAACAATAAATAAGAAAGAAATTTCATAAATTTCCTTTTATATGCATCTATCCCCATATATACACACATATTTTTTTCCATAGAGATTCCAAATTATAGGCAGGCCTCAATCAAATGAGCCTATTATTCTGAGAAGTTTCACCAATGGGAAAGCAGCAGCTCAATAACAAAAATCCTGAGCCAATCAAATGTCAAAATTGATATCAATGCTCTCTGTAATTAAAAAAAAGGCTCACATATAGGTAGGTGACATTACAAGGTGATGTGGAAAAGACAATAACTAAGTGAAAGTAATTCAAAGTGAATGGTCAATTGTATAATCAAACAATTAGTTGGATAGTGATCTAAGATAGAATCTACCAATTCCATCTAAAGGTTGTAGCATCACAGCATTAGACTGGATGGCCAGAAAAACACAACTTAAACTAAAACTTCTATCATACACACTATTCCATATAGAAATAGTGATTGCTTCAAATTGAGAGCAACATCAGACCATTAAAAATAGAAAGATACATATCCAACTCTCTGGTATGTATTTGGAAGAAACCACTGTGACGAAAGGATGAATTGCTCATTAGGAGCAATTGATCCTTTCATCACATAGGTTTCTAAAGACTTCTATGGCAGATGCCATAAAGATATCGTGGAGTAAGGCAATAAGATTTGATCAGGTCAATTCTACCTCTTAACAGTTTTAAACTGCTCTTAATTTCAAAGAGATTTCCAGTGATCATTTGGTAAAATCATAATCTAAACAAGTCTTGTGAAAACAAAATAACAAAACATACTCATTCTACAATAAGTATTTTCCTCTGGAAACCATTATCATCTTTTTCCATAATTCTAACAATTGAACACAATCATTTCTCTATATCATATAACAACTTAGGCAAGAAGCTTTCTGTTTCAGCATAAACTGGCCCAATGAAAAACATACCAAAGGGCTCATTACAAGACTAAGTTAGGTATTTCACTTTAATGAAAAACTTACAATAGTCTTGAAATGACTCCTACAGTTAATATTTTGGGTGACATTGGAACCTAGACATACTCGACACCAAATAAGGTGAAGTTCCTTTTAATGGAAACTTTCGAAGTACATTTGGGCCAACTTGATGTGCATTAATTGGAACATTTATATTGCATTCTGAAGTTATTCCCGACATTCAATCTACTTTTCTTCAATCTGCCTGAATGTTTCAAGCAAGTTTATGGATTATGGAGAAGTCAATGGAGCCCAAAACCCAAATATGATATTATTCTATGTTCAGAGTTCTTTGGCCTATTTTTGCACAAGGTATAACTTATTACTTTTCTATATTTGGAGAAAAAAATCTATGTTTATAATTATTTTATGACAGGAAGCTTTTCTTTTCCAATGTTTTCATTTATGCAATTACTAAAAACATACTTTCCACAACAGTTACTTTTCTGTATATTGAAGGTTCAATGCAATATTATAGTAAGTACTTGCTATGGTCTTGCATTCAACCTTTGGTATGAAAGAAAAGACAAAAATACATCTTCAGCATGAACTTATACTTCATCAAAAAAGAAGGAGCAGTAAAAACAGTAATTAAACATATCTTTTACAGAATAAGTCAGGAATCTAATGGTCATGCACCTTTAATTTGCATTAATACATGAAAAGTTAATTGGCGCACCAATGAGCCAAACCAAATCTATAACAAACTCTGTAAGTAACTAGCTTGAGCCAATCAAAAATCATAATTGCTAGTACAACACAAATTAATATGCACAAGCATGATGCTCATCAACCCAAATTAATTTTTAGCTATGATTGAAAAATTACAATCTCTGGCACCACTGTAAATAATGATAAATGAAATGTGTTTTAAAAAAGAAGCAAATCTAGCAAATTCCCTCTCTCTCTTGAAATGCTTTCTCATGCGTTGTTTTCATGTACAGTTCATTAAACATTTAATGAGAAATGTAGCAACTAAATGATTACCATTGGCATGATGTCAATGTTAAGATGATGTAACAAAAATGTAACACAACGCACCCATATCAGTAAATGTAAAAGTCTGAAAAGTCAATGTTTAATAAACCACTACTACAGCATATTGCAGGACCAATGCAAGACTTTAGCAACTCCTTCACTTTTATCAAGCAGTTGTAAGTTAAAGTCTTGCATTGAGCCCTTGATAAACTCCTTTCATTGAAGCATCTGCAGCAGAAAATCAAGAAACCGTTGCATCAAGAAAAGATACAACTCACATTAAGCAATTTCTTAAATTGTCACAATGGTGTCTACATGTAATTACAATGCTTGAGTTTTTTTGTTATTACCGTTACTTTCAGTTTTGGACCAATCAACTAAAACCATAAAAAGGGATTGGTTTACATATAATAGAGTGGGATAAAACC
Source organism: Cerastoderma edule (assembly GCA_947846245.1). Taxonomy (NCBI): domain Eukaryota; kingdom Metazoa; phylum Mollusca; class Bivalvia; order Cardiida; family Cardiidae; genus Cerastoderma; species Cerastoderma edule. Next base: position 34,073,115 of record OX401412.1, read on the forward strand.
TTTCGATCTGGAAAGCAGATGACACAACCATATATTTTTACAAAATTACCCAGCATTCTAGGGGCAACGCCCATATTTGTTAATCTACAATCATGGTGTTAGTTAGGTGACCTGTGAGACTATTAGACGAGGGGTGAAGGATGGCTGGTCTAAAATGGCTGATGGTCTGCTACTGGGTTGTCATGGAAACAAGCCGGTACCCGTTGTGAAGCTGTTAGCTAGGGAGCCACACCATTGGTCAATTGGAACTAGTTCATCTTGCAAAGGGACATAACTCTGGTAATGACGGATATTGTAACCTTGGTTTGTTATACTCATGACACATTGCCCGCATGGGTGAAAGTTGAAGAATTTCAAAAACTTGAAATCTGGTGTTCAGTACCCTGAAAAGGCATGTTTGCTACAGCATTATATAGGGACAAAAAGTCTCAAAAACCTGAAATTCAGGAACAATCCTGAACACTTTCACCCTGATGATGCTTTGAATATGGGACAACATTGTGATCTGATCTTGGGCCCATTTGATAAACAATCATAAGTGTGATTTTAATTGCTCTGAGCTAAATACACTTAAGACATTTGATGAAATCGACCCCAGGTTCTGTGTTGCATCAGCATTATCTAATTGTTTCCTCAAAGCATAACTCATAAAAGGAGGAAAAAAAATTAAAATAATCCTTTTATTTTAAATTGAACTTGTATTTGAGATCCACCGATTTCTTTTGAAGGAATCACAGCAAAGCACTTCAGACAACTTTGTAAAGAGTTCTTTTCTTCGAAAAAGACTCAATGCTTATAATAACGACTGCTTAAGGTTTCCCAAATCATCCATATAACATGCAATGGTTGAAAAAAAAAAAAAGAAAAAGAAAAATGAATAAAGTATAGAAGCCTAGATCCAAGAGTTATGTCCCTTTCAGACCGGATACGAAAACCAGACGGTATCCAACTAACTTACTAGAGATAAATTTAGATCCGTATTGCCCCGGAATAACCTCAATACCTTCCGATTGATCCGACTTATCGGAGTCCAGTGACGAGAGAGAGGTTTGCGTTTGAGACGTGTACTTTTGTTTAAACAAAGTCTCCGCCGGCTTGAGGCGCTTCAAGATATCTTGACCCCTATCCTGTAAGGTCATACACAGTCTTTCTTATGTAATTCATTTTACTATAACAAGATTAGAATAAGAGGGTTCAATACAAGACTATAGAAAGTCCTTCACAGACATGAAGGACTTACTATAGTTTTGCACTGAACCCTCATTATGCACTAGGCAATATGTCTCAGTACAAAAAATATTGCAAACAAAAAATCCAAATCTGATAATCAAAAAAAGTGCTTAACTCCAAACATTTTCCAAATTTCAGTGTATCTTGTTATTGATGTACGAAATTTTATATCAAATTGAGAACCAATTCGTAAGGGTAATTTTGCATTGCTGAAAGCACAGTTTTGTGCCTCAGTGAATAAAGATGACCTTAGCAAATATCAAACGTATCTTTTGCAATGCATAAAAAAACAACTTTTCCATATCAATTTGGCAAGAAGCTGTTGTCAAAATGGAAGAAATTGCATGTCATGAAAAGTTATTCCTTTTGTCACATTGGTTCTGTGAATTTTCTGTTGGGGATGCATTTAAACATGTACATGTATATATGAAGAGTAGTGTTAATGTGACACGAAACCATCGTTTTCTCCCTCTGATGAAAACATAGTAATGGTAAAGCATGAATTTACCTTTAATCCATATTAAAATATGAAGGATTTAGCTTTAAAACATGAATTTGCAGAAGCAACCGATTTGATTATAAATGATAAAGATTCTTCGTTTCATACCATTTCAATGTCTTAAAAGTGTAAAGCTTAAAATTGTTACATAAAAATAATTTTTTCACTCAATATCAGGATGCTTTGAATAGCCCTGAAGCTTGCTGTTTTCTTTATATTTCCTCTTAATTAATCTTTGACAGTTAAGTTAAACAAAATCATTGCTGCAAAAGGAGGATTTGCTCATTATGAACAATAAAATAATTGGCAGTATGGAATTGTTGATCAAAATGATCATACCTGGCTTCTGGATCTCCTAGAGCTGAATAGTGATCCACCTCCTTCAATAGTACAACAATAACAACACATGAAATATAGTCAAAATTCTTGATATATCATAATATATTATAGTGACAATACTTGATATATCATAATATATCATTCTAACTCACTTACTTTAATTTAAACTTATCTATGTTACATCAATTATATAAATTGTGCAATTATTTTGCAGATGACATTTCAAAATGTGATGAATTAAGAAAACAATCTTCTGATAGGACAGAAATCATTGTGGGAAAAGGAGAAATTGCTCGCTAAGAGCAATATCTCCTTTTTCCACCATTTTTTTCAGAGTCGTCTGCAACAAACCAGTCAAATGTCGTCTGCAAACTCTTACTATTATAAGACATATCTTTGTATTGTGATATGATTGAAATAGTGATATGGAAGAACTTCTACTATCAATAGAAAAAGTTCATCAATATCACTATTTCAATCATATCACAATTATAACCACCAATATGGGAAAACAAAGATAGAAAACCATCTTTAGACAAATGTCCAGTATATAACTATCAATTTATGACCAAAAAGGTTTCAACATATAAATACACAAAACACCAAATAAGATACAGTTTGTATATTAAAAAAAAAAAAAATCAAACTAAACATTATACTATTATACATACATGTAAATCATTGGCAGCTTAAAATAATCAATCCTTTCCTTGAATGGGAAATTGTAACTGTTCCAAATTAAAGGAAACAAACTTTTTGATCAGAACCACTTGACCATTGTGACCGTTGAATGGGGGGGCATTTAATAACGGGTGCTTTTGATGATGGGAGCGTATGAGAGTACCCACTATTAAACAGGGCTTCTTGATCAGATTCATATATTACAAAAATAAGTCTGATTTGACTGGAGACTTTGTGTAGGCTTAAATGATAAAACTCTTGATAATAGGCACTCGACACAGTCTTAGCATCTACATTTTTAAAGGTCAAACAGTTTTTCTTACATGATACTTAATATGAAAGATCACTGTGAAATACCATCTTTCAGTTTCTTTTTATTAGGGAATTTTAACTGATCTAAATTGAAAGCAACCACAGGCAACAAGAAATGGGATGAAAGAAATTAAATGTTCTCTTTATGGCATTGGACAGAAAACTTTGTTACAAAAGCATAAATTGCTGATTAGGAGCAACTTACTCTTTATGACAGTGGTCTCTCTTTAGTTTTCTGAAGCAGATGCACAAACAAGAGGTATAGTTGAAGTAGTTAAAAAGACTTTAAGTTTTTATTGCAATTTAAAAGGTCAAACAGTTTGTCTTACATGTTAATATGAAAAATCACTAAAATATACCATATTCAAAACTCGGTCAAATTTAAAACTAGGTGCATTGCATTCAGTGCCTTTGAAAGAGAATTATAACTGGTCTCAATTGAAAGCAACTGTGGACAACAAGAAATAGGATGAAATAGAATGAATTATATTTTTCATGATATCGAATAGAATACAGAATTGAGACGGCCTATTCTATCACAAGAGCATTATAGTGACAAAAGCATAATTAGCTGATTAGGAGCAACTTATTCTTTTTGACTCAGTGGTTTCTAAAGTCTTAGGCAGTAAATGATGCACTTAAAGGAGGTATTGTTGAGTAATGGGTCAAACGAGTTTGAATGTTGATCGAATTTCTGAAGGTCAAACACTTCATCTTACTTGTTAATAAAAAAATTACTGTGAAAAACTATATATAAAACTTAGTGCATTCCAATCAGTTTCTTTATAAGGGACTTCTTTACTGGTCTATACCAAGAGCAACTGTCAGCAGACAAAACGAAAAAGAAAAGATTAAAAATGTTCTTCATGATATGTATAGAATACATAGTATACATAGGTATTGTTGAGTAACAGGTCAATAGAGTTTGAATCTTTTTTTGAATTTGAAAAGGTCAAACAGTTTGTCTAACTTGTTAATAAGAAAAATCACAGGGACATAACCTTCTTCTAACTCGGATAACTAACCTATTTCTCAATAAGGGAATTTTTGAATGGTCAAATTGAAAAAGTAGCAGCATAAAACATAAATATAATGGATAATATCAACTTGATCCATTTTCTTTACAATATTGGACCAAAAACTTTGTTACAAAAGGACAACTATTATCGGTAATATATATATGCTTGTCAGTGGTTTCGTTGGTCTTCTGCCGCAAGTAGATGAAAATGAGATATTGGGAAGTAACAGGTTAACTTTACATGCATGTGCTTTCATTCTAAAAGGTCAAACAGTTTGTCCAACTTGCTAATATGATGAACTCATCGCCGTACCACTCCGAGGTTCCAATGCAAGACTTGAGCTTAACATGAGTCTTACCTGTGAATTCTTTGTCACACTTTTAAACACATGTCTTCATTATATTCACAAAAAAACAAAGTTACCTTTGCGATTCATGGGTTACAACAATTTTGTAAACACATATAGACATAAAGTTACGAATTTTTGTGAGACAGGCTATTTGACTCTCCTTACTTCAATGTCACAGTTGTAGTAAGACATATCAATTGTTGACTATTTATCATGGGTACATAAAAACATACATATCATCGCTTTTTACATGTATTTGTTAAAATTTTAATTAGATAAATCTGATTTGGAGGGTACTCTTTTGATTTGTTTCCACAAAACAATTCTATTAAGTACCTCCAGTACCTGCAATATAAGGTTTAGAGAAGAAAATTTTAAAAAAAGAAGTGGAAGTGAGCACTTGTTAAAAGAAATCTGGTTTTGAGAGAACTCATTAGAATTGTTCGGGAAGACAATTTTCATGAGTACCATCAATACATAGCTTAGAGTAGAGATAAAGAAGTAATCAATGAATATACTCTTATCATCTAGACATCTAACTATAATTCAAGATCTCAGGGCATTGTAGACTTATACCATTTGGTTACTGGAGTCAAAGACTTGATAAAGAGATTATTTAACCTTCATTTAATATGCTAAAAGAAAATAATTACAATGTTAATTGCACTTAAAGGTATTTAAAAACATTGTGAAAGATCAAGAAAATGAATGTTATGTACATTTTCAACTTCAAATTTTCAAACAAAACAAAAACAGTCTTAATGAAAAAAAGTAGAAAAATAAAAATAGTACAGTCTCATTTATTTTAAGCAAACTATATAAATTAAGAAATTAAGTCTTGCTCAAGTGTAAGTTTTTGAGAATATATTTTTCTATAATGATATTGAGATTGAAAATTGCCTTTAATTAATTTAACATTAAAACTATACCTGATGAATCTTTGCTGTCATCCACTTTCCTGAAATATATGAAGAAAATGAAACAAACAGTTAAAGAACAGCGATATAAACATTGCAAAATGTACCTCATATACCTAAAAATATACAAAGAAAATGAAACAAACAGTTAAAGTATAGTGATGTTAACATTATAACAATACATCAGATGCCCAAGACTGTGTATTAAAACATTTCAACATGAAGCCAATTCATCCTTTTTGGTTTGTACTCATTAGAAGCATCTCATGTATATACTTAGAAATATTAACATATTCTGAATCAATTTTGCATTCAGTAGTCATTTTTCATCAAATATTACACAGCAATAGAAAATATGTATTGTTTTGACATTTTATTTTGTTATGCAAATTGTCTCATGTATGAAAAAGCACCTGTAAAGCTTCCTTGGGAATCTATCAGTACATGGCTAGGAAAAAAGTTTCACGCCCAAGGACCTTCTGCAGTGAAATAGTCATCCATTATAGGGATTCACACCCAGGTAGTTTGATCTAAATTCCCCCGACACTTACACCTAACCCCAACAAGGAGCCATAAATGAAAGCCGCTTTGTAAAAAATTCCCTACCAATTGCAGTTGAAATAAAAGCAAAAAATAAATACTAAAAAAAAAAAAAATTGCTTAGCAAGGGAATAACTAATTCAAAGCATAAATCTTTAGTCTGTTGATATAAACGACTGAAACACTGCTCCCAAAAGGCGTAAGGTGCCTTGTTGATTTATCTATTTTGTTTGTAAACTTTTTTCTTGATTAGATATGTCTACAGATTTTAAACATATTTTATTGTTCAGCCTTCGCAACTGACAGACTAGCTGCTTCTATGGAAAGTTGGATTTAAATAGATGCAGAAATTCTTTCTTGCGAACCTTCCTAGCATCATATGATAAGAGTGGTTAAAAGTTTCTTGTGACAAAAAATACCACCTCTTATTCTAAGTTTAGATTTTTGTTTACAAAAGAAACAAAAAACGTTAAAACAAGTTGCAACATCTGCAATACAAATTTTTTTTATCTTTTATAAAGGGTCATGAACGACATTTGAAAGCTATCAATAATTGAATCTTACATAACTTAACAAATAACACAAATATTTGTTGTCATTTTATCGGTAGAAGACATTTCATTTCATAAAGTAAAATTCCCAATCAGTGAGTTAAGTCCTTTAAGGGGCACCTTGCCAAAGGACTTTACCCTACCAAACAGTCCAGCCTCACATCAAAGACTATTGGGGGATTGAACCCAGGTCATGCAGTCACTTCATGCTAGCCAAATGACATCCAAGGCCATCTGACATATTTCCCGATAAGCAGATTTGAAAAAGGAGAGCGACTAAATTCATCTATTTTATGGTGACGCCTACGCCAGAAACAATTGGCAAGCTACTACACCTGACACTCTTTTTATGGGTTTTTAATCTTTTGTCTGATATGGACATCGTTAAATGCTCTTATAGAGACCACATTAAAAACCTATTTATTGACAAACAAGGGCAAATATGCTCATCATGAGAGATTTAACATTGTTTTCCTACTGCTTTATTTTATCAATAATTAAAAATTTCTTTTTAGAAGAAATCGTTGCCTTTGTAAGCAGCATAAACAAGGGATTAAGATTTATCTGAAAAAGGGAAGGGTTTTTATGAAAAAACAGAATAATAAAAATTGATATCTGTCCATAAGAAGATAATTTTACAGCAACAGAAAAACCTTCCAGAATAAAAACGATTTAAATGCATCCTTATGTAACAACAGGTTTGTCAGTATATTCCACACATGATAAACATTTTTATAAGAATTACTGTAGAAATTGCACAAAAATAATGCTCATTTAAAGAAACAGGTTGTAAAGGCTTGCATAGTTTGCGATTTTCCCAAAAACTTATTAAACCCTTAGTGCTGGGTTATTTTCTAAAAATAGATTGTTGTGTCATAGGCTTTCAAAAACCTAAAATATCTGCTTAATTTTGATGAGAAAAGATACTCAGAGTAGCAATCAGTTTAGATCACAGGCCAGTCGCAATTTACTTGGCGGCTGGCCTGGATTCAACCTGTTTGCATAAGCATAAAGTCAGTTCCAGCACTATAAGGGTTAGACAAGCATTCATTTGCAGACTCAAGCAAAAACCCCAAGGCTGATTCAAGGTTAACCCTTATAGTGCTGAGGCCGACTTCAAGCTCATGCAAACAGGTTAAATCACAGGCCAGCCACCAAGTCAATTGGCGGCTGGCCTGTGATTTAACCTGTTTGCTACTCTGAGTATCTTTCCTTATCAAAATTATGCAGATATTTAAGGTTTTTGAAAGCATACGACACACAAATCTTTTTTTAAAAAATATCCTGCATTCTAAGGGTTAACTTTACTGAATCATAAATCACTATTTCTTTGAATTAAAGCTGCTTGTTCACAAATGTGAGGAAATTTGGAAGTTGAAAATAAATTCCATAAAACTGTACAACAGCTGTACTTTTGTATGATGCCCACTGGAGAGTAGCTATTGGTATCAAAAATAGTTTGTATTTAAGTTTCTGGAGCCTGGACAAAGTGAATTAGTATGGATTTATATCCAAAAGTGTTGGAACTGTTTTGAGATCAACCGTATAAAGACTGTACACACTTGATATAACGATGTTCCTGAATTAACTTCGCTTTCAATAACCACATTCATTTGTTTATCATTACAACAATTCAAAAAACATATCATTTCAAAGACTTTTTAAATTTTCTCTACTGTGAACAAGCAACTTTAACATTCTTGATATGTCAGAAGTATGTGAGGTTAGACAGTAAAACCAGGGAAATTGGTTTTCGTCTTATTTCTTATCGACAATATTTCATTATATCACAGAGCCTCCAATTGTTGCATTATTATTACATTCCTTCACATTAACCCTTAAAATGCTAGGTTATTTTTCAAAAATAGATTTTTGTGTTGTCTGCTTTCCGAAGCCTCAAAATATCTGCTTAATTTTGATGAGGAAAGATACTCAGAGAAGCAATCATGTTAGATCACAGACCACGGCTGGCCTTGATCCAACCTGATTGCATAAAAATGAAGTGGGTTTCAGCTCTCTAAGGGTCAAGAGTTCAATGCAATACTATAGAAAGTTCAAATAAAAATTTACTGATATTTTACTAATGGAAACTATGAAGTCATTAAAAATATCAAAATAGCCATGCAATTCATGCAAGCAATCAAATTTGAAAAACACTACCGGTACATATAGATTGGACAGAAATAGTTCAAAAGAACAAAAATACTATAAAATCTAAAACAGACACTTCTATAAAAACAATATATAATTAATATTAATGAACCCATTCCTTCATCATCCAATAGTTTGTTATCTATAAGGTAAGCAACATGACTCGGCCATTATAGTATACAAAAATGTAAAGATAAAAAATTTCTGGGTTCATTTTATTAGTTCATATATGGGATATAATTCAGTGTCAACAATTTTTCAGTTATGAAACTGCTTTCCTGGATTCACCAGTACTAGACTAGGACTCTGAAGTGTCTAGCAAAAAAAACCTCCCACCATAGGTATTGGTGGAGCTCGAACCAGGGACCCAGAATTCTACAGGTAGCGACCTTTAACCACATGGCCATACCGGCTCCCTTGTAATTTCAGGTGGCAGTATCATGACAAAATAAGTAATTAATTACTTAGAACAATTATTTGTTAACATCAAGAGCAATCTCTTTCTTTTACAATAGGTATGTTGAAACAAATATGGTTATAATCAAAGAATTGCCTAATCCTTTCACTTTTGAATAAAATTTAAAATGGAAAGGAAATAAAAAAGATAATTCTAAACATTATAAAAAGAAATGAAAAAAAGAAAGCAATAAAAACAAATGTAAAAGACACTACAATCTTCATCTAGAAAAAAAATATATATCTATTATGTTTACCGTGGCAGCAGTCTTCTAAAATGTTAAAGTATAAAGAAAAAAATAAAATATATATTGCAAAAGAATATTATAATTGATAAACAAACATCATGTTTATCTTTTTAATATTCTTTTCCTATCATTTCTCCTTTCCATGTCATATGTTAAAGATAACATGAAGCAACTATCAATGTGAATCAATTATCAAAGTGTAGATTTACCATTTATAAAAATCAAAACATGTTTAATGATAATCAAACAAATTAAATTAGTTGAGCAAAAGGAGAACTTAAAGTGATACTAAAGCTCTCCAATTGATGATGTTTCAATGTTTCCTCTGCTTCAAAAGTAGGGGAGGTCTGTTTGTCATAGAAAGGTTCAAGTTTTATTCCAACCACATCTGAAATATGATTGCTTGCTAGAAACATTTTATCCAAAGACAAAAGATGTACCACTTTCTGTACCAATTAACTGCTATGAAAGGAAACCCATGCATATAACCAGTATATACTTCATTCTCTAGTTACAACAGTTGTATGAATATAAATCTAGATTACATTAAAGACCTTCTATCTAGAAATGGCAAAATTTGTGGACAAATCCCAGGCTTAATTTACTATTACTTAATGTGAAACACTTAAAATGAAATATGGGGCATTTTCAACATTAAAGATGGTTTAATAGATTGTAATCTTTCTTGGCAAGATGTTTCTTAGTTGCTTCTATCCTCATTTGTACATTTGCATACACTTCCATTCTTAATAACTAAACCTTATCCTTTCTCCCAATCAAATAAATCTTTCACCATTATTCTTCAATTTTCACTTCAAAGTGCGAATGTGCAGTGACCGGTGATCACCATGATGGAAAAATGAGACAGGTATTCACATGTCTAGAAAAGGGGGACATATTTATCTTGTAATAAAAAATGAAAAAAATAAATAAAGAAAAAAAATCTCTGCGGGAAAGCAGCTCCCTGTCACAATATAGTTTATTATATGTCGAAAATTACATAAAATTGTTATTTACGCCATTGTTGGAATTAATGACTATCCTTTCAATTAAAGCAATTAACTTATATCATTAAAACCAATTTATGACTTTCTATCATTAACCGCCTTCCTCTCCATTGTGAATAACAAACTAGCGAAGTGATAGCGTAACCATGGTTTCCATTATCAGTGCATGCTAAATGCTCCGGTTTATATGAGATGAGATGGTGAAAATGATTCAATGTACCCCAAAAGTGCTTGTTACAGATGTAAGTAAACTTGGACATGAAAAATTGATTTCTTTAAACTGTTAAGCAGTTTTACTGTTGTAAAAGACAAACTGAAGAATAGCCATTTGAAGTAAAAGAAGTTTGTATATAAGTACTGCTGGACTTCCACATATGACCACACTTGATACTAAATGAAAAGTCAGTCATTCTTTCTGTCATGTTCATTTCAAAAAAGCAAACAAGTTATAGACATTCTTCTAATGCAGGTGTCTTAAAATGAGGTTTTATGGAGAAAGGGAAATAACAAATAACCAATTACCTTCCTTGGAAATTTCAATTCAAATCAGATAGATTTCACATTGTGTCAACATTTTTCAGTAATGTTGCGATGCCAAGTTCATAATGATAAAGGAAGACCTTAACCCGACTGCTTAGCGCCGGCAAAGCCAGGTAGAACCTTTGGGATTCCGCAAGTCAAGCAGGAAACTACCTCTCATGAAAATCCAAAAGCCGTCACCAGGATTTAAACCCATGCACAGATGGGCCATGTGATTTTCTTGTCTGTACTCCAATCATCTAAAGGGCTTATGTTTTACAATAGGTCCAAATCCAAAGGAAAAGCAGAGTCCAATTAGAGAGAATGAGAAAACAAAAACATGTTCTCTTTAGAAAAAGAAAAAAACTTTAGCAAGGAAAGTAAAACCATTCATTCCTCTGTTCTAGCAACAATTTCTATACTACCAGAAGAATATGTCATAATTTCACAAATTGTCGGATAATTGGTCAATTTACAACAAAAGCATTAACCACAATGCTGCCTCAAGGATACATGGAATGCTAGTCAAAGAAACAGGCTTGGAATTAATTGAACTGGGAAGGTCCATAATTGTTGACATGGTTAGCCCAGGGACCCATGTCGTTTGACATACCTATATTATCAATATATACTTTATTGATAATATAAGTAAGTCAAACGACATGTTGAGGGTTCAGTGCAATACTACAGTAAGTGTTTCATGTTTATGAAGCACTTACTGTAGTCTTGCACTGAACTCCTGATTGGTCCCTGTAAAATGGTTATCCAGAAACATTGGCGTAGCTTCCTTTTATTTCAAGATTTTCTAAAAAGAATATAAAAAAAGCAACGCAAAGGGCCTTTATTTCCTGCTTGAGCAAAATATGTTTCGGTGTACTCAGATGCCAGAATGCTCCTGAGCTATTTCCGACTGCACTTTTTCCAAGAGGGAGCATGCCCCTGAACCGCCCTAGAATGATGTACCTAAACATTCATTTCAGTCAAGCTATGCCTCTGAGAAATAAAATTTCCCCATGAATATCTGGGAAGGGAATGTGGTCTCACTTGTTATCATTATATGGAGGTATGAACTCTCTTAACAGGGAAATAATGGGTCTAAAACATGATATATATGGGATTGGTCACAGGTAGGGGTAGGGTTTTGTGAAGTTAAACACCAACTGGCATGAATGTAGATTTTGTTAGTTTAACTCATTTACCAAACATGAACGACAAAAGACCATTTTGTTGCAGATTCTTCTGGAAACAAGTCTGAATGCATTGACTTCTCAACCCGGTAAAAAACCCATTACCAAAAAATAACGACATTTGACCATTCTGTTGCAGACTCTTCTGTTAAACATTGTGGGAAAAGGAGAAATTACTGTTAATGAACAATATCTCCTTTTCCCACAATGTTTTCTGCCCTATCAGAAGATTATTTTTTCAATTTCATCACAATGCGAAATGTCGTCTGCCAACTCTTTGAATTCCGGACAGTCAAAAATTTGGTATTTGGTAAAGGGTTAAACAAGTATTTCAAAACGAATGAAAGTTTTGATAAATGGACTGGGATGAAAGCTTTAAGTCTGTTAAGTCCCCTTCCAGTGTGCCATTTCTAAATCCTTTTTTTTTCTCTAGTGTTTCTTTTTAACCCTTTCCCAAACAACAAATTTTTGACTGTCTCAAACTCAAAAGAGTTTGCCGACGACATTTCAAAATGTGATGAAATTGAACAATATTCTTCAGAAAGCGCAGAAAACCTTGTGGGAAAATGAAAAATTGCTCGCTACGAGCAATTTCTCCTTTTCCCACAATGTTTTCTAAAGTCGTCTGCAACAAAGGCGTCAAATGTCGTTATTGTTTGGGAAAGGGTTGATGAATACTTTCTGATGTTTAAACTGGAACAAGGTCAAGGAAACAATGAAATGGATGAGATGAGATGATGAGAGAGTTGTCAAGGTTATGCGAAAAACGGTGAACAGAAACCTTGGAATCCGAGATCTGGAACTTGGCGAGGGAGATTTCCTATAATAAATATCTATATTTAGACGATGGAGACTTCTTATATTTATTCATGTATATAGGTTTTACATCAGATCAACATTATTTCAGTTATGTTGGGATGCCCAACTCTAAATGATTGAGGAAGACCCAATTCTGGTCAAGCTGGGTAAGGCCGTTGGCAATCCATAAGTCAGCCAGGCGATTACGTATTACAATGTATATATATCTACATTGTCTTAATTCCTTGTCATAAATCTAGTGAATGGAGATTTGAAAAGCAAGTAAGATTACAGAAAGCATATTGTTCAACATTCTTCAATAATATTTAAAGCAGTGATGCACACAATTTTCTGGTAATTTGTTTCTTTTTCCCTTTGCAGAAGGTTTGGTTAAATTCAAAATTTTACATTTCTGTGAACAATGATTACAATTTAAGACTATTTATACAATGACAGAGGCCCCGCGAGAGAAAAAAACCTCTGGGGTCGGATATCTCACCTGTTTGGGCTCGGACTGGAGACCCTTGGCGAGTGTAGTTTTTCCTCCACACTGTGCCGCATCCCGTCCACGCTCCTGTGTAGATCGTCACTCTTACCCTTCAACTCCGTCACCAGGGACTGTAACTCTGTCACCTTGTGGTCTCTGAAAATGTTTAAACAGTATTACAGTCTAACTTGTGTAAAGCAGCCACCCTTTTAAGCAGCCAACCTGCCTTAAACAGCCACTACAGAAAGTCCCATTGTTAGATTTATAGTGTAAATCAATTTGTGTTAAGCAGCCAACCTGTCTTAAACAGCCAATTTACTCTGTCCCATAGGCTGGCCTCTTAACACAAGTTTGACTGTATTTGTATATTGTGTATTAAAAGGCTTGTTCACAGATGTGACGCAATTTGATTTTCAAAATTTATGTTTTATAAAACTGCTATAGGATACATGAAGAATAACAATTGGAAGCAAATTAGATTGTTTTTTATATTTAAAGTGTGTATACAGTGAATTAACATGTGTTTTAATCCAAAAGCGTGACATCTCCAGTTTATAAACCATACATAGTTAGATAAATTGACACTTCCTCAATTAATCATGCTTTTAATGGCTCCTTTTAATTATATATTAAACAATACAAAAACTGCACTGTTTCAACAACATCTTATTTTGACTTTCAAATTTTCTCTTCTGCGCAAAAGCACATTTCCGTGTTTGAATTGTCATAGCCGATTCTAAGGTTCAGTGAATATTGAAGGCGCAAAGCAAGACTAAAGCAAGTCCTTGGAAGAAGATACCAGACAGTTGGAAGATCTCAATTGGTTCTCACATTAAGCGCATATTGAGGGCTCCATCCAAGACTATAGCGAGTCCTTGCACTATACCCTTGATATGAGAGAAGAAAACATCACACTCACTTGACTTTCATTTGGTCCTATGGTGTTGTGTACCCATGTAGTTCTCATTGAGGTATTCATTGAGTAAATATCAATGTTTCAATGCAAGACTAATTTAAGCAAGTCCTTGTAATGAACCCCTGATATCAGAGAAGAAAACTGTACATAATAATAAGATAAGAGAGAAGGAAACTTCAGACTCACTTGACTTTGATTTGATCCTTGGATGTTCTGAGCTGGTTCTCGAGGGTCTCTATAGCATGATCCTTGCTCTCTATCACTCCCATCAGTTTGTGTAGCTCATTTCTCATCTCATGGAGCTCGGAACCAACGTCATCCAGAGATTCCTGAAACACAAACATGGACGTTCTCTAGGGTTTAGTGTATGGAAGTAGTAAGTCCTTTAACTATTTAAGTTGCTGGGTAATTTACTAAAAATAGATTTTTGTGTTGTCTGCTTTCCAAAACCTTAAATATAGGCTTAATTCTGATGAGGAAATATACTCAGAGTAGCAAACAGGTTAGATCACAGGTCAGCCTCCAATTTACTTGGCAGATGGCCTGGATCTAACCTGTTTGGATAAACATGAAGTCGGTTCCAGCACTATAAGGGTTAAGGCAAAGCCATACATCTTCTGTTCATCAATGATGAAATATGTTTGCATGTTTATAAATAAAATGATACACATGAAAAGAGTGACATCCTTCTTTTTACATTTGTAAAGCGGAAGTCAAATGAAATCATGGACTTATAACATAACATAACATAACTGGTAGATTTTATTATTTACCATCTGCTATTTCTTTCACTTCAGACCACTCCCAAAAGTCTATATGAGGGAATGGGCTAAACATCTTTGATCTCTACAGTCTACAGATTCCAGAAACAAATTATGAGGCCTGCAGCCATTAACACTTATTAACCCTTTACCAAATGCCAAATTTTCGACTGTCCCAAATTGAAAGAGTTTGTAGACGGCATTTCAAAATGTGATGAAATTGGAAAATAAGCTTCTAATAGGGCAGAAAACATTGTGGGAAAAGGAGAAATTGATGAGCAATTTCTCCTTTTCCCACAGTGTTTTCTAAAGTCGTCTACAACAAACTGGTCAAATGTCGTTATTGCTTGGTAATGGGTTAAGAAGTCAATGAATTCAGACTGGTTTCTCAGTAAATCTATCATTCATAAACAGTGCAGGTTCTTGGAATTAATTTCCCAGAATTATGCTAGGATGGGCTGACATCCTGTTGGGAGTAATTTGCAGAAGATGATGTAAAAAAAAAGAAAAATTCACAGAAGGAGAAACTTTCTGTGAAACTTTCCAAGAAAGACTGTTTATCTCATTAATAAGCTTTAGAATCATTGAAAGAAAAGTAGACTTAGCCCATGATGAGCAAATAATCATTTTATCACACTATTTTCAAATTAAGAATACTGTACCTGTATGTTACGTTTTCTGTATCACTGACATGCAGGATATATATTTACAAAATATTGTGACAAATTCAGAAATGAGAATTACATCCCATAGAATCAAAATGGTCTCCATCAAAGTTCTCAAAAGAAAAAAAACCCCAACTTATCTTAATATTTCACATATGCCGTACCCATTATGTTACATTAAAATTGGACCAGCCCAAAATCTTACAATTATGTGAGAGATGGGTTTATCACACTCAGACTTCTAAGAATGTCATCTTTTCCATGAGCTTTGTCACCTAAACACAACCCTTTTGCCTCAGGAAACCTTGTAGATTTTTACAGGATTTTGACATAGCCACGAAACTGTCAGTGTTCTTTAAATAATAATGCTTTGAGATTGGACTGTCGCAGGATTTCATAAACATAGAGCGGTATTATTGAAAAGTGAATTCTAAAAATGTCATCTTTTTCATGAACTTCATCACCTTAACCCTTTCCCAAACAATAACGACATTTGACAACTTTGTTGCAGACAACTTTAGAAAACATTGTGGGAAAAGGAGAAATTGCTTGTAATGAGCAATTTTTCCTTTTCCCACAAGGTTTTCTGCTCTATCTGAAGAATATTTTTCAATTTCATCACATTTTGAAATGTTGTCTGCAAACTCTTTCAATTTGGGACAGTCCAAAATTGGTTGTTTGGGAAAGGGTTAACACAATCCTTTTGCTTCTGGAAATCTTTTCAAGGATTTTGACAAAGCTAGGAAATTGTCAGTCCTCCTAAACTGACAATGCTTTGAGTTTGGATTGTCCCATGATTTCTCATCTGAAGAACAGGGTTATCAAACATTGAATTCTAAGAATGTCATCAGTTTCATAGATAACATGCCTGCACAAAACCCTTTTACATCTGGAAAATTCTTAATTTGACAGGTTTTTGACAAAAGCAAGAAGTAAGAAAGTCAGTTTTCTTCAACTGCTGTTGCTTCCACTTTGGACTAACATAAAATTTCAAGTTCAAAGAGTGGGTTTATTACCCAGAGAATTCTAAAAATGTCATCTTTTCTATGGACGTTATCACATACAGCCAGAACCTTTTTCATCTGGAAATGTCTAAAATTAACCGGACTTTGACGAAACCAGGAATTGATTAATCCTTTTAAAATGCTTTCTAGCATGAACACAACCAGAATAAAGTCAATCTATTCTAATGCTTTTCATTTTTTCCAACCACATTTTTTTTTACAAGTATCTAAGTATCAAGGGACATTAAAATAAAATCAGAAAGTAGAGGAAAAAAATCTTACTTCACTGGATAGGTCTGAGTCAACCAAAACCTGTTTATTTTCCAATCTTTATGCATAGTAACTATATAGTAAAGTATTTTCCACATTAACCTTGTTTTAAGTCTTCCAATTTCAGTAATTTTCTTAAGAGACATTCGTATCAATCTGTCTGTAATGTAGACATTTCATGTGGTACATACGGCTACAATCAAAGGCTATCAAAGTGATATTGAGTGTAGCCTTCGAGCAAAAACAAGTTCGGTCTTTTGGTACAACAAAAACAAATCCTAGAAGCAGTAACTGTTATCATATGCCTAGTAATCTGCCACAGATTGTGAGAATCTTGATATTATAGACACAAAATTAAAATCTTTTTGATTGTACAATAACCAGTAACTATATATAGACCTAAAAATGATTATCATCACATATTCCCTCAAATGGGATTTTGTGACTGGTCCAATTTGGAATTGTTAAACAGCAGAAGACAATTACAAAGCATGAAAAGTCAAGCATTCTTTGTAATTTTGAGTAGAAAAAATTGGGACCAAGGGTGACATGACATTGAATGGGTGATTCTTTTTTCACTATGAAATTTTATGCATTTTAAATTCTACTCCATTTTTGTTAAATCCGGTATAAAAGAAGGAAAAGAAAATTTTTAGGAAGATCTGATAGCAAACATTCATAGGCACCAAAGTCAAAAAGGTGTCTGTCTTTCTCTGTTTTGGTCCTTATGTGCATCAATTTTCACATAATCAAATCAGAAAAAGTTTAAATGAAAGCACAGGTATTCAGCATCTTTGAAATAAAGAAATTGAAAATTGTCATTGTTTAGTGACAAGGAGTGTTTTCACCTCCCTTTGTTACTCAAATTTCACAATCTGTTAAATAGTCCATTTAAGCAATAGTCCTTTAAAGAATTAGCAGTGTTAGCAGTCCATTATGAAGATTCTATCATACTTATCGAAGGTATACATTTCACCATGCACACTTTAATGAACCATTGCACCAATAGAAGAAATTCATTCCAACTAACAAATTTTACATGTCACAAAAAATAATCTACATAACTTTCAGATTTATATGCAATTTGTTTGTAAAAAAGAAATTAGTTACTTAAATTTCATGCAAATAGTTGTTAATTAAGGTAATAAACAGGAACAAAACCACAATATAACTTTGGCCTTTACTTCATCACTCTCAAAGAGCAAGATTGCAACTTCAACATGTTTATATATGGGCCACGTCATGGGAAAAGGGGCACTCGGACATAGCAAACAGTGTAGCCCCAGACCAGCCGCCACGTCACTGACGTGGCGGCTGGTCTGGGGTTACACTGTTTGCCATCTTAGAGGACATCTAATTATACCTTTAAATAAATACAAATGACAGCTGTCGTGACTAGATGCTGGAATAATAGCGCTAAGAAAGAGCCGAGTCAGCGGTTTTTATTTATGTCCGAGTGCCCCTTTTCCCGTGACGCGGCCCATATCATGTTACATATTTTCAAATATTTGTATGATATTCAAAACCAGTCATTTGTTGAACTCATCATTTACATATATTTTCCCAATCCATCAAAATGCATTGATAGTGCATGTATATTCCATAGAGGCATTTGGTGTAACCCCTTGTCCTGACATGTGCTAAATATCTCCAGAATGAAGTTCACATCTCAAATCAATTTTATATCAACCCATTCTGCAAACACTGCAAAAGAAAACTGATGTTAGGGTATAACTAATTGTTAATCAAACACTTTCCCTGACAAGATTGGTCATTACAACAGGTGTGGCTAAATACAGGAATTACTCTAGGCTAACCAACCAAACATACTTAAGGCCCTATGCTATTATGTCGCCTATGTGCTAACATTAACCAAAAGGATCGACTTTTGACTTTTATGTGCTAGCATTAAAATAAGGACAAACCTTTGACATAATTGTGCTGTTTGTTTGTTCATACGAGTTTTACATAGCGTCAACATTAGTTCAGTTATGTTGCGATGCCTGACCCTTGATGATGGAGGAAGACCCCATACTCAACTGCCCATAAGGCTGATAGAACCATTGGCATTTTGCAAGCCAGTCAGGAGACTACCTCTCATGAAAATCCAAATGCCATCACAAGGATTTGAACCCATGCGGAGAGGGGCCGTGTGATTCCAAGGTCTGTACTCTAACCACATATATGTGCTTGTTACATTAATGTGCTAGCATTAACCAAAATGTTAATCTATATTTCTATGTTCAAATGACATTATTATGCTAGCATTAACCACTCAGATAGATTTCTGACATACACATGCTAGCATTAACCAATAGGACAGACTTTTGATTTATACATGCTAACATTAACAACACCTATTGGCTATGGATCCTGTTTTAAGCTGCAATCTTTATGCTAGCATTTACAATTCAGCCATGCTTTAATCCCTGTATTCAGCTACTTAACGCATGTGCTAGGATTAGCCCCACAAGGCTACATGTCATACCATATCTGTCCAGATGCCAAATAGACCAAGAAGACAGCCTACAGCTCCCATATTTACCCTATTGTAAGCTAGTACAGTCAAACTTGTTTTAAGCGACACCCTTAAACAGAGTTTAAAAAAGTTCTTTTATATTGTCTAGTGCCATCTTAATACAGGATGTAAGTCATTCAGAAAGCTCCTACTGGACCTTTCAGCTCCTACTGGAGGTTTCTGAATGACTTGCATCTGTAAAAAGCTGCTAGTAGTCTCATACTACACAATTCTGCCTGGCGTTTTACTATAGTCATTTAATTCAAGATCGACTGTACTTGTGCTCAAAGTAGAATACCCATAATCCACCATTTTGAAATTCATTCTTTTGCCGGATTACTTTGGTCGTTCTCGGTATACCTCTGTCTGGGCCAAAACTATTCGCATTGAATCAAATAGTTCCACGTACCACGACCAGGGTAATCCGAGAAAGACCAAAGTTATTCGGCAACAGAATGAGTTTCAAAAATGGAGGATTATGGGTATTCTACCTTAACATTCAGGGAAAGTGTTACAAACTACCTCAGAAGATGAAGGAAGGATTGCTTGATACCTGATACACACACTTCATAAATAGCTCTCTATTAGACTGGTGGAATTCTAATCTAGCCTTTCTAATTATGAGTCATGTTCCATAATTATTTGCATCTTGATAAACTGCTGACTGCAGCCAAGGATCGGAGATGATATTTCCATTTTCATTCATCTTACAAAAAAGCGTTGTCTGGAATACTGGTGAAAAGGTTCTTCAACAGATTAGCTGTTACCAAATAATTTGCAGTAGTTGCAAAAAAAAAAAGAAGCAATTATCAATGTGACATTTATGAAAGACTGTTTAATTTATCAATAATCTCATTTTAAGATTGGAGCTTTCTGAGTGACAAGCCCCCTATTATGCCATTAGTTGTAAATATTTCAAATTTATTTCCTTTTACTAAGGTTGCTAAAAACAAGATTTACTATATCGGTAGTGAGTATGGCTTAAACTAAGGGCATCTAGTCTCAAATCTCTATAGATGCCTGCTTATATATCACTATGAACGTCTTCAATACTTTATTTCAGTCAAACTTTTGTTAAGAGGCCAGCCTGTTGGACAGAGTAAAATGGCTGTTTAAGACAGGTTGGCTGCTTAACACAAATTGATGTGCACTATAAATCTAACAATGGGACTTTCTGTAGTGGTTGTTTAAGGCAGGTTGGCTGCTTAAAAGGGTGGTTGCTTAACACAAGTTAGACCTTTTAAACTGTCTCTTGAACTCAACTGATAAGGTTTTCAGGGTGCATTAATGGCAATGTGATTGCTTGTTTGTTTGATAGGGTTTGACATTTTGTATAAACTATGTCAGTAATAGTGTGATACACAGCTCATCATAAATGGAGGAAGACTCCAAGCGTATCTGTTCAAAAGAGATTATTGTCAAGTATAGTAGAACCATTGGCATTCCTGCGCAAAATAGTAAAACTCACTAAGTTGCGCATTCGGGAATGGCAACATAGCAATTGAAGATTTGTGCATGGTATCTTATCAGGTAAACCAAATAACTAATCATACTGAACATAAAAGGAATTGTTGGAGATTACCTCTCATGGAAATCAGAATCAAACGCCTTACAGGATTTGAATCCATGCAGAAAGGGGCCATGTGATATTGAGTTCTGTACTGTAACCACTGTACTCTAATACTCAAGGCAATGCAGGCTCCTTAACATTGTGAAAATACTCAGAGATAATACTCTGATAATGTAGAAACCCTTGCAGTAAAATGAAATTTTACACAGCTCCGGGAATTCATCTATTTTCAATAATGACCCTAAAGGTTGTCTACATCATATCTGCGAAGACCATCAGTACTTTGACATGTGTATAAAGCTGATGGGGTTTTGACCTCTTCTATCATAAGGAAACACATTTCTATTTGCCCATCATCCAATTATACAAATATGGTAGGCAATTATCTTATTATATGAATATGGTAAGACAACATGAAAAGTATTTCGATAAGAAAATAACTTGCATTAAGGATAGGAAGAAGTCTTGAGATGGAATTCGCGTTTGATGTTCCAGAAATAGAGAGCTACCTATAAATATGTTTTTCAAGGTAAAGAGACTTTGAACACTGGTAAACAATTACCCATTAACACACGCATGCAACGCCTAACATCAGTTAAGCAGACATCTTTTGCAATAATTGTGGAAAGAAATGATAATTTGTGCATCTTGAGCAAATTACCCTTTGGTTCACAATGATTTAAATGTTCAATTTTGAGAATAAACAGCACTCTATTAGGGTTTTATCTTTTTATTACAAAATAAATATTTAAAGTTGTCTATTGAAGAACAATTGCATGCATCAATGAGTTAAAAGATAACTAACTATACATACTAGATCTAAGCCCTGTAAAAAAGAGAATTTGATAAGAATAAATTTCTGTTTGATTGCAATGGATTTAACACTATTTCAACAATTCATCAGTTATATAACAGCTTTCCCCAGGGATTCATCAATACTTGGCAAAGGCTCTGATGTGTCTTGCAAAGTGATGCTCCAACAAAGCCAGTGGTGCTAGTGAGGCTAGAACCTCTGAACACTGTGTTATAAGTTCACAATCTTTACCACTGGGCCAATTTGTTTGTATGGTGTTTAACGGCGTACCAACAATTTTTCAGTTATGTAACAGCTTTCCTGGATCCACCAGTGAGACTAGGGCTCTGGAGCGACTAGTCAAAAGTTACTCCCTCAAAACCAGAGGTGTCGATGGGACTCGAGGTTGGGACTCCAGAGTTCTCAGTCCGCCTTCTTAACCACTGGGCCACTTAAAGGACCTTCCATTAAGAGAGGAACTCATAATAATAAAGTTCAACCATAAAAATGACTCAAATAACTCTCTTAAGACCTAACTCCACATCAACTTATAATTTTTATATCCCCTTGTAAATAATTGAGTTTGACACTCCTAAAACAAAATCCTTTTAGAAAAAAACAAGTGTGACAAAAGAAGAAATTTATGGGAAATGGGAATAAGTTACTGAAAATTGAAGGGAATAAAATAATTTCATGTAATATATAAATAAATATCAGTAGAACAAAATATTTGGTGAGGCTATTATTAGTATAAGACACTTTGTACTTGGGAAATTGAGATGGGCAATAGTACACCATACAACCACCTTAGTTAAAGAGTCAGTCAAATTGATATTAAGAACAAGACTAAAAAGTTGATTATTATTATTAGTTTTTTGAGTTTCAAAAAAAGTGAAACTTTCATGCATTTATTCATATTATATTAATATGAAAAAAATGTTGGAAAAGCTCCATTCCTTTAAAAATTCTTGAAACAAATTTCTCTCTTTTAGCTAAGCTCACAAAGAAAATGTTATGTTTAATAAATTTGTTGTCCCAAGTTGTTATATAGAATGTCAAAAGTTAAGCAGCACCAAGGGGTATTCAATGTAAAAAAGATCTAAATCATAATGGAAATGGTATTATTTACCAGAGACGTTTTGAGTTTTTCAAACTCCTATAAAAAGTAATTGAAATAATCAAACATAAATAAAATATCATAAGATATAAAATGACAACGTGAAAAATTAGTTATCACAATTTTATAATAATGAAATAAGGTTATGTTTATATGTCTAAAAATACGGAAATTTCATATAACTGTTAAGCTGTTGTACAGTTTTAAAAAAAATCAAGATCAAACTTCCAAAATTCCTCGTTTCTGAGAACAAGTGGCTTTTTAATTACCACAAACCAAAGTCACAGACAGGAACAGGTTAACCCTTTACCAAAAACACAATTTTTGACTGTCCCAAATTGAAAGAGTTTGCAGACGACATTTCAAAATGTGATGAAATTGAAAAATAATCTTCTGATAGGGCAGAAAACAATGAAGGAAAAGGAGAAATTGCTCATTAAGAGCAATTTCTCCTTTTCCAACAATGTTTTCCAGAGTCGTCTGCAACAAACTGGTAAAATGTTGTTATTGTTTGGTAATGGGTTTACGTTTGTTTTACTAGTGCAGCAGACATCAAATCCCAGGATAAAATTCTTGCATTTTAATTGTTAAATCCAAAATCCCACAGCATGTCTGTATCCTAAGGCAAGTTGCATTTTCAAGTTCCTCCCTTGTGCTTGGGCAGGTCACAAGGTCTAACTTGGAAAAATAGACCAATCAGATCAAGAAAGGGCAATATAATGCTTTGTTAATGTCTTGATTTTTAACCGTCTATAGAGAATTAAATTCTTACCAGATAACCCTTGTTAAAATTATTCATGTGGGGTTTAATGCCATGTTGACAATTTTTTTTTTTTTACGGTTTTCCTGGATTCACCAGTAAAGGGCTAAGCTCCTAAGAATCTTGCCAAAGGGCCCTTCCACGAAACCAAAGGTACCGGTGGGGATTGAACCTGAGACCCCTTAGTTCTAAGACTGCCACCTTAACCACTGGGCCACCCAGGACCTCTCTCCTTTTGAAGTAACCACAGGTTAATATGGGTCTTCTGCAAAAGGATTTTTGAAATTATTCATGATTGCATTTGTATTTAAGGAGAAAAATTCAAGGTATTTAGGGATTGGTACATTTCACCAGGCATTCCTTGACCTTTTTGACCATTTAGTTAAACTTAAGTATAGTATAGAACCATACTAATTGATTATTGGTAATGAAACATTTTAAAATGTTACTAAACAATTCTTGAGTATTATCAGTCTGTTGCAGTCAACCTTTATAATTAATTGGGAGAGAGGAGAAAATGCTCATCATGAGCAATTTTTTTCTTTACAAAAATATCGTCCCATGGAACATCTTAAATTCAGATCTTGTCGAGGAGTTCTCTCAATAAACAATTAATAGGTTATATAAAAAGGATAAAAATTGGGTATTCAAACATGTGTTATAAGGTTAAGAATTAAAGAATTAAGTAAAATCATCAATTAAGCCACTTGAAGACGGTATATGCAAGCTACATGACAGTTTTTGAATACAATAAGGCTAATCATACATTCACTCATCCTCACACTTGCAACTAAAGACAATAAAATTGGAAATCTCACACTAGCAATAATTGCTAAATTCAAACTAATATTTAAGTAATTTTTCTATCATAATTTAGCAATGCATGTATTGAAACTGTTTGTTTATTATTGTTGAAATGACACTAATGCAATATTCAACAATATTTCCACTATATTGCAGCAGTTGAGGAACTATCCTTTCTTCTAGCTTTTCCTTACCAGTATGTATATATATATATTTTCAAAGCTTTGAACTACTTTCCCATAAGAGCATGTGTTAATCAATGGGTCGATAACAATGTAAAATTCAGGTAGTTTTCTCTTCATCATGTGAGAAAAAAAAAGAGAGATAAAAAACACATATTGACATCAAAAGTATATCTTTGAGAAAGTATGTGATCAATAAAATAATATTAATAATAATAAAAAAAAAATAGATTGACACAGGTCTAACATGCATTCTAGGCTAGCAACAAAACTAGAAAATTTCAAAGATGTAATAATGTTCACAATCCTGAATCTCTACCCTTACTATATTTTGTTTCGAAAACCTTTGCAGGAGTCCACATTCATTTGATATACTTATAGAAGTAACAAAAGGATATCAACACAAACTGAAAGAATTGACTATCAAACATAACAATCATTGTAACAAAAGAAAAATTTGCTCAGGATGAGCAAATTCTCCTTTCGTTACAATGATTTCATTATTACATATGTCATCCACAGGGGTCTATAGTTATTCTTGGGTCACTGATGTGGTACTATATTACATAGTACTGACCCCAGGATAACCATAAACCCGTGTGATGCCATATCTACCCAACTTTTTTCTCAAGGCCTTACGATTTGTTTAGGTAAGAAAAAAGGTTTCATTAAATTGTTTGATTCGTATGTATAAACATGTGTTAGCAAAAACAATGAAGACAAAACATCATTGACTCAGTCATGTAGCTCTATTAGTTAAATTATTAATATATTAATCACCAAAACCCAGGGAGTTTACTTACTCGGATTTGAGTAGGTTTTTTATTTCTCTCATCCTCAAGGTCCTAGATTAAGAAACATTTCATATAATCATCAAATAGAATAAAAAGGGTATTAATCATAAAATAAATGATGGTAATGATAACTAAGCTGAAATACCTATCAAACAGAAAAAATGGTTTAACCCTTTCCCAAACAATAACGACATTTGACCACTTTGTTGCAGACGACTTAAGAAAACATTTTAGGGAAAAGGAGAAATTGCTCGTGACGAGCAATTTCTCCTTTTTCCACAATGTTTTCTGGCCTATCAGAAGATTATTTCACATTTTGAAATGTTGTCTGCAAACTCTTTCACTTTGGGACAGTCGAAAATTTGTTGTTTGGGAAAGGGATAAACAATAAATTCTCATCTTAAGGTAGAATACCCATAATATGCCATTTTGAAACACATTCTTTAGTTGTGATACTTCAGACGTACATCTCAGTCAGGGCCGGACCTATTCCCTTTATGCGAACAGTTACAGCAAAGACTGATGTATACCAATAACCACCAAAGTAACATGACAAAATATAGCCATTCATGCAAAGTTAAAAAGTGGTTACTTTTTTCCTAAACAGAAATGTTGTTTAATGCTTATTCAAGAAAATCATCAAGGGTTCAATGCAAGACTATAGCAACTTCAGCACTATAAAGCGTAAAACTTGCTACAGTATCTCATAAAGCCCTCGACATAAAGTGTTGTTATATTAACCATCATATATATAAATACACTTTTTTCTAATCAAGATGACAAATAATAAGCAGACAAAAATAAGTGGTGTTGTCGACTGGTTCCCTAATATAACATGATTGATTATCAAATAAGTTCCAACACCGCTGGCTGGTGATGTAATTAAAATATACAAGGCCCGATATAGGATAGTATTAATATCTATATTTACCAGATAAACCTTTACTTTAATTTCCTTCATATATCTAAAACTTTGAGTTCCCTTATTATATCAAGGGTTCAGTGCAAGACTGTAGTAAGTGTAAAGTTATATGAATTATACTGAAGAATAGGCATTGGAAGCGAAACTTTTTAACTCTTTAAAGTGTGTCTAAAGCGAATAAAAATGCAATTCAATCCAAAAGCATGGCATTGCTTTTGAGATCTACCACAAAAACATTGTATATATACATACATAGATAATTTGACACTTCCTGAATTGAATATGCTTTAAATAGCTACTTTTAATTGTATGTATATCAAACAACAATACAGAAACTGTATCTTTTCAACATTTTATTTTGACTTTCAAATTTTCTCATGAGACTGCGGACAAGCACCTTCAATGTTAGCCCATTACTCAAAGAGACATTCATCCCAACATCCGCGGCTTTCAGAAAGAAATATAGGATCATGTTGTGCAAAATCTCCATTTGTCCAGCATATCAGAATGCAGTATGCTTGAAGACACAAAGTGCCTGAAGAAGGACCTCATAAACGATTTAATCATAACGCCTACTCACTGAGTATTATATTTATCTCAGATACATCTAATATTAACAGACAAACATCTTGAACCTTTTTCATTGATAAGTTTTAACTGCATGCAATTAGTTTTGATCATGAGACACAAAAAATAACATTAAAACATGCATAACTGATGATCAACCATTGAAATCATTGTGTCCAAAGGAGAATTTGCTCATCAAGATGAGTAAATTCTCCTTTAGACACAATGATTTCAAGCCCAGTCTGCAACAATTGGATCGAAACATATTTGCACAGAGGAAAAAGATTTTCAGACAAGAAATAGAATAGTCTCTCAAGACATGTCAACGCCCTTGCAGGCAAACATGTGCCTCTTTTCCCTTGACTTCAAGAGATCATTGGAAATTGGTCAAAAAAGTATTATATCACATAAATAAATGCATTTCCTTATTCAAACTATAAATTTATTTGTTTTAATGAGCTTCAAAGTACTGTATAGAACTATTCAGTTATGTTACATTGCCTAGCTGATTATTGGTGGAGAGACGTCAAGCTTAGCTGCCAATAACAGCCAGTCAAGATCGGTAGAACCAGCAGCATTCTGTCTGGTAAGTCAGCCTGAAGACCACTTCTAATGAAAAAATTTAAATCTACAACCATCATGATTCAAACCCACATGGACAGGGACTTAGTTAATTCCCAGTTGAGCTCTCTTACTAAAAGGCCATAGAGATCCCCAAAGTAATACTTTGTTTATTGCCAAAGTAATAGTTTGTTTATTGCTGTAAACTTAAAAGTATCTAAAAAGGTAAACCTTAATCAAAGTAATGCTTAAATCATTCTAATTGCACCAATTAAAAGAGGCTGCAACTGATAACTAATATGAATGTTTGGCAGAAGAAAACATTTCTTTCAAAAGATAGAAGATATTTTAAGAAAAGAAGAAACCTGCTTGTACAAACAATTTCTCCTTTTCCAGCAACATTAACACTATAGGCGAGCATTCTAGACTTAACTTCACTTCTTTAAATGGCATTCTAACTTTTTAACTAAATCCTTCAACCTTAAATAATTTCTCAGCCAATTTTTGAAACAGAAAATCCTCTAAACTGTCTAAAAGAGATCTTTTCTAATTTTTATTTCTCCATTGCTACAAATATTTCCCAAAATACTCAACTTAGTGATAGAGTATCTGCCTCTTGTACCAAGGGCCCGGGTTCGATCGAAGGTGAAAATTGTCCGGACTAGCACTCAATCGGAGCCAGTACTCGTTAAGTATCCAGGAAACAGTCAACAAGAGTGAATATAATAAGCTTCAAGCTTCCGTCATAATCTATGTAAAATGAATAAGTTTAACTTAAACTAACTTAATGCTTGAAAACGTGACTGGTTTTACATTCAAAAAGACAAGACACGTGTAGGTACAGCAGACATTTTCAAGGTATTTAATCAGTATTAAGAGCAAGAAATATAAATAGTGTTTGAGTCTTAATTATCAAAGAGTATTCAGCCATGCCAGAGGCTTTCATCCTTTTTATTCAAACCACTCCCATTCTTGTTTAACCCATAACCAAACGGTAACGACATTTGACAAGTTTGTTGCAGAAGACTCTGGAAAACATTGTGGGAAAAGGATAAATTGCTCTTACCGAGCAATTTCTCCTTTTCCAACAATGTTTTCTGCCCTATCAGATGATTGTTTTTCAATTACATCACATTTTAAAATGTCATCTGCAAACTCTTTCAATTTGGAACAGTCGAAAATTTAGTGTTTGGGAAAGGGTTAAAGGTAATAAATATTCTTTGGCCCAACCAAGCTTCCTTTTCTCAGACAAGTCAAGGTTCAAAAGTAGAATGCCTCTCGAGACAGCTTATTTCTACTCAAAGAACAACGCTGGTCGGAGGCGTTTGGAATAATCATTCATCAATGAATTTCTTATATTTAGCATCTATAGAGCTCCACTAGATCAAGATGACATATCATCCACTTGTCTAGACAGTATAATTAACCTGTTACCAAACAAAAACGACAATTGACCAGTTTGTTGCAGACGACTCTAGAAAAAATTGTGGGAAAAGGAGAAATTGCTCTTACCGAGCAATTTCTCCTTTTCCCACAATATTTTCTGCCCTATCAGAAGATGTTTTTTCAATTTCATCACTTATTGAAATGTCGTCTGCAAACTCTTTTAATTTGGGACAGTCGAAAGATTTGGCGTTTGGTGAAGGGTTAAGTCTTTTGAAACCAATTCCCTGATGTAGGACTTTCAGACTGGTCCAAATTCAAAGCTGCAGCAGACGTCACTTGAAAAATATGTTGTTTTTCAAAATAAAAATATATATGGGTTTTTAAATCACGTCAACATTATTTCAATTATGTTGTGATGCCCAAGTCTTAATTAATGATTAATGTCTGTAAGCAAGTCAGTCAGGAGACTACCTCTTTTGAAAATCCAAATGCCATCACAAGGATTTGAACTCACACGGAGAGGGGCCATGTGATTTAAAGTTCTGTACTCTAACCACTAGCCCACAAAGACCCCCTTGAAAAATATGACAAAACCCATTTCCTGACTGATATTGTTTAGAAGTCATTGTGATAAAAGGAGAAATTGCTGATATTGAGCAATTTCTCCTTTTATCACAACTGCTTCTTGAGTCTTTCGCTACAAGTACAATGTACTTTAAAACACATTTAAATCAAGAAAAGGATAATAGAGTGCTTTATTTAATTGGCAAGCCTTTTCCAGTTTTTTTTTCAAACATAAAGAACCCTAATTAGCTTTCTCCCTTTTTGCAGTTTTATATGTAACTCAAAGCCACTTTCAAAACCTTAAAGGACACTCATGAAAAAAATTGAACAATTGAAAACATCAAGATGCTCTTACAACATAGTCTTATGATAGAATGTGATGTTAAAATGATTAAATCTGCTCATTTACAATCACATTCTTTTTCACAATTCATTTGAACAAGCACAGTTTATAGATAGAAAACATCTTCATTCGGAAAGAATTTTAAGGTGATTTTATTCTTGTGGTTTAATTTATTTCACTACTCTACTTCATGTTTTTCTTTTTTGCCATATTCTTATCCAATGATCTTATTTCAAAAAGAAACAAAGGTCTTTACATTTTGCCTCACTTAAACCATCTGAAAAGTGGTAAATAAGACTCTGCTTTACTCCAGAATGGTTAATGTGTTTATTTTCTTATTTACTGATCAACTTGCAATAATCTTGCAGCAATGTTGAAAAAACTTATCCTTTCCTTCAAATGATAAATCATAAAATTTAACAGGACTTGCAACTAACTATCAAAAAGAATTATATGTAAAGATCATTGTTTATATTTTCAAAAATTGTGTATTAAATAATTAACGGTTTAAAAAGACCTACCATTGAAATGTTCATTATTATTATTTAGTCAGTGCCTGCAAAATCCAGAGTTTGTCAAAGTTATGACTCCAGTTGAACTATGTGTTGGTATAAACATATACTTTTCTCAAACCACACAGAGCTCATGTACAGTCAGCCCTTCACGTATGTGAAGCACTTACCACACTATTGCATTAAACCTTCAAAATGTCATTTGACAGTACAACTTACATCTTTAAGGGTCTGAATGAGGCGTCGTTGTTTGTCCTGCTCGTATTTAGATTCATCAAGCTGCTCATTCAGTATGTTGATCTCCTCCGTCAGGGCTTCTACTTCTGGGCCATGTCTATAATAGATTAAATTTAGAATTGTGTTGTTCAGATAATGTAAGTTTTAATATCCATTTTCATAGTAAAACTAAAGCCAGAGGAATTACAAAAATGGCATCATAAACAGATACTCCCTAAGTTAAGATGTTTAAAGGTTAATGGATTAAAGTTACCAATAAAAGAAGTTTATCTGTTTTCCTATATCATGTAAAGCCCGTTTGAAGTAAATATAATGAGTGTCCAAATAATATAAAGGGCAACACAAACAACAATGCAATTGAAAGAAACATCCTGTTTGTTAAAGCTTTCCAATCGAACATGGTCATAGCACTACTTGAAACTTTGCTATCATTTATTTGTTAACACCAGAATCACTACAAAATATATTTTATGATTATAAAGCTACCAATTTTGAAAAAATAGATCTATAAAATAGAAATATTCATGTAGACTTTATTTATATATCATATCGAGGGTTCGATGCAAGACTATAGTAAGTGATTCACAAACATGTGCTACAGTATTGCATTGAATTAAGCCTCGGTATGTTATTAGTAATTATAAGAATCATCTATTGGAGGTTAATAGGTAAAAATGGGTAACAGCAAAGGAAATGTTCTACCCCAAATATTTTTCAATCAAATAAATGGATCACTTAAGATTATGACAGCATCAGGATATTTGTGGCCAATGTAATTTGCCAAACATTGTTAAGAATGAACACTGACAG
This sequence comes from Cerastoderma edule, assembly GCA_947846245.1. Lineage (NCBI taxonomy): Eukaryota > Metazoa > Mollusca > Bivalvia > Cardiida > Cardiidae > Cerastoderma > Cerastoderma edule. Next base: position 34,104,461 of record OX401412.1, read on the forward strand.
ACAAAACCTCAATAACAAACAGCTGAAAAATAAAATAACATGATGATCTGATCTAGAAAAGTGGTCAACCCCATGCAATAGTATAACTCATCACACCTTCCTACATATGAAGACAAGTGAAAGCAATTGGTGGGGGAAATGGAATCTTCAACCTTCAGAGGAACCTTACAGCAAAACCAAAACAATTTAACTATTACTATTGGGTTGGAAAGCAAATAAAAGGTTTTACCTTTCCCATTCAGCAGGAAAATTATTACAAAAGTGATAATAAGGAAAAGTACTTCCTTTTGCCACAATAGTTTTGAATGTATCATTGTGACTTCAATGCACAACTATAGTAAGTGCTTAACAAATGAGAAGCACTTACTATAGTCTTGCATTGAACCCTTGAAAGTGCTTGGAAAGTTTGATAACTAAGAGAATTATTTCCTTTTGCCACAATGGTTTTGAATGTCACAGCCAGGGTTCAATGAAAGACTTCACAAACGTGAAGCACTAACTATAGCCTTGTATTGAACCCTTGAATGTGCTGGGAAAGTTGTCTGTAAAAACTAAAGTGATAAATCTAAAAGCAATTAACACCAACATTTATAAATGAAGTTCATCTTTTATAACAGTTCAGGTGCCATGCCAACAGTGGTCTGTTCATGTTACTAAAATACTTATTCAAGCTTTATCAATAGTTATTTAATACACAAGAGGGTTCAAGGCTAACATTAAAATGCTGTGACATAAGATGCCTGACCTTCATGGAAAAAATAACTTAGATCAGTCCTTTCCACCAATATAGACAAGAATCTTGGATTCTAAAAACAAAATATAAGATCTTTTTCATTTTCCCATCAGACACAATGCTTCACCGTTTTGCAGCTGACACTAAATGGAAAAATTGATACACATCTAATAATCTGGCTTAGATCACATAATTGTAAATGCTTATATATTCATGAGGTTGACTTTATAGAAATAATGTTTTGTCATTGTAGAGTGTCTTAAGCCTAAGCCTAACTTGTGATAAGCAGCCAATCAGGGGACAACATGAACTTGGCTGCTTAACAGGGGTGGCTGCTTATCGAATAAAACTATCCTTTTTAGTTTTGGTATAAGTGAACAGCTTATGTGATATAACTGAGAAATTGTTAATAAAAAAACATTTGCCATATATAAATTATACAAACAAATCATTGGATATGTTTATCATCTTCATAAATGTTTTAGGATAGCTCTGTTTGGTTGATATTACTATATCTTACATTCTATTTAGAAAATCAAAGCCAAGTTTTGAATAACAAACATCTACCAAAATACATGTTTGTCAAATCACTACATATATCATGCATTGGAAAGTAAGATTAAGCTAGGGGTTTGTCACAACTAAAAGGACCACCAAAATATTTTTCACTACAGCCAGTACAAAATATTCATTATCAATAATTCACATCTAGAAAGTATCAAACAGTAATCAGTGCAACCCATATTTTCCAAGTGATATCTAACATCAGCACACTAATTTCAATTGATTAAAGATGCATCAGCACTATTTGTCAAACTTAGATCCACTGTAGAACAGTTAATATTCTTATTTTCATAAATTGTTTGAGCATGTAATCATCCTATGACAAGAATCATATAACATGTTGCACAGGATGTTTGATAAATAATACTATAAGATGCATTTAGATCAAGTTTAATTTGATTGTAGTACCTGTACTTTCTTAAACTGCTCAAGTTTATTCTAAAACATTGTTCAAGTTGCAAACTAATGCACATATTCTTTAACTTGTAAACATTTATTTGGTTGAAGGTTATCTTGAAAGTATCAAGAGTTTTTGTTCTGCTTTATATACAAATACAGTCAAGTCCCAATTATGCCAACACACCTTATCCGAAAACCATGTTTGATGGGAAATAGTGTAATAATCCAGATCCTAATCCTCCTTATTTCCATATATTTTAATATAAAACATAATTGTACATTCATTGAGAGCACACAAATATACAAAACCCATTGTAACATAACGTCATTATCTGGCAAGGTAAACCATGTGCATTACAAGTTTCATTGAGGCTTAACAGAAAAGATAGATTGCACCATCAAACTCCCCCAGTGACATTATCACTTACCTGGGACTGTAAACAATGGAAAAACAAAAACAAATTATATCTGTATATCATTAAAAATATATACATTCTTTTTAATGAGGGTAAACACTAATAGAACAATTTTCCAGCTTCATTATGACTTTTCCTTCATTAACAGAATGCCTTAATTCAAAGACTTTGTGAATGTAAGAAAAGTGAATCTGTGCAACACAAACAATCTTTGAGTCATGAACTTTATTTTGAGTATCAAAAAGCTACATCGCATACCTGAAAAAGGGAGGAAAAACAAACAAACAAAAACCCAAAAATTGGGTCAATTAAGAGGAATTGAATTGTCAGTATCAAGGAATCAATCAAACATTAATATAAAGAGTCATTAGGTAGTGTTAATTGGATACAGATATCAATAAAACATTGACAAAAAATGGAAATGTTGCATTTCAAGAGTAATATGCGGGTTCAATGCAAGACTATAGTAAGTGCTTCATGATTGTGAAGCACTTACTAAAGTCTTGCATTGAACCCTTGAATCTGTCATATTAGTCTTAATAATTACACCACAATCAAATGCATTTGGGGGATACTATTGTAAAATATTTTTATCAAAGTGAGAGGGCGTGTCAAAGGTGACCAATGGGAATTCAAATTGATTGAATTAGGGGGATCGCTCTGTCTAACTCACGCATTCTTCCATCTAATTAAAAAAGACAATAGAATTTACATTTCAATAACTGTACAGTAAGGGTAAATATGCTGAAATTCACAAACACCAAATAAGCTTATAGTACATCTTCCTTAACTAACATCAAAGACCATGATTGTCTTGTTAAATAAAATCTGCAAATGGTTCTAATAATACAATAATTCTAAGTGAAAAGAAAAACAAATAGAATGATAAAATACTGTTGAAATAATACAGCAAATGGGCATCAACTTTCTTCTTTCAGCCCTGTAATGTAGAAAATTAATAGTAATAAAATAAAAAAATATCTACCCAACATTGGGATATTAACATTAGGATATTTAATTATCACATAACATATAGTCTAAAACAATTCATTGTATAACTTCTTACAGTAAACACTTTAATTGAATATCAAATATCGAGGGTTCAATGCAATACTATAGTAAGTGCTTCATAACCCTGAAGCACTTACTATAGTATTGCATTGAACCTCAATATCAAGTACATGACTGTATCTTCTTTTAATTGGAAACAATTAGGAAAATGGCCATTTGACAAAACAACCAAGCAACTCTGGCACACAAAACAACCAGAGAAATTTTTCCAGGAAAAGCCGGAAAGAATCGGAATTGGTCACATATGGTGGGGAAGGTGACATAAAAGCTTTACATCTCGCTCAATCAGGATCTAATGGCTTTCATTTCCACGTCGTGGGCGTAGCTTCTCCAAACAGTCGGAGGTAATTAATCTGGACTGGAGCACTTAAAACCACAGGTTAAATCTGATTCAATGCGATAAATGTCAGGAGACGGGGAAAGATATCGAGGAAAAATAAAACCACAAAGGAGATGTGGCCGTATATATTTTTCTCTGATTTTTACCGTCTGATTAGAAATTACTAGTATTGCTGAGCAAGCTTTGGAAACCAGGGGTACTTTGAGACTAGTTCACCACTATACCCCTGAAGTACTCAAATAAACCCTCATACTTATGTTTATTCAAGAGAATGCTTTGACAAAAAGAGAAATTGCTCATAATGAGCAATTTCTCCTTTCGTCACAAAACCTTCTACTCATCACAATTCACAAATATCATTTTTTAAAAATACTTTTTAATTGTTGTCTGGTTTTACTATCAGGTAACAGACCAGTCATTAGATTCAATATGGGGAGTCTCAGTAAGATAAACATCATTGTGAGAAATACATACACTCACATGAACAACTTAAAGTCCAGTTAAAGCCCTATAGGTACCATTTCACTAAACAACTCAAGGAAAATATTTGCTTAAGTCATAACTGATTAACATGGATAGTATCTTCAATGAAAGAACAACATTGCAATTTGGCATGTCATTGGAAGCGTCTCGGAAGAATTCCAATAATGTGTTACTTCGCAATATTGCTTCGCCCAATATTGAAATAAGAGGAATTGTTCTTTTAGACTTGCGTGAATCTTAAGCATAAAATGTTTAGTAAAACGGTACCCTGGACAATAGCTGAACCAAGGCTAAATAATTCTGCATAAATGCTGTTGAAAATAAACTTCTTTTGTCACAGAAAGATTGGTAAAACAAACAAAATACTAATATTAAGTAATATTTTCAAATTTGACCATCAACATATTACATATTTGATATCAATTTGACATGTCACTAAACACCATTCTGATTCTAATGAATTCTTAAAATAAGAGCCATAATTAGCTTTCGTCTGAAATAATGCATTTAAAACTCACACATCAAAACAATCAATCAATTTGTTAACATTATCACTGCTGTCTTAAAAGCCTTTCAAAGCAATGGTGTGGGCAGGACACGGTACAGGAAACACAAGCGAACAAACGATGCTAATGATTACTAACGAGAACCAATCATTCTCGGTTAAATTATTAGTTGGACCAATAACTGTAATCAAAGAGGGGGGAAATATAGCTCAAAAACCAAATTGGCTTGTGAAGGACAGTGTTCAAGGGGTAAAGCGTTTGCCTTAGGATACAAGGGTATTCAGTTCAAATCTTGCAAGAAGCACGATCCGCCTTGTGACTTTTCATTAATTCACATTCGCTACAAGCACTGGTTATGTATCCAGGAAGAAGAATAGAGAGTGATTAAACTAAGTTGTAAGAACTTGTTTCACAATCGATGTAAAATAAATAAGTTTTAAGTAAAGACCAAATTATCAAAAGGAGAGCTACTTAACCCATAAAATCTAATTATAGGTGAGCCATGTTACATGATGAAATTGTGAAATCAACATCTTTAACCAAGATTTCATTACATTTGTTACCTTTTAAAGAAAATTTATACAAATTGAGAGCTTTATGCAACATTATAGGAAACATGGAGTATATATGTTAACAAATGATCAATGAAAAACTTTGCTTTACCTTATTTGCATGTGAGTGCACTTTTGAGATGCCTTTGTGCTCAGTCTGTTACGCATATACGCTATCCAATCTAAATTGACCATAGTCATGATATAAATTAATCAATGTTTTGTCCTACAATTGATCTAAAAAATAAATGCTTATTTTGTATACCCATGCATGTTACATTTCTATTAAATGCTAAATCTATCGTCTCAACCCATTCAACCATAGAAATTTGTAACAGCAGAAAACAAAAAATAGCATTAAGAATATACAGTGTATTTACTTTGAAGTATTGGACAGAAACCACTGAGACATAACAATTACACATTGTGAGCAATTCATCCTTTGTCACAGTTGTTTCTCAAAAGGATTATCTCACATTTGTGGATGTTACCTTTTAAACATAGATTGTCCACTACCGATAAAATGTCGACATGGCTTTTCTTAGTTAAAATAAGACTAGATTATTGACAGCTTTCAAACCCTGTTTATAATCGTACAGAAAAGGTATAGATCAAGTGCATAAGATGGAATCCCTGGATTTATTCATGAACCAGCTATCCCATAAAAGCGCTGACAGAAGCGAAAGCTCACTTCATATTATTTAACGAAATCAGAGTTTCAGCAACTTAGAAGTAATATGTCCTTTAATGTAGTACTTTTAAGCTAAATAGGGAACTTTTGGAAAATGAATTGCAACCAAATGAAAAAGTATAACAAACAAAATATTTTCCTAGCACAAAAAGTTTTCCTCATTTTCATAAGGAAACAACATGGTTATCCCAATTTCCTTAAACCCACTATTGATGCTTTTGTTTCAAATCACTCACTTAACCTCATAATGAGGTGGGAGGGAAAAGAAAGACTAACGTAATTAATAAGTGATGCTGGATTGATGGATGAAGACAAAAAAACGCTAGATGAAACACCGACCAATTCAGCTGGTGGTTAATAGATATAGCTGTTAGCCGCTTTACCTGACTCGCATTGCCGGAAATACGGGCAAATTGGGCGCCGGCGGTCTTCCTTGTTGACTAGAAATCAAAATTAAAATACAGGGAAACAGGGAACCAGGGGTTAAAAGTCTTTAGGTTTCATCTTTTCTATGACAACTCAGCCTCAAGTAAGAATACAAAATCAATCATAAACTAAACAGTTTAGACATTAACATCATAAGTTAAACAAAAAAAAGGTTTTTTGATGCTACATCAAACAGTTATAACACAGGATATTCCTTTCGTACAAACTCTTGTTGTAAAAAGAAAAAGCAGCCATAGAAATATTCTTCTTTTTCAAATAATGTATTAAAAGGCATCTGTAGTCAAAGTCACAACCTTGTGTTCTTTTAGAATGGTGATACAATTGATATGACCTATCAATCAGAACTACTCGGGTATTTCCGTGAGCTGTGAAATACACCTCGGATATAAGTGTAGGGTTACAATTTTTCGGGTAAATCGGCATCCGCCAATTAACACCTTTTCGAAGCGGGCAAGTTAAGTAGTTCAATGTGTATGGAAGGGTTGGACATCCTTTTAAGTAATCTTTTTATCAGTAACTCATACCAAATGGCAAAATTGTTGTTGTGACATGTTAAGTTGTTTTCTCAATCAAATTTAAAGACTTTTTAGATTTCTCATTTAAGATCTATTTTTAAACACGAAAATGAAGTGACGTCATTCCGCTGGGAACCAATATGGCGTCATCCCTATTACTTCAGAGGTGTTTTCATTTGATAAACCCGATGTGTTCAGATTGATGACCTATCACAACCTCTCTAAGGATTCACCTTTTCATCTCGAAGGATTTACCTTTCATAAGCAACACTTTTCAATATTGAACATGTAACATATAACAATTCAATGACAAAACATTTATTACAAAAATTGAACCATCATCATATTTTAAAAAGGCGAGGGTTCAATGCAAGACTATAGTAAGTCATTCACATATGTGATTCATTTACTATAGCTTTGCATTGAACCATCAAAATATGAGTTAAGGTATAATACCAATGATCCGCCATTTTAATACTAATTCTTTTGTCAGATTACTTTGGTCGTTCTTAGTATACATCAGCCTGGACCGGAACTATATTTGCAGTAACCAAATACTTCCAGTCCAGACCAATGCATACAGAGAACAACTGATGTAATCCAATAAAAGAATGAATTTTAAAATGGAGGATTATGTGTAGTCTACCTTAACCATAATACGCTTATGGGGGATGAATATTAATAATACCTATATGTTAACAATCTAGAGAAGAGCAATTAACCAGACAATAGGCAGCAATATTATTTTAAAAAATAAAATCTGTTTAGTATTATAAGTTTGACAAGCCTGAACAAAAAACAGGGCTGGGAATCACGTGATCAGAAATGATAGAGACCGTGGAAAAACTTCTTCAAACCAGTGAGTATCCTTTCATATAGCGATTTCCTGCACGAAATGTAGCGCAAAGTACCCGCCTAACGATCCAATTTTCTCCGCTGCTTGGTGTAATGGTGTCAGATAAATGGTTTCTTCAATTAATCAGAAACAGTGTTCGAACCCTGCCGTTCGTGGAACCTATCCAACTGCGATGGGTGAGGTTCGAACACTGTTTCCGGGTGTTTGGAGAAACCGTTTATTTGGCACCATAAAACCAAGAGGCGGAACAAATCGGATTGTTAGGCAGGTACTTTGCGCTACATTTCATGCACGAAATCACTATATGAAAGGATACTCACCGGTTTGAAAAACGTCAAAGCGACGAAAGTCGCCATTTTCTTTTCCCAGGGTCTCTTTCATTTCTGATCACGTGATTCCCAACCCTGAAAAAGGTTGATCTGAAGGTTTGTAACACAGAAAGAAAAAATACTTTGTTTGGAACTCTAGCACAAAAAAATGAACACAAAAAAGAGATCTGTTTTAGCATTTAAGTTAAGAATTAATGCCTTAATAACCCTCCACCTTAGTTCTCTGTTAAAACTAATTAAATAACTGATCATGGACAAACTTAATAGATTACCAAATACTCATTTTTTTGTCTTGATAAAAGAGGATAAAGAAGAGACTTTTTTGGCTTGTTTTTTTTTCGTAACAGACATCCCATTTAAACGCATAATCCTCTAGTTAACTTCTTCATTGATTCCCTTAACCCATTACCAAACAATAACCTCATTTGACCAGTTTGTTGCTGATGACTTAACAAGCAATTTCTCCTTTTCCTACAATGTTTTCTGCCCTATAGATAGATAATTTTCTCAATTTCATCACATTTTTAAATGTCGTCTGCAAACCCTTTCAATTTGGGACAGTCGAAAATTTGCTGTTTGGTAAAGGGTTAATCCTATATTGTAATTACTCATTATGATTGTTTCAATGAGATGATTCCAATAAGAAGCCCCAAAATAGCATTTACAGTCAAACTTGTGTTATAAGACCAGCCTCTGGAACTGAGAAAATTGGTTGTTCAGGACAGGTCGTCTGCTTAACACACATCAACCTAAACTATAAATCCAACCATAGGACTTTCTGTAGTGGTTGTTTAAAGCAGGATGGCTGCTTCAAAGGATGGTTGCTTAACACAAGTTGGGCTGTATCTATTAGTAGTAGTTCTTGAAATATTGCAGGTAAAAGACATGAACATTCCCCCCTTATCTATACCACTTGCTGCCAACATTCAATTAAAAGTGAGAATTATTTCCCCCTTTTTTCAGACCCTGGTTTTAGTGAATAAGTTACTGGAACCTCAACCCTTGTAAATAATATCTTAAGGAGTTAGAACATGTTAAAAAAATAATTAAAGCTATACAAATATTAAAAAGACTATCATGTTAAACGATTTACAAAAGCTGACAATAAGTTACTTGAACCGCAACCCTTGTATTAAATAATATCTAAAGGAGTTAAAACATGTAATAAAACATTTATAGCTAGACAAATATAGAAACACCATCGTGTTAAACGATTTAGATTAACAATAAGTTACTGACACCGCAACCCTAGTAGATAATAAAGAAGTTAAAACATGTAATATAATATTTAAATCTAGACAAATATAGAAAGACCCTCGTGTTAAACGATTGACAGAAGCTGACACCCAATTAAAGTTACGTTAATATACTGTACCTGGGCTTGGTTTCACCCTCTTTCTTAGCATATTCTGCCAGCCTTAATTGATAAAGAACTTTAGTTTTATTGATGTTACTAATACTAGCCATAATAACTATACTATCATTTTTAATCACACTCTCAAACATTTGGAGATAATGTATGAATGTGAGTCATGATACATTTTTAAGTTGAGCCATGTTATATCGCAAACCCATAATTCAATAATAATACCTTACTTAGCCGCATTTGTTGCAGTCTAAATTAAAAACCATTGTGACAAAAGGATGAATTGCTTTTACTGAGCAATTTATCTTTTTGTCACAATGGTTTATATATAAGATACAATATAATTTCTATATATATAATGTATTTTGTGTTCAAATCTGTGTTAGACTACCATGAAATTTGTTTAAGCAATCAAACTGTAGGGTACTTAAGAAACAAACATCAGAAATTCCATCACTGAAAAGAAACATCAGCAGATGAAATCACCGAAAAAGAAACACCAGCAAATAAAATCATCTAAAATAACACCAGCAAATAAAATCATCGAAAATAACATCAGCATGTAAAATCATCTAAAATAACAAAAAACAAGTCAAGAAACAAATGAGTCCTTTTTGTCACAGTGGTTTCTTTAGTTATCATTAACAGGTTGAGTTCAAAATGAAAGTTTAAAATAAAACTGAAGAAAGGATGATAAATCATATTGAAGGTATGAAGTTTTATATACGGTTACAAATTGGTTGCTAAATAGAAATGAAATCTAAATGGTGAAAGTTTGTCACGATTTTAACCTTTACAGGGAAATTATTAGTTTTCCAAGAAATACCTCATACCCTTGACGGGGGAATTAAAGAAGAAAAACCTGTTTGATTTTAAATGGCCTATCACAGACAATTATATGAAATCAAATATCTCTCAGTGGTTGAATTTTGATGAAAAATGTAAAATCCTGTCCCTCATTTATACTTATAACAAACCTGCTGTGGACAACTTAACCCTTTACCAATTGCCAAATTTTCGACTGTCCAAAATTGAAAGAGTTTGCAGACGACATTTCGAAATGTGATGAAATTGGAAAAAAATCTTCTAATAGGGCAGAACACGTTGTGGGAAAAGAAATAATTGCTTGCAACGAGCTTTCTCCTTTTCCCACAATGTTTTCCAGAGTCATCTGCAACAAAGTGGCTATTATTAATGTTGTTATTGTTTGGTAATGGGTTAAAGCTGCTTTTTCATAGATGTAAGAAAACTTTGACAATAAATACTGTATGGATAGCCATTGGAAGTAAAATTAGTTCATATTTAAGTATTTAGAGCCTCATTACAATGGATAAATATGTACTCAGTTTCAAAAGTGTTGCAATGGTTCTGAAATCCATTGCATAAAGTCTGTACATACTTAAATACATTGACATCTTCCGAATTAATTTTTGCATTCAGAAACTACTTTTCATTAAACATTACACCAAAGAACAAAAACTGTTACAGTTTTATTGACATCTTATTTTGACATGAAAATTTGAACAACCAGCTTTAGGGAAATAATAGCATGGATTGTTAAAAGGTATGATTTGCCAAAAATAAACATCTATAGATATAGTTCATGATAAGACAATTTTGCCTACTTGCAGGGAACTCTTTTTATGATATTGATAAGAAATTTGAAATTTATTTCCTCCTTTTATCCAAATATGGATATCTTTTAAGGTAGGAAGTAGCAATGTCACTTTTTTGGATCAAAATAGAAGTTAATTCACTGTATGCATACTTAACATAATTAAAAATAATCTAATTATGCTTCCAATGACTATTTTTAGGTGTGTACCATATAACAATACAGCTGTTCTGCAGTTTTAAAGAAACTAATATTGAACTTCCAAATTTCCAAGTTAATTAGACATTTCCCCCTAAAGAGTCAACAATGGGGCACATATATCTATCACAGTCATACTTTACAATTAGTTATTGCAATTAGAGATAAAGAGGTTTCAGTTTATAAAACTGGGAAACATCATAATTTGTTAAAGACAATGGTTGAGAGAATTAGGAAATGAGCTTGAAGAAAAGAAAAATACACAATTCAAGACTACACTAAGTGAACAGTACCGAGTATTTGAATTTGAAGGGTTCTATGCAAGACTATAGTAAGTGCTTCACATGTGTGAAGGACTTACTATAGTCTTGCTTGGAACCCTCTATAACAAGTCCCATATTCCATTGGTTGGAATTAAGAAACTGACAGTTTTCAGAGGTAGGAAAGTTTGTGATAAGAACGTGTGACTTTTCAATTTAAGGAAACGGTGACATCTAAAAGTGTGAAAGACAAGATTTAGACACAAGACAGATGAGTAATGAAGTACCTGGCCTTCAGTTTCTAAGCACTTACATTTGATGCCTATTAAATGAGACAATGGGTACTGATGTGTTAGGTATATCTATCGAAATACATGTGGGGTTAAACATCATGTCAACAGTATTTCAGTTATTCTTGGAACTTATCAGTTTAAACTCGGATTTGCAGTGTCTTATCTATTATAATAGTAGCTTTTTCAGATCTTATGTAACATATTGTGGGATCAGTGCAAGACTATATACAGTAATTTCTTCATTTTAAGGGAGACTGTCATTTATATTAAAAGTTAGATGCAAGACTATAGTAAGTGTTTCATGTTTGTGATTAGCACTTACTATAGTCTTAAATTGAACCCTTAATATGGGGTTTGAAGCTATGTCAACAGTTTTTCAGTTACTTTATGGCTGCCCTGGGTTTCACCAGTGATTAGCTGTGCTTTACAGTGTCTTGCCCAAGGAACATCCCATATCAAAAATTTCTAGGAAGGACTTACTAAAATCTTGCAATGACCCTATGATATGCAAATTATAAACTTGCTTTTGTCTTGTTGAAGATACTTTAACAACGTAACAAATGAATAATCTATAGATGCCTTTTTTCTTTCAAAAAAAGAATCCAACCATCTCTGCACATAAAAAAGGGACAAAACCTCCAGTATATCTGCTCCATGTCTTTTCTTCTACAGATTTTGTTGTATTTAACGGAATAAAAAATTGTGGCTTTTCTATGTTATGCAACAGAAAAACCTATGCTGCAACAAGTAATTTTTTCTAATGATATGTGAATTCAGCAGGAAATACCATTAATTATGGCCATACAAAAAAAAAGATATGACATGATGCACGAAGACATGGTATCATCTTCTATGAGACATAATGAAAAGATTACCATCAATTGTGGTATTCCTATGTTATGCAACAGAAAAACGGATGTAACCGCATGCAAAAAAGTTTTTAATGCGATAACACCTTCAGGAAGAAATAACATAAACTATGGCAGTACCTGAAAACAGTGAGGCATAAAGCACTAGCATATGATATCATTGTTAAAGACATAATGAACATTTAATTGTTGTGAGAAATTCCTTTCTCTTTGTCAGGTCTCTAAAATCTTCTAATTATTTGCTGCATCTTATAATTCCTTACTTTATAAACATAAATACTTCTGTAATTTACAGAAGTATTCATGTTTTTAAAGTTAGGAATTACAAGATGCAGCAAAGACATCTGCAGATTTGAAAGGTATAAGGGCTGCAACAGATTATTTCAAAACCACTTTGACAAAAAGAGAAATGACTCCTTTAGTCATAATGGTTTCTAGACAATGCCAATTTTCATTCTTCATAATCATCATCATATTAAATTGCTTTCAATTATCCATCATTTATAAAAGCAAATTTCTCAATATAACAATAATATGAACATATCATATGTAGAAACGGAAAATCGTATTGTCACATGACTTCCATGTGAATAAGCTTGCTAACAACTTGCTGTAAAAAGTAATAATTATCATAAATGAATTATCATAAGAGCATGCACAATATAAAAATATAGAAAGGTCAAACTGAAAAAAGCAATTGTATAAAAAACAAGGTAAATCTTTTTAATAAATTAATAAAATAAAGCTGCTAATAAATTACTAAATATTTCATTTACATCAATATGTGTGCTTTGATATAAGTTGTGCAAGACCATGTAATACTCTGATCTAAACAGATAAGGAAGTTAACCCATTTCCTAAAACTAATTTTGGGATGGATCAAATTTCAAAGCGATAGCAGACAACAAATATTAAGTATGAACAAAGTAATTTTTTTTCAAATGTGGTAGAAGCCATCATGAAAATGAAGAAATTACTCATCATGAACAAAACAATTTTTCCATTGGTCAGGATAGTTTCTGAAGTCAGGAACTACATGCTGTTAATATCAATATAATATAAAGCAATGGACTGGATCAAAATTTTCATAAAATAATCAGCCTTGTTTTATTATAACCAAAACATGCCTGCATGCCTTCACAGTCTGATAACTAACAAGCTGTGAAATTCATGTATTCATTTAGATATATAAATATGTAACAACATCAAAGACATTTAGCCAACAAGTTTGTGGGAAATCTTGATATATGAATTATCAATTGCACACAATTAATATTAACCGATGTTTTCGAGGGGTTGAGGGGTTCAACCGCTCTTCTTCAAGGAATATCATAAAATGTTTGTCTTCACATAGCGGTTTTGTAATGTCTTTAATACCAGGGGTTCAGTGCAAGATTAACAAACATGAAGTACTTATCATAATAGGCTAACAATATATAAAAAGAAAATATCAAATGTCTTTTAAAAACTACATCTAGCTGTAACAAACTCTTCACATTGATCTCCCTTGCAAATTTTTACAATAAAAGGTGTTTGCTCATAGATGAAAAAAGGTAGATTGTAAAAAATGCTACAAGGATCGGTTCCCATGGCACTAATTGATTTCAACTCCATTTAACCTCAAAGCTAAAATAAAAAATCCAAAGTTTACTCTGACAATTCTTTTTTAGCGCTATGATCAATCAAACAAGATAAAATAGCTATTAATCTAATTTTTCTAAACAAGCATTCCTAAAAATATGCACAATTGAAATTGAGACTCAAATGATGTACACGTAAAACGTCACACGAAAGCTGCATTGGCATGAAAAGCTTCGGTATAACACCTAACATGGAGATCACTGTAATAGAGCCTGTTAGCTCCATCTCCTACCAACAACATTGGGCACAATAACAACAACAACTTACTTCTTCTCTGCCTCCTCCAGCTGTTTTCTAAGGGAGATAATCTCTGTCTGTAGATCGTCCACCACGTCATCCAGACGCTTCTTACCTCCCTCTACCAGCAACATCTGTCCGTTAATCAGGGCAACCTGCTTCTCAAGGGCTTCTTTCTCCTTTTTGAGGCCATCTAGCTCAGCTTTTTCTAGAGGTGATGATAGAAAGAGTTCCATAAGTAACTAACTTAGACAAATATTTAATGAACGATTTATAAATTCTAAGGGTCTCTTTCTCCTTTTTGAGGCCACCTAGCTCTTTCTCTGGACGTGATGATAAAGAAGGTTCATAAGGTACAAACTTAAATAATGTATATGTATCCCTTTATGAAGAATATTGAGATGATAAATTGTTAATCGTGACCCATAACCGTATGTGCTTCTATAAATCATTTTCGGACAAGTCCAGTAAACAATTTACAATGATTTTGGAGCATCCCTCATTGAGCAGACAAGCAAAACTTTAGGCATTTTAAGTTGAGATAAATATTTGGTGGTGGTGTTCAAATATATCAGAAAAATTGTTCAATTACAACCATTATTTCATATGTAACAAGATATGTTAAGTCCATATATATACTTTATCATAAGGGTCTTACATTGGGTCAACAGTATCAAAGTAACATTGCAATACCTGACTCCAAGCTTAACTGCCCTCAATGGTTAGTAAGGTTGACAGAACCATCGGCATTAAGTAAGTCAGCAAAGAGATTGTTTCTTGTGAAATTAAACTCGAGAAAATCAAAATTTGATTGTTTATCTCAACTTAATCAGAAAAAATTGTTTGATAAGAAGAAATTGCTCAAAAAAGTTTAATCCATGGATCGATGGGTTAAGGATTAAGGTGAAATACAGCATTGCAGCCCCATGATGGACAATATTGAATTTTCCATAAATAGAAAAACTTGTGTGAAAAACTGTCGGATATCAAACATTTATAATGCAAGAACAAATACAAGGCTCAGCAAGAAAAGGTCAGCAGGAAACATGCAAAATTTCCTTCATTGATTTAATACAAAAACTGCCAGGGTCACATGCACCTAACAAACCAAGATCTATTTTTGTTGCCCAGTCTCTGCTAGAGTTTTATCCCATACCTTGCTGTGTCTCTGCCCCGTACTGTATGATGTATCGTTGATGCCTTTCCTCAAGATTCTCATGCTCTCTCTGGAGGTGTTCATAGTCAGCCTGAAGTCTCTCTTTCTCTCGGGATAATCTGAACAAAGCAAAGGATCCTTTATCATAATCGAACTGTATTATCATTTTCAGGGGATGCCAAAGTTGATTTTGATTTACTTGTCCGTAAATGTCAAACCTATTTCTGTACTTGTTCATAATCATAATGGTTACAAAGTAAATTTTATGAAAGACTTACATGTTCACAAAGGCTTTTGTACAAGCTGGGTAATTCATATAATTGATTTTTTGCCACCCCTAATCATCATCCTTAAAATTTTTTAATGCATTCCAAGCAAATTGTCCTTTCGTTTTTTTTGGAGGGGGGGGGGTGTTTTACATCACATAAACATTATTTCAGTTATGTAGCGATGCCCGACTCTTAATGATGGAGGAAGACCCCATACTCAACTCCCTATAAGGGCTGGTCAAGGTGTGTAGAACAATCGGCATTCTGTAAGTCAGTCGGAGGACTGCCTCTCATGAAAGTCCATATCCCTCTCAGGATTTGAACCCACGTGGAGAGGGGCTATGTGATTTCAAGTTCTGTACTCTAACCACTAGGCCACGAAGGCCCCTAAATTGTCCTTTATTTGCCGTAATTATTTGAAGCATGATAAACAAGTGCTGTCAAGTTTAATGGTTTTTAAAGGATTCAATGCAAGACTATAGGCTTTTCTGTTTATATAATGTTTAACACAGTGTCAACAATTTTTCATTTATGTAACAGCATTCTTGGATGGACCAGTACCAGGCTAGGGCTCTGAAAAGACTTGCCAAAGGACACTCCCACAAAACTGGCTTTTCTGAAATTTACCAATATGCCACAGTAACTACACATTAACCAACAATATATTTCTGTTTCCCTTACCTTTCCAACTCCACCCTTGGCACCACGGCACCGTCTCCTCCAATAGCGTCCTTTAATGTGGCATTCTCCTGCAATGGGACAATAATCAGATGTGTACAATGAAAAACACAAATTCAACCCTTAGATTGCTGGGTAATTTTTAAAAAACAGATTTTTGTGTTGTGTGCTTTCTAAAACCTTTAATATCTACTTAATTTTGATGAGGAAAGAGACTCAGAGAAGCAAACAGGTTAGATAACAAGCCAGTAAATTGGTCGCTGGCCTGGATCTAACCTGTTTGCATAAGCATGAAGTCAGGTTCTGCACTATAAGGATTAACAAATGAAGACAAAGATTCTTCTTTTAAACCAAAAAATAAAAGCATTTTCTCTATAAGTTGAAGAATATGGTACATAATTCATATATATAAGCTTCTAAAGTGACAAGGGTTTAGAAAATTTTAATCTTAATAGAAATTTTAAAAATGATGTTTAATTTCTTTTAAATCACAAAGGCAAATTATCTCATAAAATTCTCTGAGAAATAGCACTCAAAAGTATTCACACCTAAATCCCATATTTTGAATGCATACAACTTGAACAAAATGATGTACTATGAAGCATAGCATATGTATCATGTTTACACATTTTATGCTTTATAGTTTGTGAAATACATATACCAACAGTCATTAATCAACGGTTTAGCTTAAAGATAAATATGTAAATTGGTCCTAATCTCTTACACATGGCAAATAATTAAAAGAATGTTAGAATCAAATCATTCACAACATATTCAGGGATGGCAAAATCAATCATCCATATTGCCCAGCTTGTCCAAAAGCCCTAATGGACAAGAGAATTTCGACTTAAATTCACTATATAACCTTTTGACAAGTGCAGAAAAAAATTGGCAAAAACCAGTAAAAATAAGATTTTGACACCCCTGATGTTAAGACAAATATTATGTCACTTGCAAATAAATTAGATAAAACTAGTTTCCTTATACAAATGACATCAATGTGCCTTCTCTGATGCAGATTATATTAAATATAAAATAGTTCTGACAAAGGGACCATGGGCAAATTCTTCTTTTGACAAAAATATTTAAATGCAACAGTAATGTATTTGATTACAGAAACATTTTCTAATCATTTAATATGTTGTTTGATTCTTTAATTATATCATGATTACTACTTGAAATCATTTTCCTTATTTTGTAATATGCTAATGACTTTAATACATTGCAAATGAAATAATTGTATTGTATTGTTTGATTTATTTTTCAGTCAGCTGCAAAAAGCTAACACAAGTAAGAGTTAATAACAACATTTAAAACACAAAATGATTGTTAACATAAGCTATGCAATATTGATTATCATTAAAAAAAACCAATTAAATACCCTATCTAGTTTTTTCTATCCAGGACAATTAACCCTTTCACTAGAACTTGAAAATGTCTATGAGCTAAATTCTTCTTTTGTCGAATTGATTTCAAAGCTCATTAATCAGATTTGCATTTATCATGAGAATTATTTGCCTGTATCTAAAACATGGTTTCATTGTAGCATACTCTGAGAAATCTGCTTCAGAAACATATATAAATTTTTATGACCAAAAAAAAGGCACCAAAGATTTACAAAATTTGAAACAAAACAGGCAATAATAATTCATCCTGGTTAATAAAAGAACCATAACCCCGTAACTAAAGAGATGTAAATAGATCTACTGAGTTATCTCCCCTACAAACTAATTCTCTAACAATTATTCTCTTCTCCTTATCCAACAAGACATCCACTTACAAAGGTCCAGATAAGAGGTGTTTGTTTATAAGGTTTAACATTGTTTCAACAATTGTTCAGTTATGTTATGGCTTTCCTGGATTCACCAGTACCATGCTTCGGCACTGAAGTGTCTTGCCAGAAAATAAACTCCCATGGAGCACTTGTGGGTCTATAACCAGGGACACCCAGCTAATAAGACCACCAATTTTAACACTTGGTCATGCAGGGCCCTTAGATAAAAGGTATAATTCCTATGCTTACTTCTTAAATGCTTTTCCAACCTTTGTGGTTGTTACTCATAAGCAGGCCTGCTCATAAGAAACATATCTCACCGTGACAGTTTAAATGAGAACTCACAAAAGAGGCCATGTCTATGAGCCTTCTTGTTGACTTTAGTCGCACATCTATTACTACAACTCAACAAGACTGGTGACCTTATTCAATGAAGACCCTCTCAGTTATACATGGGGAATATACTTTCGATCTTCGAGGGTTCAGCACAATACTATAGTAAGTGCTTCATGTTTATGAAGCACTTACTATAGTCTTGCACTGAACCCTTGTCTTATAATAGACAATATTCAAAAAACTGATCATGATATACTGTATAAAGACAATGTTACACTCAGTTATCTAGACCTTTTTGACTTACTAAATCTGATACCAGAGAAAGAGGGAAATCCGGATTAAATGCCGTGTAGAACTTTGTCCCAGTAATGCCATTCACTTTCTGATGAAAAATGACTCATTAATGAAACCACATAAAACAAAAAGCCACAAATAAAGGAAATAAAGGATAATGGACATCATAATTATGATAACTCTACAATAAAAAGGTCTATCAAATAATTCTGTTCAAAAGCTATAACTCTTGTTTAAATGTTAAAATGCATTTGCTGCAAAGAGGCATTGATGAGTTATTCACATAAAAGCAGTCAAGTTTATAAGGCTTTGGCACAAATACTCAGTTTACATGTCTAAAAAGTGTCCGTTGCTGTAAAATATCAGAAATCATAATATTTGTAGTCAATATTTCAAGCTTAATTCCAGGCAATCATGATTGACAACTTTATTTCTTTATAACTCACTTATCCATACAAATCAGCACCATTTTATCAAAATACTTTCAAAAACATATCAAATTACTGTAAAAATTCCACTCTGAATTCAAATGTTAAGTTTTTCAAAATCAATCACAGTCATGATCTATATTGAGCAAAAGATACATTTGGACATCAATGCAAAATATTTAAGAATCAGGTCATTATTTCAAATGAAGTCGACCAACACTTTAAATTCTTGAGAATCAAGAAATACTTTTGGGCAACAAGTTCAGAAGATGTCCAAACATATCTTTCAAACTTTTGTAATCATGTATTGACAACACCGCAAATGTCTGAAATATCTACATTTCAAATTGACAAATCATAATGTCACACTATTGGTCACATGTCTACCACATGATACTCACAACTCGTCTAATGAGAAAATGTTGTGGGACAAGAATGAATGAATCGGGGGATGAAGAAGAATCTATCTCCAACTGCAGGAAAGAATTTAAATAACATCCTAATATTCATTCAAACATTATCATGGTACATCTTTGGTTAGTATAACCCCAATGTATTTATTCACCTTAAGGTCCTATAACATTTTGGATGAATAATCGCTTACAAAGTTTATAGAGATATCCAAATGAATTTGGATACCTCTTTAAAATTGTGAGTCATTAAACATCTGAAATGTGCCGAGTCATTTAAAGGGGACTACATTAGATGAATGAAACAAAGTGATAAAAAGAGATAGCTTGTAAAATCCATTTTTCAACAGGGTTTCTAGAGTTCTAAGAAAGTTCATAGAAATGTTTTAAAGCATTTTACAGAATGACCCCGAAAACTTCCATGTAAAATTCAAACACACACATATATCCAACAACAAAGATAAAAGAGGATTCTTTACAAAAGAAGGAATAATAAAATAAAGTTAAAATATTACAGTTATGTTTAGAGACTATATATAGTTACAATAAGCTTTAGTTATATATCATAGTTATATTGTTATCAGAATAAGAATGTTTATGGTAATATGTAAGCTGTATTAATGTTTCATCAGTATATTTTTTTAGGAATATTAACAATGAACCTAAATGCATAACAAAATGATGAAAAAAAGCCATGCATCTTGTGCACCATTAGATCATCAAGTCTAAATTCTTGTAAAAGAGACAATTGTTTATTAAGGGAGAGTGCTTAATCCCTAGTATGCATAATTTTCAGAAATATCTTGTTCAGGCATAAATTATTGATACCATCTTACACTCAACAAAAGTTATCAAGAGTCTGCCTTTATCATTATAATTTATTTTTAATTTTTGGTAACCCACCGCTTCTAGTAAACTTATCTTAAAGGCACATCAAAGGAGAGGAGTACAAATAAATTACTGAAAAAATATATGGAGTTCTTTTATTATGTTCATAAAATCATGAGAATTAGTTTATGAATGCATTGAGACCCTATTAAATAGACTCATTTAAAATAAGTTATTTTGTGCTTGAAAGGTAGTTGTCTCCAATTCAATCATGTTTATCAACAACCTGTTTGTTTACATATTCAAAATAACGAATCCCGATTAGTCGGTTCAAAAATATGTGTATCAACTGTCAAGGCAGAGGTGAAGAGTCAGGAATTCTGAATTATAAAACTTGCTTATCTGGGTTATTTCTGGTTTACTTTCTCATTTAAGTTGTGCTGATGGTGTTTTCTGGTGATAACTATTTGAATCTGTCCAAAAGTTTACCAAATAATATAGTTTGATATAGCATTAATCTCCTTTAATGGGCCTTTTAAGCAAATGCATTATATGAATATTTAAAGGGAACCAACGAGACAAATAAGAAACTGCTGAGACAAAGAAGAAATTGCTCAGCGTGATTCAAGTTTGATTTTGTTGCAATTTCTACCCTATTATCATATACAAACTATTTTCATACATTCTTTATTATTGTTGTCTGGTGCTTCTCTAAAATAGGACAAGTCACAAAGTTCCTAATGGAAATTACCTTACCCTTTAACAGGTCTTGTTTTAAACATTTTCAATTATGTTATTATTACTACAAGTACATGTTGCAGATTTCTAACTGCAAGGAACAAAAAGTTATTAATGGTCCGTCTCCTCTTGAAGCAAGATTAGATAATAGATAAGTGAAATTAAAAGAATATTAAATGTGATGCTGAATCAACATGTCTGATAAATTTCTAAAAAAAAATTCTAACTTATAAGTGCCAAAGAAGATAACAAAAATATTCAGGTTTATGAACACAAAGACGATACAAAAAGTGGATTCTTAAGAATACTCCAGAATTGACCAGTTGACAATACACCTTGAAATGAATATCCATTATGGTTTGTTTAGCCAATTAATGTTTAGCCAATTAAAGATTATACAAATTCATATGGACACTGCTTTCAAAATCTCAGTCAAGTTTGTGGACTGGTCAGTTAGTGGTCAGAGATGAAATAAAAGTTTGTTTTAAAAAAAACACCAAAGCATTGATCAAATTATTGTCCAAATCAATTACTTTAAAAAAAACACCTTTCAAAAAGAGCTCTGGTTAGATAAGTCTTCAATTATTCTTCAACATATTCATCTAACATCCAAAAATGAGTAATTCAGCACCACATAAAGACACCAAATAAATGTCCCAATAATATTAATCATCTAGTAAGGCATTATGGCTAGATTATTGAAATAAAATGGTATGGATGGGGAGTTTATTACATTTACTTTACGCCCGGGACTAGACTGTAACTGGTCACTAAGTGAAGCAGTAACCATGGTTTCGGAAGCGGACGCTATCCCATCATCACTCTCCTGCGGGTAACAGAGGTTTGTACATGTGAGAGTGTCACTAAGGTTTGGCACAAATCATGCTGCTAATCAGCCTAAATACATCACGGAGGTTTTATATCTAGGGTTCAATGCACTTTATTTTTATGCAAGACTATGGCAAATGGTTTAATTTTGTAAAAGACTTTCTATAGCCTTGCATTGAAGCCTTGATATACCAGTGTTAAAGCATCTTCATCTCTAAATTACCGGTACTCAAAATAAGCAATCTATTCTGGTAACAATGGTTTTTACCAAATATCACAAAGATGATATATCTTAATTTATATGATTTTTTTCTTTGTCCTTTGCTGTTGCTTTCAATTTGCAGCAGCCATAATTTCCCATAATTCATAGCTTATCATTGCTGTTTGCTTTTGCATTGAATTAAGACCAACTACACTAGTCCCATCAAGAGGGAATTGCTGGACAAACACATTAAGATGCCTCATAAGAATGTTCTTCTAGAAGGTAAAATTCCTGGAAAAAAGATCAAGTCTATTGCAAAATTGAAATATTTTTGCTTCAAATGAAAAACAGTTCTTTTGCAGTCAATTCTACTATAAGGAATAACATACATTGCTTTTCAAAAGAAAATGTGAAGAAGACTTATAAGATGGTTTGAAAGTCAAAGAACAAAAATTATATCAAGAACAGTGCATAAAGTCAAAGAAAGTGAAAAAGTGGAATAACTTTAGAGGAAATATTAAATCTTCCAAAATAATATTCCCCTTCTTTTGAAACTCTGCTGATGGTGAACTACTGGGTGCAAAGATTGACAAATTCTCTCATGCAAGAAGTAAGGAGTAAACTTTGAAAAGAGACATTAATAAAAGTGTCACAATAGCCAAGTTGAAAACATTGTGACAGAAGTAGAATAGTTCAGTATAAACAAAATCTTGTTTTGATAATGTATTACTAGTTGTGAATCAAAGAAGAGACATTAATATAACAGCAAACATAATTGTGAAATTCAGATTTTTAACCCATTACTGTCTTAATATTTATTCTAATATAGAACACTAATAAGGAGACTATTACAACAAAGAATACACTGCTTGTAAATGATAATATTCATTTGAAGGAACAGTTTTAACATCTAATGGACAATAAGTGTTTTATTTAACAGATGTATTTTTTTCAAAATAATCTGCCAATCATTCTGGATTTTTTTTTCACCAGATATCTTAACATTCATTATTCAGTTATGGATATTGTAAAAGTGAAACCATCTAACAATGCACACGCTGTGAAGTTTGAAAAAACATCAGTTCTTAAAAACATTTGATAGCTTAGGGGGAAAACACAAAGATTTCCTTAACCACACCAAACGTACCTGCCCAAGAACTTCCGCCTTCTCGTTCACCTGTTCATTGATTTCACGGAGTTGTTTGTTTGCCTCCCTCAATTCTTCAATCTTGGCTTCTAATTCTTCTAACTGAGGCTTCTTGTAAATGAGTTCACTGTTTGCCTAGAAAACAGAGAGGATCATTTTATTCAGACTGAAGCATTAACAGCTAAAGGATGACAAATAATTTAACAATACATTCATCTATTGATTTAACATGTAAACATTCATGTAATTTGATATCATCATAAACACACTTAAGCATTCATACTTACCTTCACAGTAACTCACAAACACAAATAAACACATGTAAATCATGTTGGAAATATTTAAATGAAACATTTAACTTAATATTGCTATACATATGAATCATGAATAAACAAAGAAAAAAGACTTTATTCAAATTAGCAGTAATAGCAAATTAGTAATAGACTATTCAATGATTTATAAAGGACACTGGCTAATACAGTAATGTGTCGAGAAGCAAATATCATAATCACGCAAGCTTATCCAATTCTTATCAAACCTATGAAAAAGATTTTTTTTTTATCTTGCAGAAGCCTTTCATTGCAAGAATCAATAAAGATTGTATACACCAAACCTCAGAATGTTCCACAAAACTCTAGTGTACTCAATCAAAGCTATAAAAAGTATCAAAGTGACTAGAACATTTCAGTATGTATAAAGTAGAGTAAAACTCAACTTCATCAGAATATTATTTAAGGAAGTTACCAGTAATTCTTCTTTCTGTGAAATAAGATTGTCCCTGACTTTCTCCAGTTCACCAATACGACTCCTGGAATGAATAAAGTATAAAAGTGCTACA
Source organism: Cerastoderma edule (assembly GCA_947846245.1). NCBI lineage: Eukaryota > Metazoa > Mollusca > Bivalvia > Cardiida > Cardiidae > Cerastoderma > Cerastoderma edule. The sequence goes on from OX401412.1 coordinate 34,128,767, forward strand.
AAGTCAAGTTAACACTTATTAATTATCATCTATAATGAAACAATTAATCGCAACTTAGATTAAGTCAGAATACCTGTTATCCGCCATTTTGAAACTCATGTTCATTGGAATACTTCGGGCATTCTTGCTATACATCGATCAGGGCAGAACTATTTGCTTCGAACCAAATAGTTCCACCGATGACCGATGGTATTCTACCTTAATCCCTCTTGATTCTGCTTCCTTGATACAAACACAGTACTCAAACCTGTGACTTTCTTTGTTTCGAGGCTGACGGTCATGTGGTCCATTGTCTTCCAGAGCATACAGTCAATTTAATTCTCTGCCTTCGTAGGGATTCAAATATGATAGATAAGACAAGTAAAATCTTAACCCTTGACTGATTCAAAATAAAAGCAGCAGCAATGGCAAAAAACGTTGCATGAAAAGACCCCAAAATTCCTTTGAAAAACTTGGTACATACAATTGTGACAAAACCATAAATCGTTTAATCCAAGGAATCTACCCTATTGTCACAGTGCTTTCTTAAGTGAGAATTAAAACCATACATCAATCTCATAAAAAAAAATCATATGGATCAAGTGTATGGCGGGTCCTCCTGCATTACAAAGGAGCTGGGCATAGCATTACAAAATAGATCAAACATTCTTGTTGTGATGTTAAATCCTATATTAATAAACAGTGCCCTCTTACCTGAGATGCTCGTTTTCACTTCTGTATTGTCCTATCTTATCTGTCAGCTTATCTATATCCTTCAGTTTGTCTATACTAGTCTCAGCCTGTAATAGAAATATTAATTAAGTATTAATTATCAATCAAGTATTTAAGAATCAAGTAATAGTTTAGAAGTTTCATGCCATGTCAACACATTTTTCACAACTTTCCATTGATTCAGCATTTCTATGCTTGGGAACTGGAGTGTCTTGTCAAATGATACGAAATTGAATATCGTTAATTAATAATTAAAAGCATTATGATAAAAAGAGAAAATTGTTGTCTTTGCCACAATGTTTTCTTTGCCTTCCATATCTTGTTTAAATCAGTAGAAGTTTCTTTGATATAACCAGATAACTTTGAAGTGGCCTTTAAAGACGCAAAATGTCTTGCGTGACTATATGTCTCCATAGTTACTGACCTAAAGGTGATTGAAATTGGAAATACTTTTGGCAAAGGAAAAATTGCTCACAAAATACAATGTGTTTTTCTTTCAAATAATTTTTTTATAATCTATCCATAAAAAAGAAAATTTAACAAACATTGGAATTAACATTTGAATGATTTGACAGCAACATTAAACATAAACTTTTATCAAAACCCAGGAAATATGTCTAACCCATTGCTTGAAAGTTATCTAGATAATGAGAAAGGGAATAACCAAAGAACATTTATTATCAAAAAAGTCGAAACAAATCCTACAAACCATAGCACAGATCAGAAAAATTAGGATTGGAATAGAATTGAATTGTCTGCTCATATTCTGCCTCATAAATTCATGTTAAAATTGTGAAGGCAATATGTGCGGAACAACATCCTTAATGGCTAAAACTCAATATAATTCCAACAGAATAAAAAATCAAACCATAAAAATGAAACATGAAATGACAAAAGAGAGAAAATAAATTAAATGAAATATTTAGAAAATGTAAAAAACTAAAAAATAAACATATAATTTTGAAAATATTGAAAAATTGTATTAATCTTATAGAAACATAGTAGAATTAATCTAAAAAAAAGAACAATGGCCAACATGGCTTTACAAAACAAATAAATCAATAAATAAAACATGAAATGAAATAATTACAAAATCCGACAATTAGCCAAAGATAAATCTAACGAGAAAGCAAATGACACCAATTGATCATTAATCTTCAAACGATGAAAGAAAGTGAGAAAGGTAATTTGCTTAGATGACAGGTGTTTCTTAAATCTTTTGCCCAATATATGTTTAAGCAGAAACATAAGTAATATTGGATTAAAGGAATAAATCAAAATTCTTTTGAAGTGTTTCTGTAGATTGGATGATAAAATTTTCAATTAAATACTCTCATTTCACTATGACTGTCAATTTTATCTGTCCTTGCATACTTCAATTTTCACCTTATGATCTGTAACGGTTTTTGATTGGTTGTGGGGTAATCAACGTTAAACTTTTATTGGTTATTTAATATTCGTGATTTTGTGTCATTATTGATATAAGGAAACAGTTGCAATAGCTATAGGTAGGTTCCATTTCATTCTTCCAAGTGAATTAGTTTAATTTATAATTTAAACTTATTTATTTTACATCATTTGTGAAGGCAGTTTGAAGCTTGATGAATTCACTCTTGATGTTTGCTTCCTGGGACTCGTTTTACTAAACAGTTTACGCTTAAGATTTGCGTAAGTCTAAAACAACAAGTCCTTTTATTTCAATATTTGGCAAAGAAATATTGCAAAGTAACACATCATTGGAATCGTCTCTCCGAGACGCTTCCAATGACGTGTCACATTGCAATATTGTACTTTCATTGAAGATATTATCCATGTTAATCAATTATGACTTATGCACATATTTTCCGTAAGTTGTTTAGTAAAACGGGCCCAAGTACTCACGCTATTTTTGATTTGTGGGTTAACACAGCCAATTGATATTTCGAATCAAGTTTAAAAAATTTTTAGTTTCGATGAATTGCTATATTTGCATAAGTCATCCTTTGCGTCCCGAACTATTCCATTACATGGCTTTTTTTTGCATGTCCAAATTGAAAGCATAACCAGTAGACTGCTATAAAGTAAGTAGTGGTTTTACAGCTGTCCTCTGCTTTCAGCTAGTCAAAATCATTATGCATGACAGAAAGACATCATAAAGGCAAGTAAATGGTAATAATCTTGAAAACATGTAAAACAAAATCCAAAACATCAAAAGAAAATCTTTTCAATCATTTTTGTTTCTACGAATGTCAGCTTCGAAATATAGAAAAATTTAGGCAACAACAGTTTGGGTACATATAAACCAAAGTACATAATATATGAAAAATATTTTTAAAACATCTGTTTTTCTCTGTAATTGTAAGCAGAAAAATAGAAATCTTAGAATTATAGCACCAGAAGAATTACAATAACATTGGAACAGATTACAATAACTACACTGTATTGAATTTGGAAGAGTTCATTTTGAAATGGGACACAATGGATCATTCCAATACATGTATACATTTAAGTAGGAATGGGATAAATCTCCTACCCAGATAAGGCACTTTCACCTTTTATCTTCTAAGGTCGGAAATTGATCCATCCAGATAATGAGTTAATAAAGATGAGGACACGACGCATGACAAAATGTCCTAACCCTTAGAATGCTGGGTAATTTTCTGAAAATGATGTTTGTGTCGTCTGCTTTTCAAAACCTTAAATACCTGCTTCATTTTGATATGGAAAGGTACTCAAAGTAGCAAATAGGTTAGATCACAGGCCAGTCACCAATTTACTTGGGGGGCTGGCCTGGACCTTACATGTTTGCATAAGCATGAAGTCGGTTCCAGCACTATAAGGGTTTTAATATCCTAAAATGTCATACTGTGGTTAGCAAGGGAGGCGATATGAATTGTAGAGGTGCTGCTTTTCCTTGACTTTTAACTCCATTTGGAATCTAGTATTTGTTTAAAATAAGAAAACAGGAAAGTTTTTCAAGAAATTGTTCTTGAGTAATGGCTTCACCTTTTTTTATATGCTGGTTCAACAGTTTTTCAGTTATATAACAGCTTTCCTGGGATTCACCAGTACTAGATCATGCATGGCCCTGAAGTGTCTTGCCAAAGGGCATTCTTTTGCCCGAGCATACTCTGAAATTCCTTTGAATTTGGAACAATGTAAAAAAATAATTGCGTAAAAAAGGCTGACTAAAAGTCAACAATAGAATAACCTATAGAGTCAAAAGCAGATTTTGCAGTGTATTAAAGTCGAGTTTATGAGCAAGGACACTGTTATGATAGCTCTTCCAATATTGACACATTCTTCAAAAGGTAGCATTGATTTTCACCCTTATTCATCAGGATAAATCATTTGGTGACAGCTAGTATACAACCTTTATCAGAGAACAAAGTGAAGGAATTAAGTAGCTCAAACATGTAATAAATAAGTCTATACAAACTGTAGCACTCAGCTTCCAGTTTAAAATAAATGATAACACAAATTTGGAGACATTTTAATGTCCTTCAATGTTCTTTTTTTCTTTAGAAGTCTCAAATTTTTGTAAAAAAGGATATCAGATTAAAAAAAGAAACAAGGTCAAAATCACAACTGCTCAAATTTACATTGGGTATTAATTATAATACTGTTTATGTGAACAGCAAAATATGATCATTTCTAAAACATTCAATTTTTCATTTAAATTTATGATGATGTACTTTGTTAATAAAAAAACATGTTCTGTTCTTTCAATAAATGATAGATGAAATGATGAAACAACACATATCCATATTTTTACTTTTATTAATAATGTGTAATATAAAAACAATATCTTGGTTAATGACAATTAAACTATTGATTGAAACAAAATGATTTTAATGTGAAAGATTACAGTTTAAGGAATATGAGATGCTAAAATAAACTCTGACCTTTTCTAGTGACTTTGACCTTCAAACAAGAAGAATACACTGTCCTATGATAGGACATTCAAACAAGAAGAATACACTGTCCTATGACAGGACATGTCATAGATGTTATATTTTCAAGCCAAGACTATACATAAGTCGTTTGTCTATTTCAAACTACCACCATGATAAAAAAGAAATGCACAGAGCAGACATAAGTAAAAGAAACAGAAATAATGGAGGATTAAATGAAAGACATGTTGAATTATGCCACACATGATGATCATTTTATTTAGTACAACACAAAAAAGATGACCCATTAATCTACTTCTTTAAACAAATGGGCTTACTATCCTGTTTACATGACTTCAGTTGTGTTGTTATGGCAACCTCAACTGCCTATAAGGGCCAGTAAAGTCAGGTAGAAACATCCGTCAGTTTGTCAGGAGACTGCCTCTTAAGAAATTCCTAATGCCTTCACCGGGATTCGAACCCACACAGATAACTTTGATTTTGATAGAGAACCATGTCAAACAGAAGCTTAACAATCAAATGGAAGTCCTTTACTAGCCCATATAAACACTTATGTTTCTGCTATGGGTTGATAAAAATAATTTGACATAAGCATCTACTAATTTCATAATAGAAGAAATAATTAACCATTATTATTTGATAATATTCAAACCTATGTTAATATACTAAACAAAAATTATTAAATACAATAATACTCTTTACACCAAGTCTATGTGTTGATTAAACATTCAGAACTAAAATACTCTACACCTCTTCCTCATCCCAAACTCATCACTTCTTCCTCTTAATGTGCAAATAACATTCAGTTGCAATTCATTTTTACTTCCTCTAAAGTTAAAAATTAATTTCTTTTCTAAAACTTAATACAAAAAAAAACCAAAATCAAACAGGAATGTCTATTTGGTCATTGTCTTAATTGTGACATTGATTCCAAGTTTCCAAAAAAGTTTGCCGCAAACTTTAATTTTCATTTGTACATTCAAACATAAAAATCTGTATTAGGTAAAGTATAAACTCATAAAGAAGTTAATATAGTCATGCAATTTGTCTAATACAGTGCAAATGTCGTAATTCTACACCCAAACCTCTCCTTTACAAGACAATTTACCCATCCCAAACACATAAATATAACAATTAATTCCAATTGTCCCTTCATTTTTTCTCATATGAGGTCATAGAGCCTGGTTTAAATTGAGATCACCATGATATATGAAAAAATAATGTATGAAAAAATGAAACATTTTGGAAATAAAATGATTTGGGTTTGTCCATGTATTTAAACACTATTCAATTTATTGCCTTGTATAGCCTAACACCTATGGAAGACAACGCCCAGATACTAATTTATCTATTGTTGGATTATTGTTTGATTATTTGTAAAGGTTAAACATAGTATTTCAGTATTATCATGATACTAGCCTCATAGTTGATGGTGGAACACCCCAATCTCAATTGCCCGTAAAGACTGATCAAGCCAGGTAGAACCATAAGCATTCCATGAGTCAACCAGGAGACTGCCTCTCATGAAAATCCATATCTAACCCTTTCAATATTTAAACACATGCAGGCAGAAGACATCGAGGGTTCAATGCAAGACTATAGTAAGTGCTTCACAAACGTGAACCACTTACTATAGTATTGCATTGAATCCTTGACATGGGATTTCAATATCTGTACTCTGACCAATAGGCCATATTAGTTATATGCGTCAAGGGTTCAATGCAAGATAACATAATAGTAAGAGTTTGCATGTTTGTGAAGGGCGTACTACAGTCTTTCTTTGAACCCTCGACATAGAGACTGAATCAAGCATCTTGATATAATAAATTACATCAAACACCTTGATAGAACAATCAACCTTTTTGGTGAAAAATGAAGAAAACAATGATTGTCTTATTTACTCAGCAGCTATATTTAACGAATTAACCAATAAAAAGAAAATTCTATTATTTCCTTTTCAGATTGCTTTCTTAATTTGTCATGTGCGTATTTGTGTAAATGACAAATATAATTGCTTGAATAACCATTAAACTAAAGGTGCAGGTATATGACTGTGCAGGGTTTCTCTACCTTATGTCTGTTCATATTATCCTGTAAATGCAATTACAATGTACATAGTAAATGAAAAATATTGCCAATATATTAAGAAAGATTTTTAATAAAAATAAATATATCTTTTCTGGGAGTCTTCAGTTAAAGGCTAGAGCTATTAACAAGTTGGTGTTTAATTTATTTATTGTTCCATACCTTTGCGGACAACACCACTTGAACCATTAATTAAAGCTATGATCATTGAATTTAAGGTAGTTAGTACTCTGCTTATAATGACACAATTTTCATTGTAAAAAGATAATGAACGTAATGACGAAATCAAAATATTTCTTAATTTCATTGCTATTTTGGGAAAGTATCTCTTTTGTCAAACATCTATTCAAGTCCATCTAAGGCCAATGAATCCAAACCTTCTTTCATATTCAAAATGGTTATACATAGATAAAGCAATAGCATAATAATCATATCAGCAAATTAACTATTAAAATAGCAAATCCAACGCCATTTTTGTCATATAACAACTTCAGCAATAAGTTCATAAGTCGTCATTCTAAAATGCAACTTTAAAAGATGCCTTTATCATCTTTTTAAAATCAGTTAACAAAGACTGCTTGTTCAAGGCACATGCATAGAGGGAATCATATTCTTACATTGCAGGTTTTCGACAATTTTTCATGGTTTGCCAGACATGGCTAGAACTAAGTAAATAATTATGCTTGTTCTTGCAGGTTGTTTTACGACAATATTGGCCACACTTGGGGGAGGGACTATAATCTAAGATGTTGACAAGGGGATTATGTAGACCTTTCCAAAAGAACTTTTGTAAAATTTTCAGCCATAACAAAGTTTTTGAAAAAGTATCTCATTTATTAAGATTGGACTGACCTATTCCCCCATGACGGAAACTGTGATCAGTGCAAATGGGAAAGAACAGCATAGAAAAACAAACAGCATTAAAAATTATCACTTTCTTTACAAAAGTGATACGGATAAAAACAGTTGCAACAAATAAATCAATTTCTCAAAAGGAGCCATTTATACATTTGTCACAATTGTTTCTGAAGGTTTCTGGAACTTGTACAGTACCAAAGGTTCAATATGACATCCAGAAATCACTCTCAAAAAGCATGCTAATACACAAAACACTGTCAACAAATTTGAGGCAGGACAGAGGTCCAAGGGTAATGCACATGCTTCAAGTCACAAATGTTTCTAGTTTGCTTCCTGTTAGAAGCAGGATCCATGCAAATAATTATGTTTAACCCTTTACCAAACACCAAATTTTCGACTGTCCCAAACTGAAAGAGTTCGCAGACGACCTTTCAACATGTGATGAAATTGAACAATTATCTTCTGATACAGATATGGCAGAAAGGAGCAATTTCTCCTTTTCCCACAATGTTTTCCAAATCAAATGTTGTTATTGTTCAGTTATGAGTTATACTTAAAAAAAAAAGCAAGGGGAGTGCACATACTTCAAGTCACAAATGTTGCTTATTTGCTTCCTGTAAGAAACAGGGTCTGTTTCAATAATTACATCTTTACTAAAAAAAAAAAGAAAAAAAAAAGGGTGAAGGCACTATAATCATAATTATCATTCCCAAAAACACCACCACACACACACCATGCAAAAATAAGGGGGCTACTACATATCTACAGTGAGGTCCAAACTGGAAAGCATCTCTAGGTAGAGTTTAGAATCCCTTACACTTTTCGTTAGCACCTCCTTCTGGGTCTCCAGAAGCTTGATGACCTGCTCGTTCTCCGCCCTCTCCTGCAACAGGCGCCGGTTCTCCTCCTTGAGTCTGAAATTGATGGGTGCTTGATTGAAGCAGGGAACCAGTTGACAATCTGAAACATGTGCCCAACTTGGTTGTCTGCTATTGCTTTGAATTTGGACTATTCACAAATTCCAATATAGGGGACTTATTATCCTTTTTTAACAAATATTAACCCCCTTTCTCTAAAATATTAACTTATACTTATTAAATCAAAATGCACAGAGGCAGAAGAAGAATAGTTCAAAAATATATAATACAGGGAACTTTCCTATTCATGAAGAACAGAAAGACATCACTAAAACACTGTGACAAATGTGGCTTTACTTAACTTGTCTGAATTTTTCTTTAGACACAGAGTTTTTAATATGTAGAAGTAAATCTGCTGTCAATGAAAATACAATCAGTAGTTTTGACTTTTCTGGACTCATTAGTACTAAGCTAGGGCTCTAAAATGTCTTGGAAATGTCACCTTTACTAAACCAGAGGTACCCATGCAGCTTGAACCAGGGATTTCTGAGAACAGTTTATGACGACTTACTTCTTGATGTCTTCTACTTGGTCCGTAAGTTGTTCACACTCTTCCTTGTATGTCCTTACTTCTTCCTTCAGTCTCTCATTCTGTAAAGTGACATACAGTCATTTCATCATGAACCTAAACCTGCATGTACACATCTCAACTTGGTTGAAACTAATGACTTAACAGTGAATAACTTGCTCTCAAGAAATATATTTCTTTTGGTGTAAGCTTCTACTACAAATCAAATTCATGTTGATTTAGGCCAAAGATTGCTTTCTTTATCTCATAAAGTAAATATGGGTTTTTACATTGATAATTACGATTAAAGCAAAATGATTCAAGTGAAATACAAAGAAAACTGTATGCTGCTTAGGGACATCGCAGCTTTATATACAAGAACATAAGTAAACAGAATGTAGAAAGATTAAATTGGATAGTTTGAAATCCGAAATTGGCAAAAAATGTTTCCAATCTTAAATTAAGTAATACTATGAGATGATGTGCTCCTGTTAAGGAAATGCAAGAAGCATGGATTGTCATGATATGCCTTAAAATGAAGAAAAGAGATTTAAACTTAAATGACAGCCCCAGTGACCATGATATTCATTTCATCAGTTTATTCATTGTTTATGGGTTGCATTTCTTTCTTACACATATAGCCATATCAAGTCATTCTGAAGAGAAAATCAGATGTACTCCTTGTTATTCTTAAGTTGGACAGCAGACAAAGGCTTCGAAAGAATATTCTACAAAATTGGTGAAAACAATACCAAGAGCACAGTCAGGTACTCTTGTCAACGAAAAATGAATGAAATACCATTGAAAACTCACACAACATCAATCCATTCGACTCTTACCTGTAAGTTTGATTGTTGTAAATCCTCGTTGAGGTTTTCGATTTCCGTTTCTTTCTTTGTTGTGTTTGCCGAGAGCCGATCGCATGTAGCCTTCAGCATGTCAATCTCTCCCTGCTTGACCGACAAGGTTTCTTTAATGTCATCATTCGCCTTGTTTAGTTTCTGAGTTTGTATGGAACAAAAAGTTGGTCAATGTATTAAGTTACTGATGTAAATGTGGTAAATAAGACAGATTATCAGCTGGATATATGTACGATTTCAATGATAATTGTTCTATTATTCAGTTTTAAATAGGCATTTTCTGTGACTTTGACATTAGGTTCTCTTTTCCAAGAACAGTTTCTAATCTTCTAAACCTGAAATCTCGAATAAAGGAAAGTTGTTTTGTAAGTAGATAAATAATAACTATTAGGAAAAAACAAGTCTATGAAAAGAAGTACTATAGACTTACGATTTCAAGTTCCTGGGCTTTGTCTTCAGCTTTTGATTTTTCTTGCCTGATCTGCCTGACCTCACCCTGATTATAAAAGGACAAAAACAAACAATAAAATAAGTATCAATATAGACTGTCTTTTTAATTATTTCATAACAAAACAAGTAATGAAATGGTAACATGATCATTGCTACATAAATGTAAGTTGTATTTTACTAATTAAGCACTCTGTTTAAATCTTTTTTCTTATTCAGATATCTTTAAACTTCTGTGTTATTTAAAAACATAAAAAAAAATTGCACATCATTGGCAAAAGTCATATTTTTTTCATCAATCAACTATGCATTTTGAATAAGTTCTATCAATAATAGAATTGATGTTTATCAGTTGCAAGACGATGAAAATATAAACATGGTTTAAACAATAGATTTCCATTCTTTTATAGTTGATACAATTCTATGCTACTCTTCCTCACATCATCTTTCATCCTCAACTATGCTGTAGAAAGTAGCCATCCCATAGTTTATATGCTGTAAGACAAACTTATATCCTGCTAGCAACAAATTAAATGCCTAAACACGGTAACTCAAATCAAGAGTTCAGTGGAAGACTGTACCAACTTCTTAGAAAATAAAAATGAAAGAATGAATGGGGTTTTAACCCTTTCCCAAACGACAATTTTTCGACTGTCCCAAAATTGAAAGAGTTTGCAGACGACATTTTAAAATGTGATGAAATCGAAAAATATTCTTCAGATAGAGCAGAAAACCTTGTGGGAAAATGAGAAATTGCTCATTTAGAGCAGTTTTTCCTTTTCCAAAATGTTTTCCAGAGTCGTCTGCAACAAAGTGGTTAAATGTCGTCATTGTTTGGTAATGGGATAAAGCACATTGACAACTAAGGTCATTAAGTGCACATAATGATCATGTAAATAAAAGTGTATTGAAATTATTTACAGGGGTAAAAATGCATTAGGCATAGGTTCATGCATTGAACCCTTTATATGAAGTAAATAAATGTAATGGGTTAATACTTCTATCATGATACATCACAGAAAAACAGAAACATAATCTACCGCTATCTCAAATCAAGACAAAGAGAATAAGTCCTTTCAATACAATAGAGTTTGACCTCTATTTGCAATTTCGTCACAGAATTGGTTATAGAATAAAGATGTGTCAATGATATAAGGCTGTGAAGTCTATCAAGCAAGACCATGTTAGATGATATACAGAAATCCAGATCATGAAAAACAGCTATTGTCAATGCAGGTATTTTTATAACTATGACCATTGACCAAATGACATTGCCATGATTGGTTTAGGTCATGTGTTTGAAAAAGCTATTGTCAATATTAATCTTTTATAACTATGACTATGATGGGGTTAGAACCCTTGATCCCTAAATTCTAAGATATCAACTTTAACCACTGGGCCACTCAGGATCCATTTATCAACAGAAAGAAATGAAAGACTCTAGATGTGCCAATCATATAGGGATGTGAACTCTATCAAGCTTGAACATGTTAGATAATTTACAGAAACGTTCAACACAACTACTCTCATGGAACAAATATAGCTGAATTAAATGATGAACGGTTTTGGATGTAACAATGTTTCAGGAATGCAACCTTACATTTCAACATCAATTATCAAATAAATGCTTCTTTGATCCCAATGTGTACTTTTCTTTATTTATCCATAAAAAGAAAAGAAATAATCTATGTGCCAATCATATATGGATGTGAACTCTATCAAGCTTGAACATGTTAGATAATTTACAGAAACATTCAACACAGCTACTGCCACTGCAAAAATCTATCTAACCCAAATGACATTGTTAGGGCTTTACAATGTATCACCAACTATGTTATACATTGCAGAATCAATTCACACATTCGTGGTTCCTGAAACACAATCAGTACTACACTTTATTTCTCACATACAGATATAATCAGAATATGCAAAACTGATAGGGCATACTCAAGACAGCTCTCACGGCACAAATCTATCTAGACAAAAATGAGATTGTTCTAGTGAAATATATAATCTATATAATATAATATATTAGCACCTCATCAAACATATTTCCAGCCTCTAATGTAAACATACATGATATTAAGATATTTACAATCTAATTTTTGCGTTTACTATATGAGGTATTTAATACAAAATAGATTTTTATCTCAATTTTAAGAATATATTGTAATGATAGAACAGATTGCATTGAAGATTTTCATAGATTTTTGCAGGCCAAAAATAAACCCCTTTTGGTATAGACATAATTAGGGCTTTGTTTCAATTCATTTATCCCTTTCCAACACAACCAATTTTCGACTGTCCAAAATTGAAAGAGTATGCAGACGATATTTCACAATGTGATGAAATTGGAAAATAATCTTCTGATAGGGCAGAAAACATTGTGGGAAAAGAAAAAATTGCTCGTTACGAGCAATTTCTCCTTTTCCCACAATGTTTTCTAAAGTCGTCTGCAACAAAGTGGTCAAATGTCGTTTTTGTTTGGGAAAGGGTTAAATGGGTAACATTGTGACATCATTATAACACTTATATTGCCATGCTCTACTTATAAGGTTGGAGGAAGATCCAAAACTTGAATGCCTATAATGGCTGGTCAAGCCGGGTAAAACCATCAGTTCTCCATAAACCTGCCTCTAATTAAAATCCAAATGCTGTGACAGAGATTTAAACCCACACATAGAGAGAAATGTGATTACAACTTCTGTTATCTAACCCCTAGGGCAGGGAGGCTCTCAATTAGAACATGTAGGTTGCATCATTTTACAAGAACAATAATCAAAGATGCTTGCGCATGGGACCTGATTTTTTATACAAGCAGGGCTTTTTTTCCTTCAATTGGGAAGAGACCCAAGCCTGTTGAATTTGGGAAATTCTATCGCTGAAATTGCTGAATTGGGAAGCCTAAAAGCTGGTATGACTTAAAATTTTTTGGGAAAACTGCATGATTTTAAAGAAATTTCCAATTTGGAAGGTGCCTTTTATGGGAGTCTGTTATATAGCGTAAAACAGCCCTGACAATATACCTCATATGTGTCTAATGTTAATCATATGTTTGGGTCTTAATTCTAAACAAACAGACACATAAATAACTAGCAAAATGTTGCACTGCACTATCTTAATTAGTATAATTTTCTGTCCTTTTAAAAGAACAGAATCATATCAAAATATGTTTCAAAGATGGTCACTACATTTTCAAATGACAAAAATTGTCATACAATATTACCTCTACTGCCTGTAAAAGGAGAAACAAATACAAATACAATTTAGAATATTGCCAGAATTGAATATAGTAGTATGTGGAAGTCTATAGATAACTTAGTAAATTGCATCCGCTGCAAACATATTATAATATGTAGGTGTATCTAATTGATCTGATTAAAATGGTAGAGATGTAAGGGACATTAAAAATCCGAAGTAGAGCAGAAACAGTTCAAATAGTTACTATTTGTCACATAAAAAAACTTTTATGCTGTATCATAAATTAATAAGAACTTTGTTTAATTGCAAGCTGATGATCATAAACATAATACACTTCAACAGCTCATCTATTCAGACAAAATAAATTTTGAAAAACCAAAATGATAATTTGAACTCATATCTTAGTTTCTTTGTTGTGTAGACATTTTACGTTTTGACAACTTTGACAAAAGAATTTGTTCATTTGTTATAACCAAATCCTCGTTTCACAATATTCTTTTTTCTTTCAATTTTTTAACATCAGACAAAAACGAGAACATTTGAACATCTTTTAAAATGCTGATTTTGGAGATTTTTAATCAACAATTTAGAACCAAATGACTGGAATTAGCTGCGATGGATATGTAAATGGATGTAATGGAAAAACAGGAACAAGATAAATGTAAAGCAATAATTCAAACATTAACAACATAAAATATTTGAATTTGAACAACAAACAGCCAGAAACTTCATATGCATCTGCCCCTTATTATAACAAACCTTTATACTGGTATCGACAAGTGACCTTGATCGTTGATGCAGATTTTTAGTAAGTGTTGCATGCAACAAACAGCCTGGCAATCGTGAAACATGCGTCTTCTTTCCTAATCCCTAGTTACAATTCAGAACAATTTTTTTCAAATTCCTTTGATCAATGAATTTATAATACCAGCTATATGCATTTAAAACAGATTTCTAATAAGATATTTGAATGCTTATCAGTAAACAAAATGACAAAAATCAACAATGATCCATTGATCTGGATTAGCAGTTATTGTACATTCACAAAATTAAATCAAATTAAATGTTGCAAAAATAAACACCAAGTTAACATAGGTAAATGCTTATTACTTATTAACCTTAAAAAGCAATATGGTAACACATATGATAAAATGAAATCAGACTTTTAACACCAAACATGCCTGAAAGCCACATATAAAGATTTAATTCATGTTAATTAGATATTACATGTATCTGAAGTATGTTAAATGTATGCATGTCCTTGGGTTGCAAATAAACAATTTATGAACAATGAATTAGAGCGCATCACATGACAGTATGAGATCAGATGATGGCATGATACACATTTCTAAACCATGTCAAAATGATGAATATTTATGAACCATGTATTAGAGGCATCACATGACAGTATGAGATCAGATGATGGCATGATACACATTTCTAAACCATGTCAAAATGATGAATATTTATGAACCATGTATTAGAGGCATCACATGACCAGAATGATGATCACATGACAGTATTAGAGATCAGATGATGGCATGATACACAATGATACAAGCCATGGACTGCCTCACCTGCAGCTGTGCAATAGTCTGGATCACCTGTACAGTACGAATTTACAGTCAAACCAGACAAGTCCAGACAAATATGACATTGGGTGTCATAAAGTTTTTACCCGCACTACATAAAAAAACTAACCAATAAACCTGATTTTGAGGGTAAACATTAGAATCATCTCGTCGAGACAATTCTAATGAATACCCACAATATAAGGTTTAGAAAGCAAATAAAGAAGTTAGCATAGGAAATATCTTGTATTTTGCTTAAGAACCTCAGAAAAAGCAATATGACTTAAAAGAGTATCTGCAGATTTTCTCATGCAGTATGTGGAAAATAAGATGCATTTCTTATGCATTAAATGCTCCTATTAAAGCTATTAGCTTTTAGTTATACGACAACCACCAATATCCATCAAAATGGCTAAGGAAATTAACATATACTGACGAACCCATCATCATTTGGTAGATATCCAACAAAGAATCAAATCATTTTTTGACAAATGAATATAATAGGAATAAATAAGGACGAAAAAGCTAAATATCTTCTAAACCAATGTCTCAAATTATACTCATTTCAACATTTATACAGGGGAAACTTTATGAAACCATGTGAACAAAAGGAAGAATTCAGCTGCTCTCTTAAATCGCTATTTCTCTGTTTGTTTAATTCAATATTGCCAATTTCCATAACTATCAAAATCTATAACTCCTATTACTTTTATTGCACAACATTTATAAAATTTCATAGAAAGTGATAGATAAGCTTTTTCCCTTAAACAGAGTATATTCAAAGTCACAGTGGCTTCTTATATCTTCTTCCATAGGTTAAAATAAATATATAGTTGGAGTGATTGCTATAAAAGGAGGGATAAATACTTTTAGAGGTAGGAATATTGGTGAATGTTATAGAAGTGACATTACCTTTAGATCCATCACAGCCTCCTCTAACTGTTCTCTTTCATTCTTCAAATCTCGCGATCTGCCATCTAGAAGCTGTTTATAAAACAAAAGTGATCATTGCAAAACTTTGAGGTCTTATTTTTCATTTCTCTTAGTAAAGTAAATGATTTTGAATGCTTTTGAATTTTATATTGTGTCAGAACTATTTCCGTTACATGACCCCAATCAGTGCATAAATTAATTCCCCTTATGATAGGCATCTTCTCATTTTTCTCAAAATCATATCATCTCCTGGATATCAATATCACACTTTCATGAGTCACTTTGTAAAGGAACTAAAACCACAAATAGATAACTAAATACAGTACACTTACATGCAGATTGTCCCAACCAAAGTTAAAGATGACACCTCCTCCATTTGTATGAAAGAGATGCAACATTTTTTTATCTAGTATATGGGTTTTACATTGTGTCTACATAATTTCAGTTAGGATGCATAGCCAAACACAATGATGGAGGAAAAAACAAATCTTAAATAGTCCAGCCGCATCAAACTATCAGCATCCAGTAAGTCATTTGGGAGACCGCCACTCATGAAAATCCAAATGCCGTCACTGGGATTTGAACCCAGGCACTGAGTGTTCATGAGATTGCAAGTTCTGTTCTCTAACCACAAGGCCGTGAATGCCCCTACAGACAGTTGAATGCATTCATACAAGCCTACATGTGCCAAAGCAAAACATGACAATTTGTGAATTGTGCATGAAAACAATAAATTGAATCACAGATGTATGCATCAGAACATAGTGACCACTACACCACGGAGGCCCTGATACAGCATTTAAGTTTGGTAGTGACCACTACACCACGGAGGCCCTGATACAGCATTTAAGTTTGGTAGTGACCACTACACCACGGAGGCCCTGATACAGCATTTAAGTTTGGTAGTGACCACTACACCACGGAGGCCCTGATACAGCATTTAAGTTTGGTAGTGACCACTACACCACGGAGGCCCTGATACAGCATTTAAGTTTGGTAGTGACCACTACACCACGGAGGCCCTGATACAGCATTTAAGTTTGGTAGTGACCACTACACCACGGAGGCCCTGATACAGCATTTAAGTTTGGTAGTGACCACTACACCACGGAGGCCCTGATACAGCATTTAAGTTTGGTAGTGACCACTACACCACGGAGGCCCTGATACAGCATTTAAGTTTGGTATTGAGAGTGTGCTTTATACAAATGACTTCAAAAATATTTATCAAAATACAGCCCGTTTTTACCATTACTATCAACTTACATCTCTCAATCTATCGTTGTCAGCATGTAGACGGTTTTTCTCGTGTTCTGCGAGTTCTAATTGCTGTACGGCCAGTTGTTTCCCATTCTCCAGTACACTGATCTGCTCCAATGATCGCTCGTAGTACGCTCGCACATTGGTTAACTCTTTGTATAGGTCATCATTGCTCTAAAAAATGTATTCAAGTTGATGTAACATATTTGTGGCATGTATTTCTTTGAAACCAAAATGAAACCCAGGGTAGATGTCGTTGAAAAGATGATTAACAAAACTTTTTTCAATATATACTTGCCTTTTGAAACTTTCTAAGAGAATGATTATTTTTACAGAGTAATGCATCTCTTCTATATTCTTCTTGACGAGCAATTCTTCCTTTTGTCACAAAAGATCTTTATTCAATTTCATCAAGAAGATATGGATATCAACAAATCAAGATATTCAACTGCTGCCTGCAGTTTTGATGTACATAAGAAATTCTCTTTAAAAGACATTCCCTTTGTTAAAAAAACAAAACATTGTGGAATAAAAATCCCTTTCCCTTTTTGAATATCTAGGGTTCAATCCAAGACTTTAGAAGTTCTTTACAAAAAAGAAGCACTTACTTTAGTCTTGCATTGAACCCTTGATATTCAGGTGAAAGCCCCTTGCCAAATTGAACAATAGAAAAGCAGGAGAGAGTCCCTTGGATATAATGGAATAAATCCCCTTGTAGGTTCTCTATGTGCAGAACAGTCACAAATTTCCTGCATAACAAAGTCCTATAAAAACTCCTTGTAAGTTCTCATTACATGGGTAAAAGTTCAGAAAAGTGAAAATACTGAAATTTCAAGCTGGGGGCCTGGGGGCCGCAGGGCCCCCGGTGGGTACAGGGCAACACCCTGGCTGGGGTCCAGGGTGCCGGAGGCCCCTGGAAGCTCCTGGATTTTAGCATATTGGAGTGTAATCTGAGGCCTTTAAATATACTTAAACACTGATATTATTCTCTACATTTTGAAGGTGAAATAGATGACATCACTACAAATCAAAGGTTTAAAAGTTAGAAAAGCAGAAAGTTGATCTACACAATGTCAATTTATTTTCACAATCAGTAACTGTAAGATGAGAAAGTTACTAATCACCCAAAAGTCACTTAAAATTGACAGGATCTCAAAAATCTCTACTGAATCGTGTCTAGTAATGATTTTTCTTTTCAAAAACACTTTTTGTTTTATCAAAATCCGTCAATGCAATCAGAAACAGCAAAGAGTTTCACAAAATTCTGCGTAAAATTTCACCATGACATTCCTTACGTCCACGGACGGATGCACGAAACCGGTAGTTTTTAGCAAATTTTCACTAATTCCTCCCCGAAAATATCCAAAAGCCACATACCTTCGAAAGATATGTCCATTCTCTTTCGATATGATGCGGTTACAACATCGGGCATCGGACACACAATTCACATTTGCGATATTAACAATAAATATTCACTGTTTGACGTTTCGAGTCGGCCATTACTTTTTCTAATCGGAGTAAATAAATAACGTAATCCCATTGGTTGTCAAAATTAAAATTCGATTGATTCGGCAATTATCATTGTTTTCTTAACCAATGGGATGACGTTATTTATTTACTCCGTTTAGTGAAGATAACAACAACAATTTGACCTGCCGGTCCTTGGACGTCAGGATTGTCATGGTGAAATTTTACGCAGAATTACAACCCCCCCCCCACCCCCCCACCCCCAATTTCCTCCTCGAATTTATGTGATTTGGAAAAACGGCCCTGACGAAGATCGGAAATACGGAATTCCGTCATAATACGGAAAACTTTTACCCATGCCATTATGGGGAACAGTCATCAGTTTCCCCCATGAGGGAGTCCCAGATAAACTTACAGCTTTAGATTCTTGCAGTGCATCCTCCAGCTTGTTTCGATCATCATCCTTTCGTTTGACACCCTTCCTCACCCTCATCAACTCTTCCTCTTGCTCTGCTATCTGCTCCTCTAAAGCTATCTTTGTCTGAAACATCAAATAACAGAGAATGTTTTGAAACACAGTGGCATAAGAAGTTTGTTCATATGGGGGTTTATGCAGCGCTTTAGTTATTTTATAACTTTCCTTGATTTCACCAGTTTAAGGAAGTGCTCTACAGTGTCATGCTGAAGGACACTCCCATAAGAATTCCTAGTATGACGTAAGGAGTAAAAAGCTCATCATTATATTCTTTTATTACCATGATAGATTGATATTTTCCTAACTTTCAATAATATTGATACATGCTGAACATCTGAACAGATTAAAGACAAAAAAGAAGAAAAAAAATAGAAAGTTTATTCATCAAAGTGATTCAGAACGAGTTTAGGCTTCCATGCAACACTATAGTAAGTAATTCATGTATATGAAGGACTTATCAAAGTCTTCCAATGGACCCTAGAAGCGCTCCTTTGTTAGCTAAGTAAAGTATATCAACATTCTTTTTTTCCATGTTGCCCTTTTTTGTTAGTATTTAACAGTCGTTGATGCAATTGCTGCAAAGGAGTTTTTGCGCCATTTTCATCAGTGTATGAATTGCTGTCAGTCAGTCCGCCTTCCTATGCTCCTGACAAACCATCAACTGTGCTGCATATTCTAACTAGCCACTTACTGTTCTTCCGCCAACACACACAGACTTATTAGCATATTAGCTAATACCATGAAAAAATGAGTATTGTTATAAGAAATAACATTCAATTAGATCTTGCACAGCAAAAAAACAAACAAAATATATAATAGAACATGCAATTAATATCTTTTAAGATCAACCAATATAGAACTTATTCATAATTCCAATTCTCTCCACTGATGTTTATCTGTTTGTCTTTCTTTGCTTACCCTGTGTAAGACAATATGGCTCATTTCTGAAATGGCCCCATTCAAACGGAAGATTTGATTAAAAAAGCAAACCAAAAACAAGGACTCTGTTAAGTTTAAGGCCAATGTGTAAATGCAAGTTTGCAGTATGTTGACCATGGAAAATTACCTTTTAATAATGTTTTCAATATTATCTGATATAAAGGTGTTAAAAGGTGTAAATCTAAGAGAAAAACTTAAGACAAAATGGGCAGAGCAATTTGAATAATTGAAGCTTACAAGCTTATTATATTCTTTTATTCAAAAGTGATAATTACTTTATGTTTAATATCTATTTAGTATTATGGTCGTATTGAGGATTTAATACAAAAGCAAGTGCTTCACATTTGTGCAAGACTTACTTGAGTCTTGCATTGAACCCTCAATATGAAAATAAGTTATTTGTTATTTTCCAATCCATTGATAGTAACTATATGATTTAATCTACCACCAATTCTACCTTCTCTATTATTTCTAGCCGCTGAAAAAGATCAATTAATTTCATATATTTTGCTTATCATCATTGACTGTATTAACTCTTACTTCCACATAAAGAAAGGAACGCTAAATACATGTTGGAAGTATAAAACGGATATCCAAGTTATAAAACCTTGTGATGCAAGTTTTGCATGTTAACTCTTCATAAACTAAAATGGATAACTGACAGCTAAATGTCTCACAAATACTTCTAACATAATTGGGAACAAAAAGAAACTGTCAATTAATGTTCAAGAGACACAAATGTATTCATTACAGCTTATGGCTTCAAACTTTCAAATTATGAAAAAACAACTGGAAAAACCTCTGTAAGTTAAAGGCCCATTAAAGGAGATTAATACTATATCAAACTATATTATTTGGTAAACTTTTGGACAAATTCAAATAGTTATCACCAGAAAAGACCATCAGCCCAACTTAAATGTGAAAGTTAACCAGAAATAACCCAGATTAGCAAGTTTTATAATTCAGATTTACTGATTCTTCACCTCTGACCTTGACAGTTAATACACAAATTTTTGAACCGACCAATCAATATTTGTTATTTTGAATATGTAAACAAACAGGTTGTTGGTAAACATGATTGAATTGGAGACAACTATATTTCAAGCACAAAATAACTTATTTTAAATGAGTCTATTTAATAGGGTCTCCATGCATTCCTAAATTAATTCTCATAACTTTTATGAACATAATAAAAGAACTCCATATATTTTTTCAGTAATTTATTTGTACTCCTCTCCTTTGATGTGCCTTTAACAAAATCCATCTAGCAATCTAACACCAAATCCTTATTAACTGGTAAAAGAAATCAATTCTATTCTATCTTTTATTCTTGTTGTGTTTCTTCAACATCTACAACATGTGTGTACCAAACTCCCTATGGAAAAATTTATATCATACGAGGATTACATGAAACTTCGACGAAATATAATAGTAAGTCTTTCAGAAAAGGGAAGGACTGACTATAATCTATGTGTTGATCCCTTGATGTATATTTCTTTGGCATGAAGATATGAAATATAGCAAGCAGATGTTGTTTGCAATAATTATGGCATTTTTGGGAAAGAGCCAACAAAATATCATCGTTTTGAGTTTAAACTTCTTTGGTAACACTACATCATCCTTTTCTTTTACAGGTACAAACAAATCAAATTGAAGGAACAATGCCTTTAAAAACAAAGAAAGCCACAAAGATAAAATTTCACATCAAAGTCAAGTAAATCTGCACTTGCATTTTACCTTAATATACCGCTACAGAAAATAAATGATAAGTTTTCTATAATTTTATAAAAATGTTTTTAATTTTGTTATGAATGTCAACAAACTAAAGGTTGAATGAAAAATTACACATGTCCACCAATAAAGAATAAATTGAATTAAAATAAATCAATACATAGAAAAAGAAAAACCTTTTCAGATATGCCAGATTTGTCTTTGAGACAGTTGAAATCCTGTGAAGCAAAGTCAGTAAACAAATTTATGAGGGAACAATAGTTCACTGACATTTTAGCTGTGCATTACTCTCACCAGTGCATTTGATTGACCTCTCATTTAATAGAATCAATTGTTACCAAAAAAAAACATAGAATGTACAAATACAAAGGATGAACACCTCATCCAAAAGGTCTTGCATAATTGATGTTCTACGCTAGAGGGTGAGCGGTTTCCTTATCCATTGGAGAATTTAAACCCATTTATGACAGCAATTAAGGCTTTCTATTGCCATACTCATCTCTGAGAGAAAAAGAGAAACATATAAAGTATTTAAAGGTGCTTGTTCACAGGTGTGAGGAAATTTGGAAGTTAAAAACTAATTTCTTACAGCTGTGCTGTTATATAATACACGCAAAAGAATATTCATTGGAAGCAAATTGGATCATGCCTTATTGTTTGAAGTGTTTATACAGTGAATTAATATACATTTTAATCCAAAAGTGTGACATTGCTTTTGTGACATACCACATACAAACTGTACATGCTTCGATAAATTGACGGTTCTTGAATATGTAATACTTTCAACAGTTACTTTTAAGTGTATATCAAACAACAGTACAAAAACTGTATTCTTTCAGTGAAATTTTATTTTGACTTTCAAACTATCTCTTCTGTGAACAAGCACCTTTAACCCTTTACCAAACACCAACTGTCCCAAATTGAAAGCGTTTGCAGACAACATTCAATATGTGATGAAATTGGAAAAATATCCTCTGATGGGACAGAAAACATTTTGGCAAGAAGGAGAAATTGCTTGTTACGAGCGATTTCTCCTTTTCCCACAATGTTTTCCAGATTCAGCTGCAACAAACTGATCAAATGCTGTAATTGTTTGGTAATGGGTTAATGTGGATATATCCTACAATGCTTGACATAAATGGGTTTAGATTCTATAGCTCAGCCTTACATGATACACTGTAACTGGACCAAAAGTCCATTCATGCTAAAATCAAACATCCATTGATAGTTATTCACAAGAGCCTGTTTTTTTCTTCATTTGTAATCAGTGACATTAAGAAAGGCTTGATAATGTTTTACATAAAGCTAATAAACACCTTTCTCAATACAGATGACTCTATAAATTCACAACCTTTGCAGCAGACAAACAAAAGTTTACTAATTATGAGCATGATGAGCAAAATCTTTTGTTGCAATGTTTTCATAATCACATAATCAATTATTTAGTTTTCAGTGGAATTTTTGTCACCTTAATAATGAATTTCTGTCACCTGCTGTTATAACAATTTAAAAGATAAATCAGAAAATAAGATAATGGCAAAAATATATGAAATTTAAGTCATTCGTCTGCAGTAAATTACTACAAACTAGGATGTGGCTCAAGCAATATTATGTAGTTTTGAAAGATTAAGCTTATATACAGGAAGTTGTATGCATCCACACAAGTGCCAACGCATAACATGACCATTCGTGAATTGTGCATGAAAATGATGATAAAGTTCAAAGATACATTCACCATTACGCAATAGTAGCTCATGGCCATATAGGTGCAAAGAAATGAAATGCCTTCAAATCCACCAATTAGTTCACTTATATTGAGTAAATTCTTCTTTTGTCCCCAATTGTTTGCTAGGTCATTTACAGTTGTTTTAAAAGGTTTATACATGATGGAATTTAAGTGTCAAAGTCAACCTTACAATAAACTCCCCTCATCCTAGGGCCCTACCTACCTTTTCTATTTGCTCCTTATCTCTCATCATCTGTTGTAGCTTCCCCGACAGGTCCATTTTCTCGTGGAACAGTCGGTCCCTCTCTGATGACAGGTTCGATACCCGGGCTTTGGTATCTCTGTGGACCTCCTGGTTATTGTCTACCTCCCTGGCAAGCTTTTGTTTCTCCTGGAAAGAAAGAAAATATCATTTAAATCTTCTATGAAATGATTCTTAGATTGTTATTGGTCTTCTTAAAAGAAAAGACATACATTCAAACCTATATTAAATGGTATAATTCATGGGGCCTTTTAAAAGGAAAACAATTAATTAAAAACTATTATCAACCATTCTCCATAATGTATCAGTGTGTAAAAGATAAAATTATTTGGAATGTGATTGCGCATATGACAAATTTCTTCTTTACTAATAATACTGGATACCCTGTTGAAGCTTGCCATTCCATCAATGGGTAAGTTGTCTATGAACATTGGACAATAAAAACGTGTTTTTTGAAAATGAAGTAAATATTTCTCTAGAAAAATGATTGTTGTTATGAAATAATATTACTGCCTCAATATCACCCTAACGCCTAACGACTAAGCCAAACAGGACAAAAGGAAAGCCAAATGTTAATCTTATGTTTCATATTGCAAATGGATAAATATAACAATTGGAGATAAATGTGCTATTACAAAAAAAGGTAATTCTGCTTAATGGTTTTTATAGAAATTGCATTGATCTATCACATAGCCTCTTAATACCTAATATTCAACATAAAGTCTCCTTAAAGCTGCTTGTTCACAGATGTAAGGAAACTTGTGACTTAAAACTAAACTTCTTTATAACTGTACAACAGCTGTACTGTTGTATAATACACACAGAAAAATAGCCA
This sequence comes from Cerastoderma edule, assembly GCA_947846245.1. Taxonomy (NCBI): domain Eukaryota; kingdom Metazoa; phylum Mollusca; class Bivalvia; order Cardiida; family Cardiidae; genus Cerastoderma; species Cerastoderma edule. Next base: position 34,153,446 of record OX401412.1, read on the forward strand.
TGGAAAGTAAATTTAGTTCATATCTAAGTTTTTAGAGCGTGTATAAAGCAAGTTTATATAAACTTAAATCCAAAAGTGTTGCAATGGTTTTGAGATTTGACTGTACATTTTTAGATATATTGACGCTTTCTGAATTAATATTTTTTTCAATGGCTATTTTTGATAGTATATCATACAACACAAAAAACCGTATTGTCTCAACAGCATTTCATTTTGACTTAAAATTTTCAGACATGTAAATAAGCAGCTTTAATGTAAAGAGAGATTAGGATATTAAGTTCAAACCTCTGCTAGTGTCTTCCATGAATGTGCCAGTTTTTCATTTTCCTCTTTCATTGTTTCCGTCAAGTTCCGTAGCTCATTCATTTGGCCTGTTACTTGTTGGGATTTCTTTAACAGCCTCTCATTTTCCTGGAAACACACATGTACAATTACAAATAAAGCCATTATTAAATCTACAACTCAATGTGGTCAAGAACTTCTTCATTCAATGCATCTAATTTCTTCATTCATGCATTCAATTTCAAACTTTGTGGGTGATAGTGGTAGAGCTTCTGCCTCTGATACAAAGGGTCCGGGGTTTGATCCCCTTTAGTAAAGAGGACAAATTCTATTACTAACCCACAAGTAGACACCAGAACGGATCATGTATCCAGAAAACACTCATCGAGGGTAAATTTAATGAGCTTCAAGCTGACCTCAAAATCGATGTAAAATAAATAATTTTACTTGTTCTTTTAAAGTCAATCCATTCAAAAATGCCAAAAACTATACAACACATCCTAATTTAGAACTCAGGAGGAATTAAGTTAATGATTTCCTTTAACCATTGTATTACTAATTTTCTTTTTTAAAAATAAACTAACTCAACGATTGCTTTCTCTCTATCAGTTTATTTCATCATACCTAATTTTGATTTAATTTTGATTGACTTAAGACAATTGAAATGGAAAAAGATTTGGAAAAAGATTCCTATTCTGATCTGTATAAAAGCCAGGTAATGTTTTGCAAACATTACCTTACTTTGAAGAGTATGCATGTTTGCAAAAAAAAATGTGTGTTAATATACAAGGCTTTCTCGTAAAATTTACAATAAAATCTTAGGCCTGCAAGACTCTAATCATATTTTTTTTTCAATTTATTCATTATTGGGGTTATTCTAACCATAAAATCACTGTGGATAAGAAAAGACAATGAAGCAGATCGCTATAAATACAGCAACATATGATCTACAAAAGGCTGCGATTAAACCAACAAATTTAACAATCTTTTGCCCAACCTAAAGAAATAGAGTTTGTTTCTATTACAGATGAATAACAGATTAATGCATATAAAAGGTATTTGGAAAATGTGTAACATTGTTTGGAAAACTTTATAGGAAAAGGGGGAATATTACATCTAGCAACATTACTCTCATAAGTTGTCTGATATAGATTGTACAAAATGTGTTATAACTACATTCCTGAATAACAAAAAAATTCATCTCTGAACCTTTCAACATAACATATACTTGTTTGAATGATCATGCAGTGGAGACTTAAAACCCACTCCACCATAGAAGGGAGTTGAGAAAATTCTCATTTTTGCCACATACCGGTAGATTTCTTTCTTTTCTTCACTTAATTCGCAAAATATTTTGTTTTGTAATTGTCATCGGCAATTTGCCTTCAATTTGGACAACTCACAACATCTCAAATGAAATAATTGGGTTAATCATTTTTTAAAAAACAAAAAAACATTGCAAAGGGAAAATATGTGAAAGGGGTTAATAGTAACTTGGGTATAGGTAAGACTATTAAACTATATTCATATAAAAGAAAAAAATCATTAATCCCAGAAAACAAAGTGAACCATCATCATTACTTATAAAACATATTGTGAATAATGTGCATTTGTCACAATGATTTCTACTACAATATGGAATTACCCTTTATAATGATTTACAATTGATAATTGCAGTTGCTTTTCAATTGAACCATAGACTGGTTAGGAACAATGGAAACATTCAAAATCAGTACAGTAGCTTTCAAGTCTTCATTAATCTATTTGAAAGAGCCATCCTTTAAGAACATATCTTTTGATGATCCAAGATTATTCTTTGAACAAGAATTTCAAGATCAACATTTGCATAATGTGGATCTCAAAGGTATCTATCATATTCAAAATGTTAGAGGAATAAAATGGGATCTAACTAGGGCTTTAAAGGAAACTTACCTCAACTATTATATCAAATTTCTAAAATAAGAGTTTAAGAAACAAGATTTAAAATCTTTGGAAATCAAGGAAACTAACAAACTTTACGAACTTTTTTGTAAATATTTGATAATAAGATCTAAACAACTAATAATTGAGTCATGAATACATTGCATTATAAAATAAGTCTGAAAATAGTCATACATAAATTGTTCAATTTTCAACCATTATTCAATGAAAGAATTGTTACAGTGTTTTTCAACCCATGTTTTTTGTTTACAGACAAACAAACAAAAGGAGGAGGTGCATCAAATTTATCCCCTCAAATATTTTATTTGTCTGGTAATAATCTACATCTGATGTATTTGTCAGTGTTCTTCAGTCAGGTCAAAACTCGATTAGCAACATAACTTTCACAGCCATTTCCAAGATCACCTAAAGCTGCTTGTTCACAGATGTGAGGAAGCATTACAATTTTATTTCTTTAAAGTGTATGGCAGCTGTACTGTTGTATGAAACATACTGAAGAACAGCAATTGGAAAAAAAAAATAGTTCATATTTGAGTATTGAAGCCTGTGTACAATGAATAATTACGCCTTTAGATCCATAAGTGTTGCAATAGTTATGGATTCCATCATATAATGTACATACTAAGAGCTATTGAACATTCTCAATCAATTTTGCATTCAGTAGCTTTTTTCACTAAATATCATACCACAAATAAAATAAACTATATTGTTTCAAAGACATTTTACTTTGACGTGCAAATTGTCTCATGTGTGAACAAGCACCTTTAAGCATTAAGACCAATGTTCTAAGGGAGCTACCCAAAATTATCATCAAAATTACCTCTCTGTGTCTCTCTACCTCTTCCTGTAAACTTTTATTCTGATTCTCCATTGGACCAAACTTCTCTCTAGCCAACTCCATGGCTTCTTTGGCAACTAGAATTTCTTGTCTCAGGGTATCTTTGTCCTGTAATATAGGGAAGTACATTGACATCTTGAAACCAATTTCTCTTTACATTCATGTAACCAAGGTGAGAAAATCATGCAGCAAGATCAGGATTCAAACCCAGGAACTATGCAGACCATGTGAATGCTCTATTGACTGAGGAATGAAGCCCGTCTACACATTTAGTTCTCCCTTGCAAATCAAGACCCCTACTGCATACTCCCCAACGCCATTAAAACTCGCTCAACTTTCATGGGAACAGCATTTGTTTATGAAACAAACTGGAGTTTCTATCACTAAAGCTCTTATGGGTTATTTATGTAGGGCACCAAAGTAACCAAGTTGAGATAATCATGCAGCCAGATCAGGACTTGAACCCAGGACCTCTGCAGACCATTAGAATGCTCTACAGATTAAGCTTTGTTTTTGTTTATATGGGGTTTTACATCGCATCAACATTATTTCAGTTATGTTGTGATGCCTGACTCTTAATGATGGAGAAAGACCCCATACTCAACTGCCTATAAGGGCTGGTCAAGCAAGGTAGAGTTATCAGCATTCTGTAAGTCATTCAGGAGACTGCCTCTCATGGAACTTCAAATGTAATGACCAGGATTTTAACTCACAAGTTTGTGATTTCAAGTTCTGTACTCTAACTACTCCGCCATGGCGGCCCACCTATCCAGCTAATAATTGTAGGGTAATACATTACTCTAGAGGGGCATTTGCCCTATGGTTGGTTACCTTTTTAAGTCTGGTGTTCTCGTTTTCAAGCATTGATAAGGCCTGTGTTGTTTGAGCAAGTAAATTACTTCTCTTCAAGTTCTCTGTCTCTGAAACCGTATGTTGGGCCTGTAAATTTCGCAACTGGGAGTCCAGTTTATCAATTCTGAAATAGAAATATTTATAATATCAAGGACTTAGAACTTTACACATTTGAGACTATATGTATAGAGTTTGATGCTATGTTATCAATTTTGGGTTTTTTCAACTGTCCCAGGGTTTTACCAATACAAGGCTAGTGCTTTGAAGTGTGAGGCTACCTTTATATGTTTCAATTTATCAAAAAAATGTATGTTCACTTCATGTTACGAATCAATTGATTATGTAAATAATTTTTTTGACAACATACTACTGTTAGTAACTGATAGTTTTCTTTTATCTTCAAAATTAACAGGTGAATGCAAATCATCATAATTCACAATCCAGGTACTGTCAATTCTGATCCGTCACTTTTCCTCTTTAGTTGCCATTTAATTCTCTTTTTAACAATTTTACAATTATATATATAGCACCCTTGATTGTCTACCAATAGAATGCTATAAAAGGTGTCTTGCCAAAGAACAATCTTTATGCAGAAGATTTCCAAGGTTGATGACCAGTCTTATTCAATAGCAACAAATTTAACACTCAAAAATATTCAAATGGGCAACTATTTCATGATAAACTTAAACATTTGAAGTTTTCCCTTTGTTGCTTAAGTACTACTAAAACATGATTTCACAGAAAAACCTCCTGAGTAGAGTTATTGGTACCAAGACATAAACCCATTACCAGATGTAAGGAATTTACAGCAAAATACAAACATTATTAAAGGCACAAAATAACAAGGAAGAAATGCGCAAATGATCACCAATCAATTCATTGTTAGGAAGGAATCATTGCTCGTACTAATCTAGGGTTCAGTGCAAGGCTATAGTAAGACCTTCACAAAAGTGAACCACTTACTGTAGTATTGTACTGAAAACTCGAAATATACATAGGTTTGTTAGGTCATAATACTAGTGATTGCATTTGGATTTGACAAGCCTTAGAAACCCTTGAATGATGTGAACTTTAAAACACCTTGCTTTAAATTGGCTCATTTGGAGTCACCTAGGGCAGAAGACTTATGGGAAAACTCTGGCAAAAGGAGAAATTGGGCTTGTGCCTCTGAGTCTATTATAAATCACACAGATCTTGCAATAACAAAGCAACTATAATATAAAGGGATCCAATGTAAGACTCCATTAAGTCCTTCACAAAAGTGAACTACTTACTGTAGTCTTTGCAATATTCCCAAATATCAACTAGCCAAAAATTCTTTATAGAATCATCTTAGATTGCACTTTTTGCAACAGCATTGGTTCTGTTGACAACTCAATACATATTAAATTACAGATATCTTCTTCTTCAGCAGAAATAGTCACAAAAACATTTTGTGTTGATAAGATGAAGAAACTAGACCATAATGTCTGGTATTGAAAACTTAAATCCAAACCAATTAAAATCATTTAGACAAATCCTTCATTATCTGAAATTGAAAACATTTGTGTTTGACAATCATATAATCAGGAGATATTATTCTTGTAGAATAGAAATTAATATATGGGAAAGGGAGAATTAGATCATAAGGGAGAATTAGATCATATGAGCAAATTCTCCTTTTTCTTAAACATATTTCATGTCTTGCTTTGCAGACCAGTAATATAAACCTGAAATTGTTAAGGAATATTATCAAGACAAGCATCACAACTAGCAAAACAATCTAAACTATAAAAGGCAATCACAGGTTTTGTAAAAGAAGGTGCCCTTTACCAACTGCAACATTTTTTAAAACAATTTCTTACATTAATGTTTGACAAAAAATCAGTAGATTCTATAATATTATGTCTTCAAATTATTCATGGAAAAAAGTAAATTCTTTCAAGCAACTGACTCATTTTCAGTATCTATCCAATCAATTGGACATCTCACATTTTTAAGGGTCATTGATAACTATTACAATCTGGAACAATCAAATAATGTCTTTTGTTCAAGACATAATTATTAACACTTTTGTTTAATTCAAATCCTGTATGTTCCACACTTTTATCCCCCAAACAACAGTTAGCTGAGCCACAGTTTGTATTTACCTGTAGTAATTGCTGAAATAAAAATGTCAATCAAGGTCAATAGCATCGGCTTATGTATCAACCTTATGAGATAAGACCATCTATTATGTAAATACATCTTCTATGTTTCTACATCTGAAATAAAAGTCTGTTCTGTTCTAAAAGTTAATCATTTTGTATACAAAATACCAAATATTTTATAACAGACATAAAGCAGAGGAGATTTCTTTACATCTTAAGCTTATTACATACAAAAACCCTGAAATTCTTTAAAAAGCTGCCTCGCCTAAGGTTAAAAAGGGATGAGAGTAATTAGGTAATTATCATATGCATACAAATCGAGCCTTCAAATACTTGTATCAAATTTATCATAACATTACTAGGATGTTATTTGAGAAATCATATGAACAAGCAATATCAATCAATCCAATCAAAGAACATTTGATATTGTTTACAATATTTGAATGTAGGAAAACATTGTGACATTGAGAGTAAATGATATGAGTACCTGTCTTGCATTTCTTCTCGCAGCCTGAGGTTCTCATTCCGCAACAAACTTTTCTCTTCTTCACTTCTCTCCAGAAGATTAATCTTACTTCTGTATTCCTGTAGTCAAAAATATAATGAAATATCATTAGTTCTGTTCTAAATACTATAATGCTTATACTCCTCAATTGTAAGAGATAGCTGATGCAACTTGAAATTGAAACGGAATTGGGATGTAAGTTTCGTGTATAATAGTTAGTTATATTTAATTGCATTAATTCTACATGAGGTATATGACACATTTACAACCACATATTTACATGTATGTAATGAAGGAGTTAAGAAAAGGCAACACTTAGTTAAAATTTGATTGGACCACAAGTTATAACAACATTATCAATTGGCCTGGTAATTCTCTATCATCGTTTATCATCATTAAGGAATTTCTTTTCAGAACCAAATCAAACAATTTAAAATTGTAACTGAAATAGGGAGCACATGATTTGTGTGTGATTCAGTGCCATTTGAAGTTGTGTACTTTGTTGAAACACTTACATGCTCTTTGTATTTCAAATCATCTACAAGCACCGAATTTGTTTTGGCAGTTCCTTCAATTCTGTTCAGTCTGTCATTTTGAAGCTGAAAAAAAATCATAGCATCAGTGTATAGCCCATTAGCACACTTTAAACATAAAATATGTTAAATCAATAAATGAATTTTAAGTCTTTTCAAACTTTTACAACATAAGGGTTATGTATTTATTCCAAATGCGTAGTTTCTTCCACAAAAAATGTGAAATAAAATAATAATTAACAATTTAAGGTTTGAAATCCAGTAAAACCAGACAAGAAAATGATGACCATCTGATGAGCATTTGTGTTCTTCCATAATATCTTTATATTTCTTTGTGTTTGAATCCTTTTAAAAAGTTACTGAAAACACTTGAAAAGATTAGCCATTTCTATCATATCAGCTCCAACAGCAGACTTGAGGAAATAATAGTGGCACAAAGAGAAATTGCTTGTGAAAAAGAAATTCATCCTTTTGTCACAATGATTCCCAGCCAAAAATTATTTAGATAACATTCTTTTCAAAACATAACCACTTGTCATGCAAAAATGCTATCAATTAAACCACCTAAATTAAGTCGCAACTTTTTCAGTTTTACTCATTTACCTAAATGGAAGAGCCAGTGAAAACTATACTGCTTTAGTACTGTTGCCCTTCAAATTCAGGCCGCAAAATAAAAGCAGCCATCAGAAATATTTCTCATACCTCCAATGTTTCTTGGGCTTCTTTTAGCTTATGTACCAAAACAACCCGCCTGTTTTCACTGTCATCGAGATTGTCTTTAAGGTTTCTCAGGGAATGTTCAAAGGGCCTCTGTCTTAAGGCCAGGTGTGTTGGGTCCAAGTCTTGAGATTGGTTCAGCTGTAGGCGAGATAGAGACCGGGAGCGATTCATCCTGGGTGAGGTCGGGTTATATTCGTCAGAAATGTAGAGGCCTGATCTACTCCTGGAGCGAAGAGTTGAGCTAAAATAAAATAAGGGATTACATTATCATAATCTTCCATTCTAATTTATCATGTTTTCATCCAATCCATGGCTTTATTTGATATCAAGGTAGGTTCAAATTGATTGTTTAAGTAGATGGCAATTGAGAGCAGTGATTAATGACATCCTTGTGGTGAAATTGATTTGAAAACATATTAAATGAAGAAGTTTTTTTCCTCATGTCATATAATGTATAATTTGGCAACATCTTTTGTTTGTCACAATAAATGTATCCTGTTGCCAGTTGCAAATGATATCTTTAACATGAAGGTTTCATGAAAACATTGTGATGGAAGGCTAATTTATGTGTGATTTTGTACAAGAGCAGAGAAAAATGATAGCCTTAGGTTATTGCAGATGACAAGTCATACAATAATAAAAGGAAACTTATCAGTCTTTTTGATGCACTATTGCAAAAATGATTGTATAAATCCTGTATTGTATGCAATCAATAGAATAAACTTTACAAAGCAATTCAAATGAGTACCCACATTATAGGGTTAAGAGAAAAACATAAGAAGTTAGCAAGAACAATATTTCTCTTACCAGAACATCTACAAGGTGACAGTTTTGCAAGACGATCCAAAATAAATGTTCTAAGGGGTAAAATGAGGTTGCATTTTCCAAATGATAAGAAATAATGCATTCAATCGTAAACTAACAGCAACCAATGTGTGGTGTGCACATTTTAATTTCTGAGATTTAGGAGTTTACTTAGCTTACAAAGATAACGTTCCTAATAGTGTAAACCATGCTCTACATATAACACTAAAGTGACAATGCTAATTCTGACCAAATAACAACGGATAAATCAAACAAACATTTTGTCATTGTTAACTTTTCTCTATTGTGGGCAAACACCTGGCAGTTTAGAGAAGCAGTCACTGCCAGATAGCATTTGAAGACATTGTGACAATAAGAGATTTCTCTAGTGTAATTAAATGCTGATCATGTTAAATATGTTTAGATCCATTTTAAAAGTGCTTGGCCACAGATGCGAGAAAAATTGGCAGTATAAAATCGATTTCTTTAAAACTGCACAACAGCTGAACTGTTATATGATATGCACTGAAGAAAAATCATTGGAAGGAAAATTAGATTGTCCTTGATATAGGGAGGAATTTTGCCCCCTCGCCATGATGTAGAATGTTCGAAAACAATACAGGAAAGGGAGGGACTACTTTTAAAGATCGTACAAGATGAGCGAATCTGAATAAAACTTTCCACCTATTTCGTGAAACCAGGTATCAGGAAAATGTTGGTTTTGAAACTTCATCTGATAGCAGCAAACCTACAAACAGGTCGAAAAAGATCTTTGGTAAAGATACAAATAAAGTCCCGACAACTCACTTAAAACCACTGTCATCATCTGGGAAAAGGGAGAGCATTGAGTCCTGTGGGTTATGTCCCTTGAGAGAGTTCATAGAGCCCCTAATGGGGCTGACCTGGGGCTGGGACCCATAAAACATCCCTTCACCGTTCTCCTTCGTCGGGAACTGGTCAAGCTGAAAATACAAACAAATCATCAATTATAAGACATTTCATTAAAATTATTTCCAATGGATTTATTTGTTTCTCACCACTGAATGTTGTGGCAGTCAGCTGTTTGGAAAGAATACTGTTAGATAGAATTCCCATAATCTGCCATTTTTAAATTTTCTTTTGTCGGATTACTTGAGTCGTTCTTAGCATACACCGGACAGGTCGGAACTATTTGGTTTAATACAAATAGTTCCAGCTCAGAATGTTGTATACGAAAAACAACCAAAGTAATACGACTAAATGAAAAGGTTTCAAAATGGCAGTTTCTAGTTATTCTACCTTACCTGCTAGTGAGAAAATGCCAGAAACATGTAGACATACATGTAAACATAGGTACATTGATCATTGTGATATAACTCAAATATTGTTAAAAATGACATCTTAACCCTATTCCAGTGTAATCATCCATACTCTTAGTGTTTCGATACCAGGAATTCACAAGCATTGAAAGGGCTCCAAGCATTCAAATTAGGCTATGGCTTGGATTTGACTTGCTAAAGGTCACTCCAACGAAACCAGAGGTGATAGTGAACCAGAGACTCCCAGAGTTCTGTCTGCCAACTTAACCACTGGGCCACACAGGACCCTCTTTGAAGACACTTACTGCTTTTCCAAATGTGTTGAGTAATGAACAAATCATGTCCCACTTCTTCACTTCATTAAACATTGGAAACAAATTTAGCTGAATTGGGTCTAGCATCTTGAATGCGTAGAAAAAAGAATATGAACTTGATGAATTATGAATTACAAACAAATAATGTTGCATTGACTTCATTAAGCACATCATATTGATGGGTCAGGGAAATATTATAGTTAGTGCTCATGTTAAAATGTGAAGCTCTATAGAGCTATAGAACTATAGTCTTGCCTTGAACCCTTGATTAAAAAAAAAAAATTAACCAAGCCAGGTCTTGAATCTTGAATGAATAAAATAATGAATATGAACTTAATCAATCAGTGGTGAGAAACAAATTAATCATGTCACGTTTACTCCATTTAACATTGGTAGTAAAGACATTAGCAAAGTTGGTTCAACAATATCAAATGCGTAGAAATATGAATCATGTAGACAAGGGTTTAGGCAATACAAACATATTCTTTTGGTAAATTAATCCCTTTGGGAAGACCTATTCATACATGCTGCCAGATTCAGTGAGCCAACAACCGCTATAATTTGATAAGTTATAGGGCTTGTACAATAACGATCAATATTGAATTTTCTCACGCCAAACCGGTCAGCAAATAACCTATTCCAAAATGGACTTAACCCTTTCCTGGCTGTAGATAACCAATTAGCACCTTCTGGTGGTAAAAGTTGAAAGCAAAAGCAGAATGAACCAAAAAAAAAGGGGCAATCAAAATACAATTTCTTTGGGCTTTTGGTAAATTATAAAAGAAAGGTTAAGTTACTAATAAGAATAGCATGAAAAATAATAAAATTTCATTAAGGTATTTAGTATAAATCATTGTAACAAAAGAAGAAGTTGCTTGTTATGAGCAACCTATCCTTTTGCCACAGTGATTCCTCAAGAATTCTGTAGCAGATGTACTAATGTGAGATATGATGGGTTACCGTGAGTGAGTCAAATGACACTTGATAAATTGACCTGTGGAAAAAACACCAATGTTTGCCGGAGATTTGTAACAATTTATAAGGGTTCAATGCAAGACTACATTAGGTCTTACTTTCGTGAAGGATTTACTAGACTCCTGCACTGAACCTTTGAATAGAACCTATGGAAAGCAATGTCCACTTCTCTAAACACTTTTGTTTAGTGGAGTTTTATATACAGTTTCATTGATTTGGCTGTTATGAATAATCATTAAGAGGCAATTTGGCAACTAGTCAATTATGAGGTAAGACCTCAATCATTTACTAAACAAAACAAGAATTGTAAGCGCCAACCCAAATGCAAACTCTTTATTAAGGTGATAAACAACTTGAGCTTAAAGCTCAAGGCTCAGTGATAATTTTTGGCCAAAAATCTCATAAAATTTCCCAAAAAATCATTACTTTCATTCATTTTAAGTTTTCTATAGAGAAACCCATTGATATTTAAGTTTTGGTAAAAAAAGCCTATTGATTTAATTTAGAAAAAAAATCACTGGTCAAGGGTGTGAACAATTTTTCTATGTCAGAAATAAATTGAATATGAATAAAATATGGCATCCATTACACAATGTAGGTTGGCCTGGAGTATTGGTTCAGTACAAGTCAAATTGTCAACGAGATAGCTAAACCCTTACCGTCATGTGACATTTTGAGACTCAGTGATTAGTCAAAAGTAAAAGAGACTGCTTATACTAACTTTAATGGGTGAAAGAGTTATCTTTTTCAAATACTGGTTCGAAAACCATTGAGACAAGAGGAGAAATTGCTCATATTGAGCAAATTCTCCTTTTGCCTCAATGGTTTTCTAGTATTTCTGCTACAAATGTGGAAAACAACTCTGTAAGAGGTAAAAGGTTAAGTTTTGTCAACGAGATAGTTAAATCCTGTTATAGGGTACCACCATTACTCAAAATTCCATCAGAAGGGGGTAATTTCTCCATTATGTTAGATAAGAAAGGATTATAGATTAACCACCCTTTCCATTCTGTGGCTAGCAATCCAGAAAAGTCAATCTTTCATAAACTCATTTAAAAGGCAAGAATTAAAAACATATTTAACTTGATTACAATTGACCAAATGAGATTCAAAGAAATGTTGCAGAAGATTGTATTCCAAAGGAAATCCACTATATTATTTCTTCTTTTGTCATGACCTACATTCATTCTTCCCTTTCTGCCGAGATGTTTAACATTAACAAGAACAGGACAAGGGTAATCCAATTTTCTACAAATAACTGAGTCGCTTAGATTATGCACTTCTTTAAGCATTCATGGTAAAATAATTGCAATAGCTTATATTATTCCTTTGCAAAGAAATCTCATAGTAGTATCCACAGGAAAGCAATGCAATTAAGCCATATTCATTATTTTCATGTTGATAATAAGAAAGATTTATCAATCTTCCTAATTGAATTGCATATTGGACATACAAGCATATATTTTTATTGCATATTGGACATACAAGCATATATTTTTAATGCAGTAATTCTTGAAATTCGTTCACAGTCTGAAATCTTTCCTCTAGAGTGTCTTACAAAGGCCCAAAAATGAGTGAAAGAAGAGCTAACGTGTGCAAAAACTGAGTCTTTCATTTCATCGTTAGTCAGACCAAACAAGACCGTCCACCCTCTATAAGCTAAAAATGCGTTAGTATATTCCCCATACTTGGAATAAAATCCTGCACCTTCATTAATGAAAGTGTAAAATAAAAATGCCAAGATGATTCTTTATCATTTTTGTAAACTGATACATCCATCATCAAGGGATGATGTACTAAAACTTTGTAACTAAAATAAATAAATAAATGAAATTCTTTAAAGTCTAAGAACCATCTTCATATTTCATACAAACAAATAATTTCTATATATTTTTTTTTCTATAATTTTGTGTATTGAACAACAATTCTCAATGGGCTTAACAATTCAAAAACATATTCTGAAATAAGTATTGTATTGGCATTAAGATATATGAGAAGTGTGCACAACATAATGAGGCATCAATACATATTCATGTTCTATAGCAAATCAGCTAGCTGTGGGTTCAGTGCAACACTTAAATAAGTGCTTCATGTTCATGGACAACAGTCATGCAGTGGTAGACTGTCGGCCTCTTGTATCGAGGGTCCCGGGTTCGAATCTCCGGTAGGCAATGAAAATTGCTGAGACTAATCCACAAATCGGCGCGAGTTATAGTATCCAGGAAGCAGTCATTAAGAGTGAATTTTATAAGCTTCAAGCTTCCGTCTCAAAATAATAGCTGCCTAATCCATGATAAAGCCTAATAAAAAAAGAATTAATAAATGGAATACACAAAGGATATTCATAACCCAATTTCTTAAGATTACTTGCTCTTTTATGAGTCTGACAAAGAATAATTGGAAGCCCTAGTTAACCCTTCCAAATGCCCAATTTGAATTTTTGACTGTCCTTAATTGAAAGAATTTGCATATGACATTTCAAAATGTAATGAAATTGAAAAACAATCTTCTGATAGGGCAGAAAACATTGCTGGAAAAGGAGAAATTGCTCGTTAATGTTTTCAAAAGTCGCCTGCAACAAACTGGTGAAATGTCAATGTCATTATTTTTTGGTAATGGGTTAATATATTATGATCCTATGAAGAGAAATTGAAATATGGATACGTCCTGCAAAAATGGGTCACTTCACGTCCATTATCATGTTATCACAATTCGCCGCCACCTCCATGTTATTGAAGATAAATTCCATTCATCAAATCTATTCTATTTCAACATTCAATGTGGTAGATTTTTGATTAAATTACACCCATTGAAATCGTGATAAAAAACCGTAAATTGTGAATCTTATCATGAAATGATATTTCTATTTGTAAGCATAAAAACATTCCAAATAAGAATTCTTAAATACATATAAACTAAACCCTTTTTTCCCAATTATATCACACATAAACATCTTGAGTTAAAGAAACCAAATAAATGAAAAGACAATTTGACGGTATAGTGTTAGTGCCAAACGTAATGATATTAAACACATTTCAAGAAATGAACAGATATCTTCTTCAGTCTTGAAAATGCTTATGAGAAATTGGTTTGGGTTGGAAGTTGGAATAGGCAAAGCATGTAAATTCTTTTTCACTTTAGACAACATACCTTGCATCTCCTAATGACTAAAGTATTTTATTTTAATTTCAAAGAAAAACTTTGATCAGTCATAGTTCAAGATAAATGCCAATTCTTTGCTTATTTCATGACATTTCTTTTTCAAAGAAACTCTTTGATAAGTCACAATCTAAGATAAATGCCAATTTTTCCTTTCAGAATGGAACTGCCATAAAGGTCACAATGGGTTATCAACCTCCAATGGGTTATTAACGGTGTTTCTAGCAGGAATATTATGAAGACGGACATGAATATTAATGGATCCATTACGGACTCCAGGTCTGGGTGACACCAATAAAATAAGTTGATTTCTATGATCAATCAAATAATAGATGATAAATATCTCCCTGTAGGATTGTTAACCCGTAACCAAACGACAAATTCTCGAATGTCCACAATTGAAAGAGTTTGCAGACGACATTTCAAAATGTGATGGGATTGGAAAAATAATCTTCTGATATGGTAGAAAACGTTGGGGGAAAAGGAGAAATTGCTCTAAACCAGTAATTTCCCCTTATCCCACAATGTTTTCAAGAGTCGTCTGCAACAAAATGGTTAAATGTTGTTATTGTATGGTAATGGGTTAAAAGGGTTTTCAAACTTCTGGACAAAGACAGGGTAGATAAGGGTTTTGGAAAACTTGTAGAAATAAATCCCATTTATATGACTGTAAAATAGGTTTGTTTATATGTGTAATTTAGTTTAACAGTTAACAGTTATTTTACCTCAATTGTGAAACTAAGATTAATCATTCTCGATTCTGCTTCCTGGATACAAAACCAATTTGCGCCAAGGAACGAAGACTGACAGCAATTCTTATTTTTGTCACAAGAGATTTACACAAAACTTCACAGGTTATACAATTGATGATGCTTACTAATTGTTCTGTTAAATTTTGACATATAACCAAAATCCAATTATATAGAAGGGTAAAGAGAAAACTGTAAATCACAATTGTGAGACCAAAAGGAATTTAAATTCTATGAAAACGGGCAGAAAGCTTTTATCCCAATATTTTGATCATAATGCTTGATTTTATGCAAAGACTTGCATATGTGCGTGATCAGAAATTCTACTTCCTCCTGTTCAGTATATGAATATGTTAAGGACCTGTATCTTAACATTAAAATATGACAATTATTTGAAAGGAAAGAAAATTTCCATATCAATATCCGTGGAATATGAATTCATTTCCATTCAATATAATGTACCATACTCCAATTGTGAGTTTTGAATTGGTTTTCAATCTTATTCAAAATCTAAATAACCAGGAATGTCAGGTTAATCCGTCATTACCAAACTATGCAGGTATAAAGGTCAGTCTCAATATATAGTTCGTATTACTGTGGGTAAAGTTCATAATGATTCTATATATTGAAGGTCCAAAGCAAGACTATAGGTATGTCTTTCACAAATTTGGAGCACTTGATATAGTCTTGCATTGGACCCTCGATATCTGCACCATGAAAATTCATTCATTATAGGCTGATTGATTAATAACCAGCTTGTCCGTCATACAAAACGAATTCACCGTTATGCAATCTCCTGCAATAAATTGCATATATTGCAAGGGTTCATAGTAGCTAGGACTATAATAAGTTGAAGCCAAAACTATAGTCTTGCATGGAAACCTCAATACCTGCAGCAGGTACTTAAAACGTGACAATTCATTCGTAATAGGCTGTTTGGTTAATAACCAGCTTGTCCGTCATACAAAAGGAATTCACTGTTTATGCAATCTCCTGCAATAAATTGCCTATATTGCGAGGGTTCATAGTAGCTAGGACTATAATAAGTCCTTCACAAACAAAAATTTGAAGCCAATACTATTCTTGCATGGAACCCTCCATACCTGCAGCAGGTACTTAAAACGTGACAATTAATTCATAATAGGCTGATTGGTTAATCACCAGCTTGTCTGTCATACAAAAGGAATTCACTGTTTATGCAATCTCCTGCAATAGGTCCGGCTTAGAAAATCCATTAACCAATAACAATATTTTGTCTGCCCATTGCCGGGATGGGTATTCGGCTTTACAATTCGTACTAATCTATAATATTGACACTCTGATAGCATAATACTTCAACTAAATACTTGAGTAGTGTCAACAGTCATTCTCCGAGACACCCCAATGTGGTTATTAGGTCTTTTACAGTTAACCCTTTACTTAATTTATGATTTAACTCATTAATACCGGCTAGGTGACAAGTCATGTTGTCACAATGGTTTCAGCAATTTTTTTCCTTTAATGTTTGATATCGTTAGAGGAACCCATTTCCAATCGACTTAACTGCCAATTTTATCCATTTCCCAAAGCAAAAATTCCAAAAATGACTCAGCTATGAATTATATGTCACACAACAGCAAATACTATGTTACTTCAGTTATTCCAGACCCAATCCAAAAGTTTGGAAAGAAATTGCTTAGTTTCCATCTTGACTCAGATTTCATTCCATTAGAAACTCCCTGCATTTGGAAAAATCTTAGGCCTATTAGTTTTAGGAAGTTGTATTGCTGATATTGCATATCAACATTCACGAGGAAAGTATTCATATTTTAACCTTTTTACAGAGACAATGTTTGATGAGTTAACATTGTGTAATGATCACAAACAGTGAAAGCATTTTCAAAATTTACTCATAATTTCCTTTTGTTTTAATTTCCCATTCTTTTTATATAAAAGATACATCAATTTTAGAGTCATTCATGATTGTCACCACATGTTAAAAGAAGGCTGTACCAACCTTCTTATAAAAAGAAAAGGGTAATAAGCACAATTACTTAATCCCAAATCTGGTCTGTAAACACTCAGGAATGAAAGGACTTGTCCTAATTCGTCTGAGACATTGATGGGACAAAAGAGCTCTTTCCTATGGTTCATTAAAAACGGTTATGATTATCATAAAACAAATCTCTTTTTATTACATATTTCAAAAAGGGATCTATATTAAGTCAACAGTTCATGTTTCATTAAGATGCACACCTTAAAGGTACTGGAGAAAGACCCCAAACTCTTGCTTGTAAAAATCTATTTCTTTTGGTGCCGGAATCCACACCCACTGTGAGGCAAGACCCAGTGATTTCAAGTCAAACACTCTATTCACTTGTCCCTGTATCTCCCAAACAAAGAACAGTCACTGTTATGTTTGGAAATTCAGCTCAGTTATAACATGTGGCCCCAAATAACAGAATTAGACAACAAATCAATGAATGTATGTTACAGCCATTCTAGACAAAGAACAATTCTGGTCCATGAGTTCAATTCAATTCAAGCAATAATGTGTGACACCACATTACAGCTTGTTTAAGTTCTATTAAGTCTTAAGATAGTGACATGTTTTTTTTTTAGATATATTGTGAAGCTAGGTCATGGACCCCTAACTTCACTGTATAAGGGCAAGTGAAAACAGATGGAACTATCGGCATTCCATCAGTCAGCCAGGAAAATATCTCTCATGTAAATTGAAATCTACTACTACAGTGATTTGAAACTATGCAAGATAAGCTGTGTGATTTCAAGTTCAGTACTGAAACCAATAGGCCCTGCACAAGCCAGCATAAACTAATAGAATGAGACAATAAACATTTCTACAATAAATCAATGACTTTATATTACCACAGACACCATCCCATACAAGAAACAGTTATGGTTGACAAGTTCTGGTCAATTAAACAACACATGATGGTACCAAATAACAGAATGAGACAATATTGAACATTTCTACCAGAACTCAATGACTTTTTGTCATGACCAATCCCATACAAAAAACAATTTTGGTTGACAAGTTAAGGGCATTATAAATCTATATAGCAACCACAGAGTGAGACAATAAACATGTTTACAATGGATCAATTCATTTAAGTCATGACCATCCAATACAAGAAACAGTTTTGGTTGACAAGTTCAGGCCATTATAATTCTATATGGTACCAAATGACAGGGAGACAAAAAACATGCCTTCAATAAATCAATGACTTTATGTCATGTCAATCTAATTCAAGACAAAGTTTTGGTTGACAAGTTCAGATCATTTAAACAATACTATATGGCAACAAACAACAGAATCAAACAATCACCATGCCTTCAATAAATCAATGACTTCATGTTACAACCATCCAATATAAGAAATTATTCTCGTTGACAAGTTCAGAGCATTACAATCCTATATGTCACCAAATGTCACCAAATAACTGAATCAGACAATAAATATGGCTTCAATAAATCAATGACTGTATGTTGAGACCATTCTATATAAGAAACAGATTTGGTTGACAAGTTCAGATCAGTTCAACAATATGACATGGCACCAAATAACATGGTGAGACAATAAACAAGTTTATAAGGCTTTAATCTGTACCCTGATCAATACCCTTATCACATGTGCCCATCAGCCTGCCTGAATCAATGACACAATCAAACTTTACACAATGGCCTCGCATACTTCAACTCTTTGTAACTTGCTAAAAAATACTACCAGTGATGTTTTCCTTATATGTTTGGTACTGTAAAACGGATTGGTTCCACATTGAATTGGCTGACCATTTTTGCCAATTTCCCAATACAAAATTCACAAAATAATTGAACATGATTCAGTTAAAAAGAAAGATGTCTCAAAACAGCAAATACAACCTGAAATTAGGCTTGTACATTCTGCAACAGCTTTCTTTTAAGAAAAAAAACCAACAGTTTGTTTCAATTTAGTTTTCCCATAAAAAAATCCCAATTTTAGGGAAAAAGATGTGACTATTCCCAAATTTTACTCATCCGATAATTTGAAAACAAATTGCTGTCTTCTTACTTGCTATATTACATTTTGCATGAGCTGCAATACTTAGTAACAGAACTTTTTAACCTATGACATTATTACTTTTTAATCCCTCAAAATCGAAAGCTAGTAGACATTTAATAGAGTAAAATTGTCATTGATATATTTTACGCTTAGAAGCAAGATTTAATTGTAGAGCAATAGGACAATTGTTTTGAAAGCAATTTCTCATTTTCCACAATGTTTTAGATAGTTGTTTGCAACAGACAAATAGTTCCACATACTTTGATAAGAATTAGACAAAAGCATCATAAAATTTCATTCCAAAATAACTCGACAACAAACCCAGTTACACCTTAGTTTTAAGAACTGAAGATGTAAATTGCCTCAATACACATTCACCCATAAATCTGTTAGGGACCCTCTTTCTGCATGACACACACTATTTACCTATTATGGGCAGTGTTAATTTGTTATCAAACACTAAAACATTGCTTTATTTACATTAATAATTGACTTTTCGACACCACCTTTGTGTACAAGACAAAGGCCATTTTAATTATAAGTCACACAATGCACACACATAAATCCCCCGGATATTGCAACCCTTTATGAACCTGATTCATTCTGTAACACATCAGATTCTACAAACAGCAACAACTGTTACAACTTCTTGAATCCTTTAATTTGGGGAATCTTAAGACAAATCATTTTAACAAGAAAGCTGATAAAAGGTTTGGTCAAGCAATACCTATCATAGGTAACCCAACACTATGAAATTGTAAAAAAAAAGGTCTAATTGGCTCTTGGACAGCAAACAAGGATGGGTGTACAAATAGAAATACCATAGTATAACCTAATTTACAAGTTGTAAAACTTTAATGTTTGCCAAAATATCATACAATCGAACCAAATTTAGTTAGCAGAGCAAAGTTGTCAGTTGAATCCTGATGAGTTATAATGGAGACGAATGCCATCTTATCAGAGTTCTTTGTTTTAGCTTCATCACACATACCAGTCAAATTCGATTCTATAACATCTGCCTTAACATAATTATAAATCCAAGGCAAATAAACAAAATTCATCTAATAGACATTTAATAGCTTGTGTCCCATTGGAAAGGCAAATCAAAGTCATTGATGTATTTATCTAGGGACATTAAGTGTTTGACCGATGTTTGTCATTAAATTGGGATCAACAAAACTCTTGTAATATTCGTGGTTTAAGAGAAGAGGTGATGCACCCTATGACCACTATGTATCACCCCAGGTACCTTGTTAGACAAACAAGGCCTATCTATTAGTTTGTCTTTCAGCTGACTTATGGATTCCTGATGATTCTACCCAGCTTGACAGGCCCTTACAGGCATTTAAGCTTTGGGTCTTTCCTATATCTATTATAGGCTGGACCTTGCAATAAAACGCAAATTCTGTTGATGCAATGTAAACCCTAACCAAACAAATAATTGTTTGGCAAGATAAGTCTTCTTTATTACACCTCTGTATTTGCACATTCCATTGTAAAACGGATAATGACAGACAGATTCTTGCCATTAAAATGCAAGGTTTCATTCAAACTAACTCTTTTTTTCAAAATGAAGCTTTATTAAACGACAATCAAATATACTTGAAAGAAAAAATAGGTTAAAGGTTCCTATCATTGACAAAGTGTTAACAATATTACCTGGCCGGTCAAAATCGATCTATCATTAGTTTTGAATTAATTTTCAGTCCTTTTTGGGATTGACCCCTCATAGAAGCTACAACAGCAAGTCATCATCCAAATTTAGATTGTATCAAATAAAAAAGTTTGCTTACATCAATTGAAATCATGATGGGCAAATTTGTCAAAGACGTAATACTGTTGGAAAAGAAGAAATTGTTCACAAGAGTTATTTCTTCTTTGCAATAGAAGACTTTAATTTTTGTGATAATCATCTTTAAAAAGAGAAGAGTTTATTTCAATTTTTACTGCCTGGATATAATTGATGAATAACCAGTAAAAAAAATGTGACGGAACAAACAATGGCACCTCAAAATTGAAAACCAGAAGTCCGAAAATATTGAAATAGGGTATTGAATAAAGATCAAAAGTCGGTCATTAAATTATAATACTATCTCTCAGGCAAGTCCATACATGTGCCTTAAAACCCTTATAGCGCTGGAACCAACTTCATGCTTATGCAAACAAGTTTGATCCAAGCCAGCAGCAAAGTAAATTGGCAGCTGACCTGTGATCTAACCCGTTTGCTACTCCGAGTATCTTTCCTCATCAAAATTAAGCAGATATCTAAGGTTTTGGGAAGCAGACGACAGAAAAATCTATTTAGAGTAAATTACACAGCATTCTAAGGGTTAACACTTACAGGATATAAATGATAAGGAATGGCCAACCTTACACTTTTTATTGGCCATTTTACCTTTTGATGAATATTTATACATTCACTTCTGTTTAAATTTGGGTAGACGGATTTCAGTTAAAAACCTAGATTTGGTCTTTATCAGTATACCTTTGTTTGAAAAAGAAATCTGGTGTAAGCTTTCATACAAACAAAATACTTAACGGATTGGCTTTTGGTTTTAAGCTGATTTCAACATTAAACGATATATTTCATTGCAGTCATTGAACTTCAATGCCATCCCATATCACCCCAAGCAATAGAAGGGAACTGATTGATTTAGGTAAGCCCAATGCATTAATTTGAGGACAGTTGAGAATATCCGTCAATACGAAGGCAAAGTTATATATATATATATAAAAAATTTAGAATGATTTTCATGAATTTCAAGCAATAAACCAAACTTGGCAAACTTCAGAGAATAATATCATTTAATGGTTGATTGGTGTAAAAGAAGGTTTCAGAGAATAAATAAATGGGAATGAAGGAGTTTAAACTTCTTAACCAAAACCTTTATATGAGACTTTTATGACTGGTCTAAACAGAAAGCAACAAGAAAAGATATTTATAAAGTAATGAAAATAGTATTTTCTTGAAAAAGTTTGTTGGAAAGGTTCCGACACAAAGAAATATTTTGTTTTGGGATATTTCTTCTTTAGCCACAACTGCTTCTTGAGCCATCTGTTGTAGATGCATAAATTATTTAAATATGTCAAAGAGGCAAAAATCCATTTAAACCTCATCAACTGTCCAATTCATGTTTAAAAAGCAGTCAACATATTCTACTTTTGCTACAACATATCCATATAAAATCTCTCCTAGTAATTCTTATAATATCTCAGTAAGATTAAGAACAAAACATAACATTTAGTTTATTAGAACCTCAGCATATAAGGAGGAAGACCCACAAGCATAACTGCCCATAAGCTGGTCAAGCCTGGTAGAACTATGAGCATTCTGTTTTCCAGTATAGAGACAAGCATCTAACGAGAAAATTCACATCTATCCCTACCATAATCTGAACCCACACAGAGAGGAAGAGTCAAGCTCTCGAAAGTTCTGTACTCTAACCAATAGGCCATTGAGGCCCCCATTAAATTGCAAGGAAAGAAATTTACAATTGTGAATAGAAATCATTATGAAAAAAGATAAATTGCTCATGGGGGGAAATTTATTTGCATATCACTTGACTGCGGATAAAGTAAAATGAGGTACATTACATGAGGTGTATTATAGGGAAAGTAGATAAAGGAAAAAACAATCATAAAAAAAAAAGGGAAAATGTTAGATTAGTAACATTTTTTTCATTTTCATTTATTTCATGAATTTAAGGTTGTGTTATTGTTATTCAAAGAGGGGATTAGGTATATAGACTTACCCTATCAAAATAATGGTGGTACATTATGCAGCTATTCAGTTCTGTAGAAAAAAAATCCAACAGCCAAATAAACAATAAAGTCACTCTCAACTAATTCTCCACAAAACTAATGGTTTTACATCAAAACTGTCTTCCACTTTAAATCAAGCACATTTCCAAACCTTCAATTATTACAGACGCCCATACATTTTAATCAACCCTCTAACAAATCGGTTTATACATTAGATATTGCATCTGTTGATACCATTAAACAACTGGTCTGAAAGCCCACAGAAACACAATCTCCTCACGCTCCAATGTCTTTAACAAATCTATCTGCAATGAACTACCCAACGTCAATACCCATACATATAGACTTACCGCTAATGCTTTTAAATATTTTAGTGTACGCTTTATACCCACTTATGCAAGTCTTTGATAAATCCTTTAAACCTCCAAAGCAAATCCTCTAAAAGTAAATGACCCTTGCCTTAACCACTCATATCATGTATACTTGCTTCAACACACCTGATCCAGACATCATTCAAATAAACCACTGAGACAAAAGGAAAATATGTTCATAATGAATCACATAGTTATCCTTCAAATATCACTTAGGAAATACTATTTTTTCAATTTCAGTTTCTAATCGCACTTTGTTATTACTTTCAAACTGCAAAAATCACCAAAAGCCTATGTAAGGATATAGCCTATAGGTTAATCCTTTATCAATATTGAAGATGGCAAATTGGACACCCGAGACTAGTCAAAGTTCTAAAATATTGTGACTCGTTTAACAGAGGAAAGCAGCTTCTCCTTTTGTCACAAACTTTCAGTGCATAGAAACAAATCTTGTAGCTCACAATTGTTTCACACTAAAATCAAGTTTCACATTCACTTTTGAAAGGGTATGGACTGAAGTAGATTGGTTCAAGAGAAGTGTCAACGAAACTGCACTTCGCCTCTTGGTGAAGTATCAATAATACCTTTATGTGCAAGCAACATATAAACATTAGGCTAGAACAAGCCAGTTCTGGTACGTTTTGTGCACATCTAAATAATAAATTATTTTCAAAACTGCCAATTACTACCACTGCGCTCAGCGACAGATTTAATCTAAAACTTTCAATTTCAAAACACAATTGATTTTAAGAGAGGCATCGATTTTTCCCTTCCGTTCAATAACCAAGTCAAAGCATTAACATAACTTTTAACTTATCTAGTGTATCTATATACGTAAAACCTGGAAGAAATTGTTGAGATTCATGAATCTATAGTCTTGAGCATTAACTACCGTAGATTCCATTTTATACCTTATTTTTTAATGAATAATTCAAAACTGATTGTATGACCTTTAAAAATAAAGGAATTCTAAAATTGCTTGCTTTACAAGGGTAGGAATGTCCATAACCCTTCTCCTGGTCTGATGTATTTTTCCAAAAAAGTTATTTCAAAAGGTGAATGATGACAAAGAGAACAAAACACCTAGATCAAAACAGAGTTTGATATGATTCTCCGGCTTTAACTGAAAACATTGTTTCAAAAGCAGACTTTGCTGAACATGAGCATGTTCTCCTTTTACCACATTGCTTTCAGTGACTCTCATATTGAGATGGAAGTTAATGTTGTTTACTGGGCTAAAGGTTAAATCCTTGTACATACTGATGACTTTAAGCATTGTTTATCTTGTGCCCAATCTTCGATTTAAGTGCTCCTTTAAGATAAGAGGAGCAATAAACTTTGAAAATTTCTAGAAAAAGCACAGACTGAAATTCACAAACTTTACAAAAGGAATCACTTTCTCTATATATAGCTTCTTCATAATCATGATTTTGTTTGCAAGCACAAAAAGTATACGTATAGTATACACGTAAATGTAAATGACAGAGACAAAAATATGAGCATTCATTCCTCGGATTTACTCTCTCCCTGATATGCGGACACAACAACTAGACCCCTTTCAGTGGAATACTTAAGATTCTTGTTCATACAGAATATCAAAAGCAATCCGATGAAAGCTATTTTGTGCAAACTAATTTAATAATCATAATTATCGTGGCAAGATAATAGTAACGAGTACCAACATGGGTCTCATGATGAAATGAAGAAGTTTGCTTAGGATCATTGTCTCTTTAGTTAGAATACCCATAATCTGCTATTTTGAAACTCATTCTATCATAGGTTTACTTCGGTAGTTCTTGGTATACATCGGTCTAAGTAGAAACTATTTGCCTTAGACCGAATAGTTCAGACCAACTGATGTATACCGAGAAAGACCAAAGTAATCCGACGAAAGAGTTTCAAAATAGTGGATTATGGGTATTCTACCTTAATAGGACCTCTGGGATACAAGTCCCTTGCAGCTAATTATGCACAAAGAGATTGTGACAATAAAATCCCTATTTTCTTGTAATCATTTGAATGTAAGTAATTCGATTATGCAGTTTAGTTTGGATATTTTCTTAGAGACTTTTGATTATTGGTTTTAGAGTCTTCTAGTGCAAAAATACAAGATAAAGGTCAAAACATGCCAAAACTTATCCCATATTGGACTTTAAGAACCCTTTACTATTCTTTATTATTATATTGTGTTTTTGTTACTGCATGAATTCCAATAAAATAACAATGTATGACCAACTGCAATAGGTTTTATTTTGTTTTATATGGGTTTTTACATCACATCAACATTATATCACTTATGTTGCGATGCTCGATGATCATAATGATGGAAGAAGACCCCATACTCAACTGCTCATAAGAGCTGGTTAACCCTTTCCCAAACAACAAATTTTCGACTGTCCCAAATTGGAAGAGTTTGCAGACGACATTTCAAAATGTGATGAAATTGGAAAATAATCATCTGATAGGGTAGAAATTAGTGTGGGAAAAGGCAAAATTGCTCATTACGAGCAATTTCGCCTTTTCCCACAATGTTTTCTAAAGTCGTCTGCAACAAAGTGGTCAAATGTCGTTATTGTTTTGAAAAGGGTTAAGCCAGGTGGAACCATCGGCATTTCTTAAGTCAGTCGGGATGCTCTCACTAAGATTTGAACCCACACTGAGAGCTGTCATTTGAGTTCAAGTTCTGTACTGTTCATAATATAAAACTGATATTTATGAGGTATAATATTGAGTTGGCATATTGGGTTAAGAGTGGTTTATGGTATTGACCTTATATAGATATCTGCCAATACACTCATTCATGTTAATCTAACCTGCTTCCAACAACGGGATCCTTTCTACCAATAACACCTTTATGGTTTATAATGCTGAATTCTTCTGTTTTCTTCTATACCCTTATGTAGAACTTTGTCATGTCATATACAATGGACCAATCAAGGGCATCTCTAAATGATTGAAATGTCTAAAATATTATTCAAATATAGAAATCGTAGCAATAATTCTTGCCATAATAAACATTCCAAAGCCTCTTTCCATCTAAAGGAGAAAAAAAAACCTGAGTTTATAAATGACAGAAGTTCTGGACACAATGCTTGAATTCCAAGTTTTCAAATATGCATGGCATTGCATTACGTTAATTTGACTTCATTATTGCCTACAGGAAAACAATCCTTGGTATGCTTTTACTAAACATTGTACGCTCAAAAGCCTGAACGGACAAGTGAATCTTTACGCAAATTTACTATATAACCAGTACACGGACATACGCTGAAAAGCATAAGGCATAACGGCCAATTAACTCAAAATCAGATTTCACCATCCCTGACCATTAGGTAAAAGTCACTTAGTAATAATGTTTATAAATATACAGACTCTAGACTCCCTTACAATATGTCCACCACTAAGGTTTCAAAGAGTTGATAATTATGCTATTTAAAGGTAGAATTACATACAAAGAGGGGTAATTATGGTACATGCTGATTGGGCGCCATGAATCATGGGTAATAACTACCAATTTGTCCCAAGTACTGACTGAACACATTGAATCATAGGTAACTCTGTAACGAGAAAGTAATCAATGCAAGGGTTTGAGTTGACATCTATGTCTCACGCAACGCAATTTACAACACTTCTTTTTTAAAATGGCTGTCAGTGTACCAATCCACATATCCATGCGTGACCTTCTAATAAAACCTAACGAGACTCAATCAAAAGAAAAACTCTAAAGATTCCAAGTTAACTAGTTGCTGTATTTGGCTGGTTAAGAACAAATTGATTGCAACGTATAAAACTAAATAAAAAACTGAAGAGCTTTCAATCGTATTGCACTTAACTTAATTGAAGCCTCTGTTAATCTGGATGAATTTATAATCTTTATATGACAGCACTTAAATAAATACAAACTGAAATATTCCTGTCTAGAGGTACGCACATGCAAGAGAGACCATCAAGACTTAGTGTTCTGTGCCTGGAATCTCCGACCCATCAACTCAGTTTCTGCACCAACCTCGGATAACTTTACGGGTCCATCTGTCACTTTTTCACAGACATGACATAGTAAATACATTCGACCAAATGGTAGCCATAGGCATGAGTATTTGTACAATAACTTAGCTTATAACTCCATGTTAACAATTTTTGAGATATATTACGAATGAATGAATGAATGAATGAATGAATGAATGAATGAATGAATGAATGAATGAATGGTGAGATATATTACTGCTTGCCTGGGATTCAGCCATACTAGGCAAGAGCTCAGAGATTTCTTGCAAACTGACACTCCCATGGATCCCAGAATAAGTCCACCACCTTCACCTCTGAGCCTTGAAGGTTACCTGTCTCTTCTTCACAAATATGACAGTTTTAACCATGGACATGAGTGTCTGTACAACATCACTTGTCTACATACTATTAAGTTAATTTTGTTCCTTTAAAATCAGAGCTCCATAGTTCAGAAAGGCAAAGATTCATACAACCTTATGTTTAATCTTGATCCTGACCTCTGATGACCTTATGTATATCCTTGACCCTGACCTTTAATGACCTTGACAATTGATCACCCTATGTGCAACCTTGACCCTGACCTTTGATGACTTAATATAGATTGACACTACACAAACATACATTTAAAACTTGCATTCTTACAACCATGTATAACAGTCAGAATAAACAAACTTTGAAAAGAAAAATACTTCAGAGGTGTTTTAATTCATGTTAATAGGAGGGATTATCCTAACCAGACAAACTGCTCTACATTCACAGATTTAATCAGGGTTAACCTTTTGGTGACTTTGTACTGAAGTATGATGAATGGCCTTTTCCCTTCTATGATCAAAATTGTTAACTTTTGAAATGTCCAATGTTCAGGCAAAACAGTATATAGCTCAATGATTGAGTGAGCCGCTTAAAAAATAATAAAAAAAAGAGAATGGTTGACAATTCCTTTTGAAATACTCTCAAATCATCACAGCATTATTCAAGAATTTGTTCAATTGAGTAAAATATGTTTTATTTTAAGCTTTTTCTAGATTTGTTTAATGCTATTTTCAGCAATTTTCAATCATATCATGCTGGAGTAATCCACCAGACTAGGACAATATCACAACAGAATCAAACCATGTCCTCAGTACAGGTTCTAAAATCTCAATTTTCATGAAGGAATCCTTATCTGGACATTGAATTTAAACAGCAAACATTTTTAAAAAGCCAAAGATAACTAGTTATGCAATCCATACAGATGTATGGGTCTTGAAGCAGGCAATATTCATAAGCAGAGATGGTTTAATCAATGAAATCAACAGACAATAACCATTTAATATTAAAAATCATAATTCCCTTGCCAAATAATATGAGTTTGAAAGCACTGTGACAAATAGGTAAAAATAAAACCTGCTAGCTTGTCTGACATGTCTGACACAAGCATTTTTTTCTTTAAACTTCTGCATGTGCTTTAAAACACATTTATAGATGTACAAAGTCAACAGCTTAAAATTATCTGAAAAGGCTAAATGATACTGCCATGTTAATGTTAATTAATTTTCATGTAGATTAATTCTAAATACAGGAAAGTAGACATGATTTCAGTAAGTAGTAAATGCATTCATTAAGATGGCCATTCATTATCACTGAATGGCTTTCAATAACAGAGAACCATTGTACACCTCTATCAATTATGAATGAAATCTTCAATAAATTCAATGGTAAATAGGTTGATTCAACATAGAAGGGTCATTACAGGTAAATAAAGATCTATTATATATTATACTCGAACATAATTCGCCAGTGATCCCTTCACTAAATGAACAAGTACCACTATTCAAAATGTCATTTAACTTTGTCTGGTTGAGTGTATTTGTATAAATCAACATGCAATGCTCCTTTTAGTTTTGGAGCATTTTAGAGTTTATCAGTTTAGGTAACAATTGTTGAATGCAGAGCAAACAACTTAAAACAAAGCACGTTTTTCATTGAACCCTTTAAATGTCAAAGTTAATAAGAATCAAATCGAAACATGTCAGTAGTTTACATCTCAAAATAAGGCAATGAGATGTTTTCATTTCTTCAAAACTTATTCATTAATCTTAACTTTATACATGATTCTATCAAGTTATAACAAAACACCAATGCTTGAGTTTGTAATGCCATGTCAAAAGTATGTTACTTATTTTACGACTTTCCTGAATTTCACCAGTACAAGCCAGGGCTTTGAAATGGACCCAATGGTCCCAAGGACACAAAACACAATATCATGACTGTAGCAACAATGAATTCAAAGATAAAAGGTTTTCCTTCATAGAGATGAAAATGCTTGGCTAGTGCTAGTCAAAAGACTCAGTTCACCTAATCGGTACAGTCCAAGATTATGGTATGTGAAGCCAGGGCTTTCTATCCTCTTGCATTGAAGCCCAACAACAAAATACAAGGGTTTCCATACCATGAACAACACATAAATTTTCTGTGGCTTTCCCTCACCAAAAAGAAACTTAAGACCTTTTATTTTTGCGAAATTGCGTCGTCTAAATTGCTTAAACCAAAATGCTTGTGTGACTGAATATTTGAGAAGACTGCATAATTTTTAAAAAAAGAAATCTCATTGGAAAGTTGTTTTTTAGAGGTTAATGATGTATAACAAGAAAAAACTCATTAACATATAAAATATTACTATATGAATGGATTCAAACAAAACCCGGAGTCATAAAACTCTCGGCATTATCTTCTCAGCGCAATACAGTATCAAGGCTTCTGAATACTTCTGTAACAAACCGAGCAAATGGACCTCTCAAAGAAACAAACACATCCGATCAGTGAAAAACACTGTCGTTCACTGAGCGGTTGTGTTGTTTATATATATACCAGCATGTTCTCTCAAACAATGCATAAGGTTCCTAGTTTGCATAAACGTTACATAACTCCCACTTCCAAGAAGACTCGTCCCGAGGTTGGCCCTTGGGGAACACGTGGGCAGGCAACTTCGATAGAAGGAGAAGTCTTAATCCCACCGCTGCCACCAATGTAACGAACTGAGCAAGTGAACCTCTCAAAGACACAAACACATCCGATCAGTGAAAAACACTGCCTTTCACTGAGGGGTTGTGTTGTTTATATATATACCAGCATGTTCTCTCAAACAATGCATAAGGTTCCTAATTTGCATAAACGTTCAACGAACGCTTCACTTCTTTTCTTCCAAGTATGAAAATGTTACGAAGTTTAGTCATATCATCATTCCACATTTACAAAGACCAATGGATATAAAAAAAGAAGTTATCAACATTGGATTGGGCCACAAGTTATTTCAACAACATTAGAGAGCAATCATCTCCATATTGTTATTGGGCAAAACTCATTAATTATCAATACTAGTTAAAATCTATTATCAGTATTAAATCCAGATCAACCGTGAAATCGTTTTAAATTCAAGCCAGTATACACCAACCTTTTATTGAAGCATGTGTCCTTTTGTCAGATTACAAGTGAAGTGCTAAGTTAGTGGCCACCAAAATATCTGCAAGACTTTACAAGTTTGTAAATAGCCCTTTGCCTGTCATGGAGGGACTTTTTAAAATCAAAAGGAACAGTTGGTGACACTTGAATGCTTGATTGATTCACAAGGTTAAGTTGAACTTCCTAATGTTCAGGAAACTGGAGAAATGAGATGAAAGATGTCACTCAATTGCAGAGTAATCTCCCCTTACTACACATGCTGCTGAAAAGAAAGGGGAAGTCATCAGATTCTGCTTGGGAAATAAAGAAGTCAAGGTTAATTTGCTTGTTTAAATTAAATAAAAAAATTATCTATTGAATACTTATACCTTTCTTGCCCTGAACTAACATTGGAAAACAGTTTAATCGTTATGAAACTATTAAAACTGATGCCACCAAGACCCCACGTTGCAGACGAAAAACAACAACAACTCTGTAATTAAACGGTGTGATGGTACTTTTCTCCCTGTTCAAATAATCCGATGTCAATACATCAATACAATTTCTCATCAAAACCGATAAATATGCATGATTTCATAGCCTTTCGACATAGTAGGAGTCCAATGGTACGAACTGATATTTACCCGATTTCCAGAATCTCTCTCAAATGTGCTGTTACGGATCCAAACACCACTATCACGAGAAATATCCAACGTATCCAATGACGCTTCCTCGGCGACTCTCGGTGACGACAGAGTCCGGTAATCCGCCGAAAGCGGCAAATTCCCTTCAGACGGGACCCGTATATGATCCTTGTATCGTTCGGCAGGTCTCAATGATGACAATGAGCTCGTTCTGTGCAAGTTACTGCCAGGAACACGATTCGGATTCAGATTGTTTATAGCACCCGCCCGATTTCTGACTTGTCCGAGACCTGAACGAAAGTCGCGCTCCGATTGGCTGGCAGTTCTTTTCATGTCGATAGTTTATTATGCGGCCTCTATTTATCCGCCAGTTAGTTCAATAGAAAAATTCTCAATGGATCAATTGACGTATTGAAATTTAAGAATTTAGTGTAAACATTGAATTAGATCTTTGATGCGGCGAATTTGTGTACATATTTGTTATCTCAAACAAACTCCGCTTGCATTCCACAAGCTAATACATACCTTTAAACAATCAAATTACATGCTCTGGATAGATGGACATGTACTTAACATATCTTAAGATATCCCTCATTGTATTAAAGTAAGATTAAAAGAAATTTGTATGCGTGAAAACTACTACATTAGAACAGCATGTTTAGCCACCACTTAGCTCTTCTTGCATATTTACAAACATAATCTGATTATATTTTCAACAGGTCGTAACTAATCAAAAGAAACAAGAAATCGCAGAAGACTTAGTTCCCCATCTGTTAAATCAAAACTTTTACCCGATATGAGCATGAGAAATTCTTATATGCTTATCTTGTACATTTTGTTATATCCTTCTGTGTAGTGTGATTAAATCTTTATGCAGATAAGATCTGCTGGAAAGCAATGTTTAATTAGATGAGATGCTTTTCAAGAAGTTTTGGCCGTAATGGAACGTTGCGGGCTTTCAGGCGATGGTCTTAATTGTATTAGCCATAGCCATAGTAAGTTACTGACACAGGTAACATATGAGTCCTCTTCGTCAGTGCCGTACCAACATCTTTCACTTTTGTAGCGGCATTCCAGGATGCATCAGTACTAGGGTAGGACGCTGAAGTGACTTGCCAAAGACTACTCCCACGAAACCAGAGGCCTCGGTGGGGCTTAAACCCGGAACCCACGAGTTTTGAGTCCACCACCTTAATCACTGAGCCTCGCAGTACCCAGAAACGAGATATACAGCCATCCATAAGGGACGGAATCTGTTCAATAGAAGTAATCAATGGATCAATTGACGCATTGAAATTTGAA
Source organism: Cerastoderma edule (assembly GCA_947846245.1). Lineage (NCBI taxonomy): Eukaryota > Metazoa > Mollusca > Bivalvia > Cardiida > Cardiidae > Cerastoderma > Cerastoderma edule. Next base: position 34,186,091 of record OX401412.1, read on the forward strand.
AATTTAGTGTAAATATTGAATTAGATCGCAGATGCGACGAATGTGTGTACATATTTGTAATCTCAAATCTAATATACAGATCTACCTTTAAACAACCAAAATACATGCGCCTGAGAGATGAACTCGTACTTAACCCTTTCCCAAACAATAACTACATTTGACCACTTTGTTGCAGACAACGAGCAATTCTTCCTTTTTCCACAATGTTTTCTGGCCTATCAGAAGATTATTTTTCCACTTTCATCACATTTTGAAATGTCGTCTGCAAACTCTTTCAATTTGGGACAGTCGAAAATTTGTTGTTTGGGAAAGGGTTAATATACATTTTATATTAACATATCCCGGATTCCACATATCACTGTCAGTATCAAATCAATGCTGGGAGGATCAACAGCTTATCCTTTTGTCACAATATTTTCTATCCGTATGCGTAAAGGAACTAGTGGGGAATTTTTTCCATGTTAAACTTTGTCGTCTGCTAATGCTTTCAGTTTAGACCAGACACACATTCTAATATGGGAAAACGGGTTCGCCTATTTCCTGATTGGCAAAATTTGAAAACTGCCGACAGACAACATTGAAACAACATATGGAATTTCGTTGTTTTCCCCCTTTTTAGAGAGAATTTGAGCAGAACCCGTTGCTGCAAAAGATGAAGAAGAAGGTTTTGATCAAGGTCTTCTTTTGCCAAACTGGTTTCGTAAACATGGCGACACATTAACTAAAATGTACATGCATGGAGTAAATGGTTAAGACACGTGACTCTCATACTGGAAAATCATGAGTTCAAATCCCTCTTACGCAGTGCGCGAGCAAATGTCCGTCGAAGAGATGCATTTTCCTAACCTATATTCTATATACGGTTTAAGAACCATTGAAACTATTTCAATTGTGTTCGTCAAGTTTGACTTTCGCTGAGGAATAAGTTCGGTTTCCACTCTTAGGACATTCTCTCTTATTACTTACTATTTAGTGAATTATATGCGTGGTCACTTGTGATAGTTCGTTGCAGAATATAATGAAGAAACAAACTATTTCTTGTAAGCAATTAAAGCAATTTTTAAGAAACAAAAATCATATACATGTGCTGGTTTCCACGGGGGAAACACCTATGTATGCTTATATTTACGAGGCGTTTTCATAAAAAAAAAAAGGAAAGCATCTTACACAATGTCCAAAAAACAACTGAAAAGTATTCAGTAATGTCGTATAACTATCTCTGATATAGAACACACAACTCCATTTATTCCACACGATCTTAATCAGTATGATATAAAGTACACTGTTTATCGTCCCCAATTGAACTAATAGTGAAATCTGCGTAAAACAATGGAATTGTGAACACGAAGAAACATGTTCGAAATACAATACAACATACTGTATGAGTAATGTCAGGCGGCACAGTCAAATCGTTCTGTCCATGATCGCACTGAGAGGCTGATCAGAGGCGATATTCCATTTTTTTGGCTCATTTAGTTATTCATTTAGGTTTTTTTTCGCGTCAACATTGTTTAAGCAATGTAGCAATGACTTAACTCTTAATGATGGAGGAAGACCCTATACACATATGCCCGTAAGGGCTGGTCAAGCCGGAAAGAACCATTGGCATTCCGTAAGTCAGTCGAGAGACTACCCCTCATTAAATCCATGTTTCTGGTTAAGTCTTATTCGGAGAACATTTTCTTAAAATCAAAAAAGCGTGTATCTGTATGACACCACAAAAAGGGTGAAAGGTAAAAAATGATGTCTCAGATCAACACGTATACAATTTTCTGTCTGATCACTAACTACAAATTGATATTTGTTTAACCTTTACCCCCATAAGGAAAATTGACGTCGCTCACAATTGAAAGCACCAACAGACGGCAAAAATAGCATGATTATTTCCTTTTTTCTTATGATATTTAAATGAGTTTAATCCGATCAACAAAACGAAGATTTGTTCACCAGGAGTAATTTATCCATTTGTCAAAAAATACTGGTTCCCAAAGATTTCTGCAACAGAAACGTCAGTGAGGTTTATTATTTAGTAATGGGTAAATGCTAATTAGTAATTACATACCCTTTCACGTTGCCACGGCTCCGTAAGCTTTTGTTTAAAAGAATTGTAAATTGATACAGTGCTCTTCTTGAAGACAAAAGTGGGTTACACAGAAAATCTTTTCACTTATACTGCTCACACACCGTATACAAAGGATTTGTGACTGATCTATGACAGATAAAGTTTGTAGGACAATGCCATTCATTTATAGTTGTGTATTCATATAACATTTCCATTTTATATGTAGTATATATGAAAAGAAAACGTACTGACTGCTACTGTATTTTGCTTTCTTTTTGTAAATGTAATGGTTGTATGGTAAAAAACCTACTTCTTTGCATGTAGCCGACATCCTCGTAATTTATTGATATCATTGTTACATAAGAGGATAGTCTTAATTTCCAAAAATAGAAAAAAAAACTTATTGTGCATTTAAGAATGGTACAACAGAAAAGTCTGTGATTAGCCACAATGGGGAAAGCTTTAATCATTAAAATGTTAGTTGAAACATACTCGTTTCTCAAATCAAATCAGTTTAACATGTAGACGAAATGTCTAACAACACGATACTTGTATTAGACTGAAAGCAAGAACATTATTAGGGGTCATTTGCTGCAATATGCTATGACATCGGTATTGTACTTTGTACTGATAGTCGAAGAAAAAAGTTATAATGTTGTCATATTGGCACAATGTAAAAACAACAATAAACCACAATTATGAATTTTAATATATTACATTTTTTGAGGTACATGTATTTGTGAGAAACAATTGCATCAGAAGAAGATTCTCGTGAAAAAAAAAACAATTTCCTTTTTCGTTATAACAGTTCAGTCTAAAATTGTCTGCTACAGGTGCATTGGAACGAGCGTATACAGAGGGTTGATAACAATACCTTAGTTATTCCTTCACAAAAGTGACAGACTAAATACAGTATTGTACTGAACCATCAAGACGAATCAAAGTATTAAAGCAGCAATGTTCATGCTTTAAGCGGGACCAATTGGAAAGTTTCGATGTAGTCCGTTTGCCACCGAGTGATGACGAGCGTCTTCCGGAAAGCTCCGTAAGTTACCGAACACGGTTTCGCCGAGGCACTGAGTTGCGTAAGCAGACGACCGTTCTTTTCTCCTTCAATAAGATAGATTCCATCCGGATCCGTCGTCACGACGAGCAGACGATCGCATTCATCTCCGCAAATATCCCAGTAACGCTTGATCTTCGTATCCCTGTACTGACAAATCAAACCACCAGATTTCGTATTAAACCCGATGATTCCATTATCAAGGTCTGACACGTACACCTTGGAACAATCTTCCGACATAGTAAGGAAGCACGGCTCGTGGAAAACAAGCACCTCTGGTATGATCACCTTGCGCAGGTTCCCATCAAGCGAGTAGGCCTGGAGCTGGGCATCAGTGCCTTCCCCGCAGGCGATGTACATCCATTTCTCGGTCACGTGAAAGCCGACCCCGTGACACGGCCGATCCGTCTTGATCTGTCCAACGACCTTGACCTCAAGACCAGTTTCGATCAGCTCCACGGTGGCGTTAAATGGGCACGATACGGCAACGTTTGTTGACGTGTACGGGGTCACGTCCCAAGGTCGTTCGCTCATGACGAAGATGGACAACACCTGGGAGTTGGTGTCCAGAAGCTTCATGTTTTTGTTGTTGTTGTCCACCAGAACGAGGCGCCCGCTCGGCAAGAACGTACATCCGGTGATGCTGCATGGGTACTCGTCGACGTCCACTCGAATCTCTTTCTTGCCCAGCAAGGATAGCTTGATGTCTTTCGTGAAGCCGAATTTTTGTCCAGACACGGATTCGAGCGGCGTGTGTATGTTTATGTTCTTGCGGTCTCTGACGGTAAGCGGTGTCAGCTGGCCGTTTCTTGATGGCGATTTCTCGTTCAATGGGGAGGAGAGTTTAACAGTGTTCGACCGAAATAATTGGGTAACTGCCCTAGTTGGTGCGAGCCGTGAAGGCATGGTAGGCTCCTGTTCGTTTCTCTTTCCTGTAATGGAAAAAGGCACTACAGTGTATATGATTGTCGAAACAAAATAAAGTTAATGTTGATATATTAAAGATGTATCAATTAAAGATTAGGTTGTATACGCCTATGATATTTAATCAAGACCATACGTGTGAGATCATTGTTATGGGAACAATGGCTACCATAGATTTGTTGAATTAGTTGATATAACACAATGTTCCTCATTTGATTAATTTCATCGGGATATGCAATATATAGAATGTTTTAAGACCCTTGGGTCGCATTTTAGAAACCCGTTCAATCGATTTATTGAAGCTGATAAAATGTGTATCCTGTGTAGTATGTTTAAATGTATTTAAGATCCGGCATCCGATACAAATTTCACAACAGAATACAAAATTGTTAGTTTAGATTATGAATGAAAAAGCGGCTGCATCTATCGAAGTTTCAATACAATCCGTGTTACAATTCAACTTACCCCAAAACGGAAACTTTCGTTTCTTCGGTTTGGGAGGTACTTTGGAGATGATCTCGCTGTCTTTACCAAATAGCCGGGACGATCTGACCTTCACTTTTCCGAGAGCTTCCGGTGCGTCAATAATATTCTTCAGGTAGTCGTTTGAAACGAACTCAAACTCTATCATCTCCTTGTCGTTTTCGATCTCTCCGATAACCATATCTAGATTAGTCTCCAACTGTTCTACCTTTTTCATGGCAATCCAGATTTCTTTATTCTTACTTCTTTTGTAAGCGTCTATGAAATGGCTTCGCGCCTCTTCTAGTATTCCACCTATTTCTGTACAGATGTTAATGTCGTTCTCGATGAGCTCGCATTCGGCGCGGCAAAACGTATCCTTGTCCTTTGTAATCGTGCTTACCATCTCGTCGAAGATCCGGACGATGTTGTCGCGAACACCGCTGATGTACTTAGTAAACTTTTCTGATTGGTTGGCAACTTCCACCATCTCTTTCCGCCGTCTCTTTGCCACGCGGTTGTTTCTGTTTTTCAGGTCTTGTATCTACAATTGATAACAATAATGTTATATGGCCGAAATAGAAGTAATCAGGCTTGTTAACACATTACCAAACAATATCGACTTTTGACCAGTTTGATGAAGACGACTCTGGAAAACACTGTGGACGAGCAATTTCTCCTTTCCCCATAATGTTTTCTGCCTTATCAGAAGATTACTTTACAATTTCGTCACATTTTGAAACGTCGTCTGCAAACCTTTTCAATTCGGGACAGCCGAAAATTTGGCGTTTGGTAAAGGGTTGATGCAAAAGTTGGGCGCAGGTATCGCATCAATAAGGACGTAAAACCAAAGAAATCTGCACAGTATGGTCTTGAATCTACAATCGAAAATCTTAAATGTCCTTCTTGTCATCTGTTCTCGTGGTACAGATAATTGGATAGGTGTTCTGTTAGAATTTACTTACGACATAAAGCTTGTGAACTTCTATAGATGTAATTATACGAGATTTGCATTTTAAGAATATGTACTCGTACTTGCATTTGAAATCGTAGTGCATGTACAATCATAGAAAAGTATCTCTTTCGTGGACGTAAATGTGATATTGCTCTTTTTTTGAACAACCACTGCATCCAGTCTTTATATCATAAACGTTTGAGATTTGTTTATTGGGATGAAAACCCATGAATGGGAGCGCATTATTTGATATAGACAATGATTCTCTATTAACAAGCAGATAAAATCAAAGCCAGATCAGTCTTTATTTCTGAAGACGTAAATCACGTTTAGTTGCTTTGACCAAATGAGTACAGAGCACCGGTGCAATTGAGTCTTTCTCTTTATCTTCTCTTGTTGCAACTTGCAAGCCATGGTATCAAGAAGCGGTGTGACAGTGACGCCACTTTGTTCAATGATTAACTAGTGTATACTTTACCAGGACACGTCCCTTGCGAACATCTTCCTCTTTGTTCACGTCTTGTGCGAGGCTTTCTATAGTTTCCACACCACAGTTCTCATGCTCGTCTCCTACACACTGATCACACACCAACATACCGTCATCTAGGCAATAACCAACAATCTTGTTCGCGGGATGCAACTCGCACTTATCCAAGTACTTAAACGTCGGGTATCGTGCAGGAGTCGCTAGAATCTCCATCCTTGTCGCCCAGTGTTGCTTCTTTTTCTGCGGCACTTTCGGGTGCTTAAAGGCGCAATCTTCGCACATCACGCCGCATGTCTTGCAGTGGTACAATCCCTCCACGAGGTGGTGCTGGAGTCTGCAAGACTGGCAGTGTTTGTCGAACAGCTCGACGCCATCTTGGCCGATTGCGACGGCTACCTTGGTGACCTTGGCCATTGTTGTTGGTGAATTACAGTATAAGACACCTGGAATGGTCAAAAAGAAAAATGCAAGCTTGGTACTTAGAGCATTGTAAACGATCGTGGGACTCTTTGTACTGTTTTAATCGGTCGAGCAAACGACACACCATCGTTACCAATGGCAATGATAACTTTACTCACTTTCGCCAATGTACGTTGGCTATGGTTTTCTAAAAGTGTGCATCATTATAAAAGCCTAATGAACTAGAGAACACGTATCACTCACCAACGATTTTAGCTAATCTATAAGGTTAGTGACATTGCCAGCAGCTGTAAAATACTTTATGAATATAGAATTACAGATGAGCAATGGAAATGGCTTTAGAGCGAAAAAATTGTTTATGCATTCATCCAAGGGGTGTGATATTAAGTGTGTGTTAAATGATATTAAGTGTTTGTTAAATGATATTAAGTGTGTGTTAAATGATATTAAGTGTGTGTTAAATGATATTAAGTGTATGTGTTCATTTGACAATAGGATACATTTTAGGTATTCTGACATAAACAATCCGGATTATTCATGAAGCTTTGTTATGTTCTATAGTTTTCAATGATTGTTGAAAAATTCAGATAGATGTATCCTTCATGGGACATCACAACTACATTTGGCAAAATGTAAACATGTATCAAAAAATGACATCGTGCATTTGTTTCATTCAATTCGCATATTGCAATCGTCGCACGCAAATATCTGACATTTTAGTCCAAATAAATACGAACACTGTTAATATAGACAACTACAGACACACATAAAGCAAAATACATTTTTGCAGTGATAACAATTACATTTACCTTGTAAGAACTCTTCAATTGGTTTTCCTTATTCAATTTTCACTTTTGTTCGGCAGCACTTTTCGGTACACATGTGTTAACTTTTCTTACTGTAGCTTACAAGTAAAAATATGTACATATACATGTCTATCAAATTGGGTCACGATTTGATAAAAAATAAGGAACATTAAATAAGTCTACTTAAATGTTTACCACGGTCTGAAAACTAACACCAACGACAATTTCCGTTGTCGGCGATCTTTTGTTGCAGCAAAGATTAGTCGTTGTTAAAATTCCAGCTTTGGGTGTGAATTTTAATTAACAACGGATATGCCTAACTCATATCTAAATCCAGCACTTATTTCATGAAGGGTGTTTTGACCGAAAAGCGACACGTCTATTCTTTTACATTATTCACTGAGGCGTTCTGGGTCTTTAAATACAGCATTGACAATTCGTCGCTGATTAATTGTTATACTGATTTTGGTTAAGTTGATTCTAAACAAATAAATATTTAGATACATACAACCATCACTCATAACAACATCGTTGCTAATTCATTTTTGCCTTCATGTCGTACGAAACAGGATTAATCTTTTTAAGTATTTCTAGCGAAAGACCTTAATTAGAACGGCCGCTTGAGATTTGTCGCCTGAGAAATAGTTCGCTTTGAAATAAGCATTTGTATGTAGCTTGACCAAATACCTTATAAACATGTTTGTTATGTCTATGACTTGACGTAGTTTTTTAATAGACTTTCACAAATTGAAAGCAATGCCAGACAACACTTATGACGTATCGTCAGAACCATTTGCCCGATGATATATAGTAGCATATTGGCCGCTACATAGGCCACATTGGTAGTAGCATAAAATGCAGGCCTGAGGTCTCATGTTCGAGACACAAAAGGGCCCTTTTCGAGGTTTAACCAAATACATTATAGGCCCTTGGTTTAAAGCTGCGTGTTCGCAGATGAGAGGAAATTTCGAAGTTAAAACTTAATTTCATTAATACTGTACAAGAGCTGTACTGTTGTATGATACACGCTAGAAAATAAACAATGAAAGTGAAATTAGTTTGTACTTAAGCTCTACGGGCATGTATATAGTTCATTTGAGTCCAAACGCATTAAAACGGGTTTGAGATACCACGTTGAGAATGTAGGCTACTTACTTTGATATATTGACGCTTTCTTAATTATTTATGCCTTCAATAGCTACTTTTTATTGTATGGCATACTATAATACAAATATGTATTGTTTCAACGATATCTAATTTTGACTTTCAGAATTTCTCATCAATGAACAAGGAGTTTTAATGAAGTCAATGCGACACGATTCACTCCCTCTTCCCACTGTTTAGTGATTTCACATGATATTGTATATTTATTGGTTGAAAATAATATTATGCAGTTGAAGTCCATGGATTACAGGTAAGTTACACAAGAAGGGACACATGATCACCGTGATAAGACTGCAATGCTGTTGCAAACGGGATTAACCTCGAGTTAGACAGTTTCAGTGAGATTTGACTTCATGACTGAACGTCTGCAACATTCGGAACACCTCGGCCATTTCTTAAAATAACCTCGGAGGTAATGGGGAGCCATTTTTGAAAGTAGGTCACCAACGAACAGCCAATCGTATCTACTCGGCAATCCCCGTAACAAGCCGAGGATTGCCGAAAAGAGCCGATTGACAAAATATGAAACAAAGATGTGTTAATATGATCATCTTTAATGAAAAGGGTAAAAAACCCATTCAATTGTGATATATAACCAATTTGTGTGTATTCAAATACATATTTAGTGCCTGTGTGCATTTTGCGTTATCCGCCGGAAATAAGGCGAATTACCCCAGGATTTCTGGTGTATTCATGTACTGCCTACGAGGTATATCTACCGACTTGTTACGGGGATTGCCGAGTAGATACGATTGCGTCTGCAAGGATCCGTGATATAAACTTGTGTATGGTGAAGTTCGATCCAATGTCACACCAAGAAAGGTTTTACCGCGAGTAAGATATTTAAACCTCTCTACGCCCAACACTGTAGCGACAGTCGAAGTATCTTATTATTTGTTGACATTTTGGTAAGTCAGCTGTTATAAAACTTTATTTTAGACGCATAATTAGAGATTATCAAGATTGGGAAAAGTATTTCACGTAGGGCAACGGCACACAATCTTATTTTATTAGGGGCAAAACGTGTCAGAGAGGATTTGAAGCTTCTGCTTGCGTTTTGATACACTAGTGATCTGTCATTTCCCCAAAGGTTTTTCCTCCAAATTCCAATACTTGATTCTGCAACAGAATGCATAATAGTAAGAGGACAACTTATTTTGTCTAAGCAATGCGGATGGATCTCTGAGGAAGCCTTTGTGTATGATTTTATCAAAAATGATTCATTCCATATCGACAAATCACATGGAACATTAGTTTTGACAACAGCTACTATGTCAAACACCTGTGCAATGTTTCTAATGATATTGCCAAGGTATCCTACAGTCATTGAATTGCATCTGCTCCCAATTTTATATTGTCAAGGCTATGATATGGGGCGTCTAAGCTCACTAAGCTAATAAGCAAGAAAATAATTTAAATACTATCAATACCACGTTCATTAAGATGATAGAAATGCGGCATGTCGAAATAGTCTCAACAAGATAAAAATAATGTCAACAACTATAAAAATAGTGTCAACAACTGAAATGATATTTTCAACATGTAACTACACACTCTTTAGGATGCAAAATTGACTTTTTGATGTTAAATAAGTCATAAAAATACAAAATGGAAGCATAATGCTTGCTTCACTTCAGTAGAAGATGCGGATATTTTCGAAGGTCATTTAAAAAGAAAATGCAAGTAATGCAGCAGATAGCATACATCACCTTAGATATTCACATGGCTAATGCATTAATAATAATATTTTCTATCATTGTTTTCACAAAGTGGTGAAATGAGAGTGTGGTCATGTTTTTACTGACCCACAAAATGTCCGCGTCTTATACTTTTTCAGGTATCCATTTGCTTACTACTCATGCTTTCTACGGTCTATTAAAGTTTATTAAAATCGATTTTAAACTACAAACACTGTGTAAAAACATATTGGAACTAATTTTGGAGTTGTTGACAGTATTATTTCAGTAACTGTTGTTGACGCTATTTCTATAGTTGTTGACACTATTTTGACGTACCCTAAAAATGTGCTTTGTTAAGGAATTGAACAACAAAATCAATGATTTAATGAATAAAAGATTGCTGGAATAAAACAATGGGGACCTTGTTACAGTACATATATCTTATCATGTGTTGTATAAAAAAATCTTCTCCATTAAAGGTTTGTTCATGATGTCAGCGTTAGGTGCAAGAGGAATATCAACCAGACTGTTGTATGCTGTTGCCAGGTGTAGATACAACAATGGACGCCAAGGTAATCATTGCGGCTGCAAGTTGATAAAAAGTTGCATTGACACATTGTTCAATTTACAAGTATATTAAATGTTATACCCTCTCTCATGGATTCAGGTAGATAGTTAAAAAGCATTAATTTACAATGAATAGGAGCCTCAAAGAGTCCTGGGCACCAAGGTGAGAATGCTGACCCAGTACTAACCCATTAGTCAGCCCCAGTCCTGTCTATGTATCCAGGAAGCAATCGTTGACAGTGAATTTAATAAGCTTCAGTCTTCAGTCACAATAGATGTATTACAGTAAAATAAATCAGTTTAAACTAAACCAATGATTGATTCCTTCTAAGAGGGTTGGGAAATATGCAGCAGTCTTACCATACAAGCTAAATGAGTTTAACCCTCTTTAAACAAAAAAGTATATTATAATTATTATTAACAAGGTTATATTAGTCTAATGTGAAAATTTCTATCAATTTTATCATCATCATTATTGTTTTGATTACAATCACTGTTATTATTATCATTGTTATTACAGCAAGTCCTAGACGACCAGTAACACCTGGCTGTCAGCACCAAGTATGCAATCGTCAAGTACACACCACAAGGGCTCATGCCGTTTCCATGGGAACCTTCGCCACGGAGCCCATACCCGAGGACTTTGAGGCAAACACACCGATATATGCAACCCCTAGAGAGGTAGGTCAGAACTTCAGATTCTTCTTGGACAAAAAAGGTCTATTGTGTACTGAAACATAGGTCATTGGTGTTTTCTGATATTGAAGTTCAGTGCAAGACTATAGTAAGTGCTTCATAAACATGAAGCACTTACTATAGTATTGCACTGAACCCTTGATATGATGGGCCAAAACATTAACCCAATTTTCTTTTAAATGCTGTCGCCATTTGTTTTTGTCAAAGATAATTTATTTCATGACTCTTATTAGCCTGTTAAGAGTAATATTGTGAATAACTTTTTTTTTTTTATTCATAGTTTGATTTAGTTTTGAGATGATTTTTTAGTGATATTCTTTATCGAAAATGAGGCACCAAACATGCCTGGTTCTGAAGAAAGAAGTGAGTCTTATTTGTCGAATATTCCAATAAATGAAATGAAATGGTAGTGGATGTAGCGATATATCTGATTGACTACATATATGATTTAAAAACTATTTTATTCATTGTTTCTTTTTCAGATTAAAACTTTTCTAGATAAACATGTCATTGGACAAGAACAGGCCAAACAAAGACTGGCAGTGACTGCATATTATCACAAAAAGATTGTTGAACACAATGTAGGCAAAATAAAACCACAGAAATGGAAAGGAGGTAGGTTACTTAGAACTTAAAGAGTTACATTCAGTACTTTTTGAAGGCTTTGCTATTTTCATGTGTTGAAACTGGTAGAATCTACCAGGCATCATTACACACTAGCCCTAATATGGATAGTATTATCATCTTTTGTTGAACAAGCACATGTTCTTCTCAATTAAGCGCATTGATTAATAAATACGATACAACCCTCGATATATACCCCCTCAGGCATTGTTTGACAAGGGGATAACAAATAATGGATTAATTTGAATGCTATTTCCATCTGTAATATCTGTACAGACTTTTTCATTTTCTCTAAATTTCAACTGGCAATCAGTCGGGTACAACAAATAAGTCCTAAACCAGCATTTTCTGACCTTATTGCAATGTTAACCAAAATGTATATTGGTGTATGTCTCACACTTAATATTTAGTTAATGTTAATTTAGTTTATATACGATAGTCCATTCAACTACAAATTCACAAGTAAATTGTTTCCTTAGAACTTGTTAATATATTTAGTTTCCTTTCCTGATAGCTGAGCTTCACGATGAAGGTATGAAGAGCATCAACTCCATAGAGCAGGAGACCCTTAATTCATTTCCTTCAGAGGAAGATGCCTTTGATGACATTGAAATAGAGAAAGGAAACATTGTGCTGCTGGGGCCTTCTGGAAGTGGTGAGTAGGGCAGTCACATTCATGTTAAGAGTAGCATCGGGTCAATTTACCAGGCGACGAAAGCTCGCCCCCAATATTTGTCCGAGTTGTTTTCACAAATAGAGTCATTGAAAACATTTATAATTTCTGAGCATACATGCATTTGTGTGTCGGAGTTTTGTACACCATCTCATTGGGTAAACTGTTATAGCTATTCAAATCAAGTCGTATTGGCGGCTGATCAATTGTAACTATTCCGTCATTTCCTTAACCTGGGATATACATCTCATATATAAGTGTAGTAGCTATGTGTTCAAGTCTAGGATAGAATTTTACTTTCCATAAGAACTTGTGTAATTTCAAAACATCATTCCTCCGGGGTCCTGCGTTCAAGCCCTACTGATACCTCTGGTTACATGGAAGTTTCCTTTGGCAAGACACTTCAGAGCTCTGGCCTAGTACTGGTGAATCAACGAAAGCTGTAACATAACTGAAAAGTAATTTACATGGCATCCCATATATGATTAAGATCAAAACAACATTCACTTCTATTTTAATGTTGAGAAAGGCAATAATTCTGAAACCTTGGTGAAAAGTATGCTAATTAGGGAACCTAAGGCATTGTTATTTGAGAACATGCAGGTAAGTAAATAGATAACACAACTGATCAGAGGAAGTGGATCAGTTTTTCACTGATCGGATGTGATTGTGTCTTTTAGAGGTTGATTTGCTCTTTTCAATGCAATACACAGTAAATATCAACCATCATGATATTACAACTTTTTTATATTCTCCTAAATAGGTAAAACATTGCTAGCAAGGACACTTGCCAATGTGTTAAAGGTACCATTTGCTGAGTGGGACTGTACCACACTGACATCACCAGGTTATGTTGGTGACGACGCTGCCGATGTCATCACTCGACTATTGCAGAATGCTAACTATGACCTGGCTAAATGTGAACAAGGTGAAAACTTGTTTATATTTTTTTTTACTTAGTGAAGACTTAACTTTGTTTTATATTTATGCATGTAAAAAAGTGTCATGTTTAATGCAGATTGGTAATGATTTTTGATAAGTTCAAAAAGTTTGAAAAGCCTTGAATTTACATATACGAATCTTTCCCTGAATTTAAAAGGAAGTACATTTGATCTTCTAGGTATTGGAAGCCCATTTTCACCCAGCCTAGGTTTTTAAAACAAAACAGTGAATGAAATTCAAGAAATTAGAAACATTAGTGATAAAAGGAGAAGGAAAGAATGAAATGTAAGCAGGAAGAAATTTCATCTTATTAATGAGATCTATACAATATAATACAAGAGTTCAGATCATTGATGAATGAGATTGAGTAGAGGACTAGGTGCAAAAGTGTTGTATTATTCTTAAATCTTCGTGGAAGATATTGCCAATTTTTTTTTTAAAATATAGATTGATGTAAAAGGACTGATATTATTAAAGCTCTCAAATTGTGAATACACTCATCTTATATTATGTCCATTCTTCCTACAGAGATTAATATCTTAGTCATTTCTCCCTATTTGCAGTTGAGTATGAAGTCTTCTTCTATCTCTAAGAGATTATAAATAGCTATATCTTCTAATGAACTTCTTTTCACTCATAGGGATTGTTTTTCTGGATGAAGTTGATAAAATATCGAAGAAAACAGATCTGAACACAAAGGACATTAATGGAGAAGGAGTCCAACAGACACTATTGAAGATGCTTGAAGGCACGCAAGTCAAGGCGAAGACAAAGGAAGGGGGAAATGTGTTTGTGAACACAGCAAACATTCTGTTTATAGTGGCTGGGGCCTTCAATGGGATTGATGAGATAGTGAAGAAGAGATTAAATGCAAAGGTAAATGATATTAGTTTAACCTGGCGAACTTCACGTTGATTGTGAAGCTAATTCTACTAGTGTATATTAATCTTTTTTGATTCTGCTAACAAAAATGTCCAAATAGCAGTTAAAAATTTATATCATTGGTTAGGACCAATATTTTTTTACATACAATTTATCATCATCATGTCAGTATTTGGAGGAGGGTGGTCAAAGGATAGAGCTTTAGGACATCAGTATTGTTGGTACCATTTTTGTGAGTAGTAGAATCCACCTTGTGACTTTTCATTAATTTGCATTTTGCGTGACTACTGGAAATGAAACATGGAAGCAAAATTGAGATTGATTTGTAAAAAAAAAAGAACTTGTTACACATTAGATTTGAAATGAATTACTTTTATTGAGTATGTTTTTATCTACTTTTGATAAATGATTGACAAATGTTTAGCAAATCTACCTAAATCAATTTCAGGCATTTGGGCTGGGAGCACCAGTGTCCAGCATTGTAAACAAAGAAGAGAAAGTCGACATTCTGAGCATGTACGGAGGACCAAGTGGTCAGGAAATAAACGAAGAAAGCGATAAATTCACAGCCATGGTGGAAGCGGAGGATCTACGGAAGTTCGGACTCATGCCTGAGTTTGTTGGGCGTATTCCCAACATCGTGACGTTGCACTCCATTGACGAAGATGCCCTAGTCAGAATTCTGACGGAGCCAGAATCGTCCTATGTTAAACAGTACAAGCTCAGCTTTGAACTTGACAATGTAAGTGGTATTATTGTACATCTTCATGTATTGTTGAACAATTATTACCCATGTGTGTATGTGTTGCTGAAAACACTGAATGGTATTATTACACATGTTTCCCCTATTGCAGGTTGAAGTTGTGCTAATGATATGTAAATCCATACTTTATATTTTAGAAGTTTTTATATCAAAACAAGTAATTGCTTAAAATACCAATTTCTTGGTATAGTCTATACTTGTATATTTTACATTGATTGTGCAGAAGCTTGAAGATTATAAGATTCATTCTCGATGATAGGTTCCAGGATAATTAACCAGTTCTCGCACTGATTTGTGGGCAAGTCCTGGTAATTTCACCTCACTGCTAAGGAAGATTGAACCCTGGTACCAGTGCCTGGCTCTAAATCACTGCACCACTGTCAAATTTCTTCGTTTGTCAATGGTTTCTCCTGAAATAATAGGATAGAAATATTTCAAATAGAATTATTTTTGTATACATATGAAATTGACGAATTGTCTAACTCATGAGGATGATTTTGGACACATCTGCAACTGACATATTTTGAAGACATCAAGTAGTTTAATAATTCTAACACCAATGTTATCTAGATTGTCAATACTTTTTCATCATCATAATAATTACAGTTGCTTTCAATGTAGCTATTTTATCATTTAAGTGTCAGTTGGAGATTACAGATGAAGCATTGCGGGCCATTGCTAGACGTGCCATTCAAAACAGAACAGGGGCACGTTCTCTTGGATCTATATTGGTAAAATGTTTGTCCCACTCTAAACGTAACACTCAATGAATTCAAATTGTCTTCTTATAAAAACTTTGTTTTTTGTATAAAAGTTTCACATATTATGATTCGCTTGAAATACAAATTTTGTGACAGACAGTATGTATAAAAAAGAAATATATCAACTTATTTCTTTATCTGTGAATTATCATTATTTGTTTAATTTCTGCTACCTTTTGTCAACCATTTATTTCATCCATGAACCCATAACTATCCAAAAAAGTGTCATTCTAATTGAGTAGATAACATGATTACAAAAATGAAAAACATTCTACATAGCCCAGTGGTAAAGCTGTCGTACCAGGGTGTTTAAAATACTATACTTTGAGAAGAAAAACTGCAGTTTTCATTAAGTTTTAATTTCTGTAAAATGTTTATTTTTTTTCTCACCAGGAATCTATACTCCTCATGCCAGCATATGAAGTTCCCCAATCAAACATCAGAAAGGTGATAGTTACAGAGGATGTTGTAAACAAAAAAACTATTCCTGAATATGTGTATGAGGAATCTGCGGAGGAAAAGAACACGAAAAAACAGGTTGTTGGAACGGAAGCACCTTGAATTGATCTACTGCTACCAAAATACAATTATTTGGTTTCAAGCTAACACTAATTAGGTAGTGTTTAAATCTGCAGCATTTGGAATAGTTGGCAAGGAGAACTGAATGATGATATGTTTGTGTTGAAACTGTGATGGACAGTGGCCTTTGATAGTGGTCTAAATGGATCCACACTGGTGACATCTTGTTTTGTATTTAATTGCACTGTATAAATTTTTACACCATGTCAATTGTATATAATTAATTACGAATGCCTGAAACACACATCAGTTATGCCCTTGGTTATACTTCTCCTGTGGGTTAAACTATGAATTAAGATGAAAAGTGTCCTTTCATCGGAGTGATATACCAGCTAAATGCTTAACTGGAGTTGAATGAAAGGGAAAAACGGTGATTGTTGTTGATATTAGAAATATTGTTAAAACGATTGAAATAAAAGATATATAAACTATATTTCTCATGTGATACTTTTATTTATTAAGAAAGCATAGTCTCTATCTAGAAAAGAGAAACTTTCACAAATCGGACAAATTTCTCGACAATTACAGATTTGATTTATATTATTTAGTGCCAGAGATGTGAGACAAGCCTACTTTGGAAATGAACAATTGTCTAGTCTTAATTAGGTGTATTTGTTTAGGAAACATTAAAAAGGGAATGCCACATTCAACCAACATGAATCCTTACTTACTAACAGTCTGTTATGCCCGTTGGCATGTAACAAAGCATTTCCACTCCTTTCTTTCAATTGTTTTGAACCTGAACACTGTTACTCGTTAATTCTATGTACCTGTCTATGAATTAAAACCAAAGAAGTACTCATCTAAGTTACTGTTCATAGCTTTAAAGAGGTTGTGTACCTCATGTCTGTGCCTCACACAGACTGAAGTGAGCCATGAACAGTAAATAAAGAAGTTGTTAGTCCTTCTTTTATCAGGTTTTCAATAGCATAAGAGTGTACAATGGTTACCTGATTGTAAAACAAAATTTCAGAAATGATACAAGCATATAGTTGGCCAAACATATCAAGTTGAAAACTTCCCACCTAACACCATAATTATGCTTATAATTGAGTTCTTTTTGTGAATGGTTCAGAAAGTATATGTTAATGGAGAAAAAGGTTAATCGGCATCAAAAGCAATATTTAAGCATTGACTATTAAGGCCATAGATGATCAAAGAATTACAGAATGTGTTCCAAGAGAGGCTTATGTGCCTATATAAGGGTTGATATTTAGTATTCCTATATGCATGTACATATGTAGTTGATGCAGTGCGACTATGCCCAGCATTGTCTACAAAAGAAGATAAAAGCTTCTGGTATGCCTACCTTTGATGGCATAAAACAAGTTGAAAAAGAAATCATATCTTTTGATCTAGGCAACTATTTTTTTTTCTAATTCTCAACATCTTGTACATAAGTACAACAAAATTTAAATGTGATTTAAGATGACATGTATCATGTGCAAGGATTTGAGAAAGCAGACAAATAACCAAACAAATGTTGACACAGCATATATATTTTCATTTTGATTAGTTCAATCTCTCAAATGCACTTTGATGAGATAAATTAATCAGTTAGTTGATCAGAACTTTTGTTGTCCATTTTTGAAGTCCATTCTGTATACCCCTTTTGTCATGAAATCAGACGAAGCAAGGGAGATAATCCAAACAGAATTCTTCAATAATTTTACAAGAGTTACATTTCTTGTTCATAAGATCTGCATTTCAAAAAACAAATACCTTTGGAATTAACAGATAAACGAGAAAAATTGAAACCTGACAGTAAAAGCATTCAAATATCTCGACAATTCTTTACATTGGCGATTAACACAATATACAAATAAAAAAAGCGCTCGCGCATAATGTAAATTGAGGAAAAGTCGCGAGGTAGACATCTTTGAAGACTTCAATGATATTTCTCCATAAACTGTGTTTATCTGTAATATTAAAGTTATTAACAAACAAAAGATCTACCAGAAAAAGAAAAGACTGAAAAATATTTGATCGGTTATGTTGGACAGTTATTCAAACAAAAGCCTAATCACTAATCGTTCCGAATGATAAAATGTCGTCTGGTTCTCTCTTACAAAACCTAAGACTGACGCTCTATCCCTAGACAATGCCGGTTATGGATGAAACTCATACAGCTTTTGATGGTTTAGGATTTATGTCTGCTGCTTAGGCTTCAGAGCTTGAGTTTAAACGGCGATGCGGTAAGATCCATGCGACAAAATTTAATTTTTAAAGCAGACCTCAGTTTTTATTTAACTAAACATGCATGAATTCAGATTATAACTTATATAAGGCAATTAGTGTGCTGAAATTTATTACAACTTCAACTACTTCGGCTTATTATTGGTTTATAATCCATTGGATCGTCCGTGGATATGTTCAGGCGAGTTGAACCAAAACGAGAGATTACAACCCTTAATGCCGGTTAGAAAGATCAAATTTGGGCCCATCAAATTTGTGACAACCATGCTTATGGAAGTTGATGTCAGACAGCTGAAACGCCAAAGACATGTTAAATAAATAACCTTTATTGAACATCCCTATCATTTGTCATAAATCTTTGTTTCTCGCTAAAACAAAAGTAGTTTTGTCAGGAAGTCGGTGGATGAAGGGGTATCCATAAAATCATGCATTACCTCCCTTGATTAATCTTTAGTCGCCCCGTCCTCGATAAAATTTGCATGTGCATTCCCACATGAAATTTGTTCATTTTTGAGTACACCTTGGGTTCCAAAACGAACTCATTCAACGATGGATGGTCTAGCAGAGATAGTGGACATGTTTAAAAACGCTTTTCCGTTCTCTTTTTTGTTTCTCGTGCCGATATTTATTCTGATATCGCCGGTATGCCCGGTGAATGCTGCTCACGACTTCGCCATTTACCGGATGCAACAATTCGACCACTACGATGTTAAAATCGGTAAGTATCATATTACTTAAGTCAAAATGACTATAAACCATTATTGTTTCACTGTTTTGCTGAAGGGAATTTGTGATTGATAGAGTATTTCTAATGAACTTGAAACGCGAAAACCAGTGACAATCGCCTCTCATTTTCAGGTCGATTCGACCACACATTGTTTCGACCTATTCATAATGGGTTAAGAATTAATAACTGTTCAACAAAAGTGATATTGAAATGTTAAGGGAGACTCATAAGAGTCAAGAAATACAAAGAAATTTGAATAATTTCTATTTTTCCCAAGAATAAGCAACATGTTTAATTCTATGATTGCTCGTTAAATGATAAATCTGTTCCATTTCCGCTTATTTATTTTTTCAGGTGCTAAAATGTCCCTTATCAACATGGAAGCCAGACCACTTGATGCCAAAATGGTTACCAGAAGGTGCATTGTTGCCAGGTTAAAAGAGATAACCGGTGCAAAGTACAGGGAGTTGATGGATCAGAAAGCTGGAGGATTGATCATTCTGCTCCCAGAAAAACTTGCCCTCCTGTCTAATGAAGATAAAAAGGTAATGATAAACAGATTAACAGTTTTGCTGAGATGTTGTGAATGTTAAAATGATTGCATGAGCTGCCAACAAAGGATGATAAATGTGTGAAATGTCTGATTTAAAGTGAAATATGAACAATATGACATATTGGAATTTTTTACTTACGATGGAAAGTTTTGTCTTAAAATGCTAGTTCTCGTTTTGTCTTTAGTTAATTTCTAAGTCTAACTGTGAATGAACATTGAAGTATTTATTATTTGTAAAGAATAAATGGCGTTTGGACACTGAACTATGCCATTTTGTAATTGTTTTCTCTTTAACTGTTGAAGGAGTGTGACTCTTTCTTTTATATTCACACTGTGACATAAGGATCTCTTCAATCTTTTATGAAAAAAATGTTCTTTTCATGCTTTTTAGTTTTTGTCTGGTAGTGCTTTTGTATTGCAGTTGAACTGGTCCCATAACTCCTCTATGAAGGAATGGTAAAATTTAATCATTTTATATTCTTGTTTCCAGCATCTTCAGACATTAGAGCAGGAACTCTTACTAGTGGAAGAGGCGAATGTGCCCGTCTACTTCACATGGGAGACGGCTGACATGACATACATCTATGACGATGTGGTGCGTGGCTCTGGGGACGATGCTGCTACAGCTGTGGAAGGTTTGTGTTCCTTAATCTATTACAATCCCATGGTTTGGTTATATTTCTATTGTTGAAATATTGGGTTTTCTTAGTATGATTGTTGAAAATTTCTCTTTTAATATAGCAATGCAGTGAGATATGATACTTCAGTGTGATATAGTTTTATTGTAGAGCTTATAAATGTATTGATGCAAGAACCACGTATTTTTCTCAATAAGTCGACACACATGTTCAATTGGTTGCATGGTTTAAATCTGATATGTTCACACTCAAAAGGATAAACATAGTTCTTTGTGATATAAGAATCATTGAGAGCAATTCTGTCATTTTGGCACCATTTTTTCCTGGTTGACGGAAAAAAATAATGATTCCTTTTGTATATAGATTGTTGTTGATAGAAACAATATTTTAAAGGGTATTAAAGATGTTGCTTGCTCCAAGCAATTTCTCTTCTAATTGTGTAAACTATGAATACTGTGCTTTATTTCAGCTTTGTTTAGTTCAGCCTCTGCAAATGGGTTCCAAATGGTGATGTCTGGTGCTCAGGCAAAAGCCCTTAGTGAATTCCAGGTCACCAATATTCATGTAAGTTATTTTCTATGTAATGCATGTAAGCTTGGCCCGTTTCTTTTTTCAATTATGTCCATGTAAAAACCATATCTTGGCAGGAATCATTCTTTCATGTGCCTATACTTTTTTTTGAGACATCTTTACACAATCCATTTAGATGGTTTAAAGTGCCTCATAACCATGAAAAATGATGAATTAGATTCTCATGAAATCAGGGAGAAATAAGAATGTTTAACATCCTTGACTTTTCTTTTGACTTATTATGACATTGCCTTACATATGTTGAGGTTGAGATGCGCCTTGAAATACCATTCATGCATACTAATGAGGTTGTCATTGCAATTAATATTGAGATATTACTTTATGAATTTCTAAAACATTCCTACAAGATGAATGTTTGCTTGTTTCTAGATACCTTAACAAAAATGAAAAAATAAAGCAACAGTATCATAAAAGTTATATATATAATTAATGCATTTATTTTCAACAGGGTCACCTGTCTGGATTTGGAATAGAGGAGCAGCTTCCTACAATAGCCGTGGTGGCCCACTATGATGCCTTTGGGATTGCCCCTGTAAGTATAACAGAGGAGTTTTTACCTCTTAGACTTCTTAATTGCTAGACCCTTCACTGCGGTTATTGACTAGAAAAGTCTTGACAAGATAACTCTTGTGAGTAACCACACAATTAACTTTAATGTATCCTTTTTTACTTTGATTGTGAGACAAATTCTTACAACTTAGATTAATCAGTCTCAATTTTGTTTTCTTGAAATATAACCAGTACTCACACCCAATGTGGGTTAATGCAAGATTGCAAGATGGATCCCGCTACTCGCGGGATTAAAACCCTTGTGTCTTGAGCCCGACATTCTTCCCCTGGACCACTGTGCTCCACACAGTAGGATTATGTTTTAAGTGTCTAAAGATCTGCATATAAGAAATTTTTATCGCCCTGTTATCAATAAGTGACATATTCCCCTTCCTAACTTAGTTTTCTTTTCTAAATTCTAAACACTTTTTAGAAATAACTTGAGACAGTTCTTAAGAGTACCCACTTGAAAGATTTACATCATAGTTTCCTTTCCTCATCAAGAAGACAGTTTCTACTTGAAAAATGTCTTTATTTGCATGTTTTGTTGCCTTCTTTAGAAAAGGCTTCACCCTAATATCTATTTGCTTGCAAAATATGATTTATTAAGCTTGTATTAAGCTTGCCAATGATTTTTAGATAACTCCTTACTAAACATGTTGAGGAAGTGTTAATCTTCAAAGATATGTTATTAGTGATCATGTTAATACATTCACTGTTTATTCCTATTTATTATAAATGATTATTTGTCTAATATCTATATATCAAACCTTTCATTTCAGAGTCTGGCTACGGGGGCTGATTCCAATGGAAGTGGGGTGATTGCTCTTCTAGAATTGGCTAGACTGTTTTCTAAACTCTATACTAACTCTAGAACTCATGCAAGGTAATTTAATTAATTAATTTCTTTAACGTAAGATACTGTTATAACATGTCAAATGTAATACATGTATACTAAAGTGGGTTTTAATGGTCCACTTTGAAGTAGTTGATAGATAAAGGTAAAGAATTGTGTTGATGGATATTTATTCCTATGGCTGATAAGAAAACGTTATGAGAAGGGGAAATTTACCTATTTCTCCCTTTTTCAAGATGTTATAGATAGATATTCAGCGCTTACACCCGTTTAATATGATAAAGAGCTTTTTAAATGTTTGATCCTTCTACAGTAGATGACTTTTTGTAGGTTGAGCATTTACTTATTCTCAAGCATACTTTCTATTTGGGATATATACTTGTCATAAACATTTTCCAAGTTTTTCAAGGTATTTTATTGATAATTTGTTTGCTTTGAATTTTGTTATAAGCTTGATTTTTATCCCATAATTGATTTTTGTTTAAAATATTAGTCATGCTGAATTGAGATATTTCTTTTTACCATAGCAATGATATAAGTATTCTTTTATTTCCTTTAACTTTTATTTTTTGTCCATTGTTAGATTCAATCTAGTCTTCCTGCTTAGTGGTGCTGGCAAGTTTAACTTTCTCGGATCAAAGAAATGGATTGAGGATAGCTTTGAAAATTCTGGTAAATATTTCTCCTTTTTTTTTATTATTTATTCAAAGTAACAGTATGGATGAGAAAGAATTATTTTGAAGTGATGGAAAATCTGGAATTTTTATTCAATGAAATGGTTATACTCAGATAGCTGCAAAGTTTGATATTCAAACATTCTAGCTTAATTGGTTCATAAACTTATGAGTTTAATCACTATCATAAAGCATTGTTAGAAAAGCAGAAATTCATGAAATTTTCTTATTGTCAAACTACATAAAAACCTGTCTGCATCAAAGTTTCAGAACTATGTAGTAGGAAATAGGAAGCTAAACAATACATCAAATAGTAGTTCAAACGGCTGTAAAACCCCAATCAAACAAGCAAAGGTGCACAATTTAGGGGTGTCGAATTCTCATATACTTGTCCTTTTACGCCAAACCTTTATTAGCACATGTACCTATAATGGTTTTATAATACAGTAAATTCCAGTCAGAATATTTTGTCCGTCAAGGATTTTCAGACAAGATTGGCAATAAGGACAATTGATTTTGCCACCCTTGCCATTCCTAAAGTTAACACATCACCAACTAACGCCAAAGTTTGTCGTCGTGCAGCAGACAACTTTAAAAAAGCATAGTGGCAAAAGCAGCAATTGCTTGTCACAAGCATTTTCTCCTTTTGCCACAGTACTTTTTCAATCAATTCACATATCCCAATCGCAGAACTGAAAGGTTTTTCACATAATTACTAAGTTTGCTTAAAGTCTTCTGCTTCAAGTAAAAAAAACCTGTCATCTGCAGGTGTCTTTATGTTTTTTTTTTTTTCAGATAGTAACATCCTGTCCGACATAGCCTATGTGTTATGTATAGACAGTATTGGGAGAGAGGATAATCTACATTTACATGTGTCCAAACCACCGAGGGAGGACACGCCTAGTGCCACATTCCTGCAGGTATAGTTTACTGTTTATAATATGGTATGAGCTCTGCCTTCATAAAGCAGGTATCAATTTTTAAAGTTTAGTCGCAAGATAAGGGGATCCTAAAGATCAGATGTAAAGTGTTGTTTTACCAATTACTTTTGTACTTTTTATTAGTTGAAGTTTAAAGCTTCAGTAGCAATTATAGCTAAGGATATGAGATAGACTAATATGATGATACAGTTGAGCCTTGATTGTCCGGTTTTGTTAATTCGGATTATTCACCATCCATACAGAATTTGAACGGTCATCACCTTCATAGATGGTACTGTTTAATCCAGAAAACACGCGTTCCGGCTCTGGACAATAAAATTCGGGAACCAAACCTAACTTAATAGTATATGGGTACGGTTAGTCGGGTAACCAGTACAATGGTTATTTTTTGCGGTTATCCATGTTTATTGACGATACAGTTATCCAACATTCGCAACTTTTGTAAACTCACACATATACTTGATCATAAAATGACACCCAGTGTAGTGTAATGAAAGGTATTGATTGTTTGTAAATCAGTCATTCTGTTAGTTAATTGGTCATACCTAATTGTAATCATTGTCACATGTAGAAAGCTTAGTTTGTAAACGGTGCTAATTTGATACATAGACAGCGATCATGAGACAATGTCTGGCAATCAGTTTTAACAATTACATATATTTTACTTCATAGAAATTATCATGATACACCGTACACATTTCTCTGCAAACTCGCCGATTCTTTATTCCGGATTATTCATTGATACAGACATTACTCCTGGGAACAAAAGTGTCTGGATAAACGAGGCTCAACTGTATATTCATTTGTATTTTACAGTTGCATTCTAATAAGAACATTTGACTCTAAATAATATGTAAAATATGAACAATTGATTAGAGTTTGGGTCAAGAATCAGGGCACAATCAATTATAGCCTGACAATGGAATCCTTCCCACAATCTTGTGAGATTGTATGTCAGCATAGCATCATTTTATATGGTAGAATGATAGAAACATTATGCTTGCTTTTATTTTAAAAATGCTGTGTGATATACATATCAAATACTATCTGTTTTTGGTACAGAATCTTGAGAAGGTGTCATCCACATTCTATCCTGAAGTAAACTTTAAGATGGTACACAAGAAGATTAACTTGGCTGATGAGAATCTTGCCTGGGAACACGAGCGATACAGCATGAAACGTCTTCCGGCCTTTACTTTGTCTCACTTTGACACACACAAGTCTTTGGATAGGGCTTCTATTTTGGATACAAGGTAGATATTTCATTAGGCATTCTATTGTTGTCATAGATGATTTTGTTTTATTGTTCTTTAACTATAGAATGACAATGTTGAGTCATTTTTTTAGCACATTACTATGTAAATACCTTTTTTAAATACATCTGTAATTGAAGACATAGATCTAGTCATTTTCCTATCCTTTCTACTTTAATTTAAAACATTTATTTATAGTAGTTGTTCAGTATAAATTGGATAAGTAAGAAATCAATTTAGTTTTTATGTATCGGTTTTGAGAATTAATTTATAGAATACAAAAAGTTTGTTATCTGTAATTATTCAGCATAATTGATATTCTGTATTTTGTGTCATCTTTTCATGTTAAATTGTTGAACATGATACGGTTTGTTTTCTCTTTCCTTGTTGGATTATTCAGCATAATACACTTTGGATTAATTTGTAAAAAGTTGATTCAGGGAATTATTGCTAGTACTTAGCTGTCAATTTCTGTTGTTGGAATGATTATAATTAAAATAATTTACTCTGCCCTGTTAATGGATGTTTATAGAAGACACAGGTTTACTTTTGCATAAGTATAGTTAATTCAGTGATTGCACAAACTTGTATTTATTCAGACAAACAGTCAATGTAGACAAACTTGTGAGAAACATTCAGCTCACAGCTGAAGCATTAGCCAGACATATCTACAATATAACCAGCGATGGAAATATCCAACTCTTCAGTGAAGCACTGGTAAGGTTCTACTCTATTTCTTTTATCGTCAACATATTTTGGTTTATGATGTACAAGTCATTGATTCATTCTCTAGATATGGGTATGACTTAAGTTTGAGAATTTTATAGAAGTAACGAAAAATAATGTGGAGAAGATGTAATTAACATAGAAAATTCAAAACAAAACTAATGTAGTTCTTTCACTTATGTTATTAGCATACAATTGGTTGGTAAATATAAATTTCATCCCTTGATGCTTGTATTAAACATGTACATTTCATCTTACTGAAATGGGTTCACATATCTAGGCCTTAATTTGAAAAAAAAATTCCGACTTGGAATTTATTTTGTAAAAAGAAGGTGGAAAGGGACTTAATATATAAAAACTTACCAAAAATAATTGTGAGAGCATTCTCACTATGTGATGGTATTTTTTAAGAAATTTCATATGCATAAATATGCCAGAATATGTATTCATTATTTATATGAATTCTATAGAGTACATTATTTGTGATTATTTTAACAAAGGCTATCATTTTTCTTTTGTTTAGAATGTCCAAAAAGACCTTGTGTCTGCATTGTTGGACCATCTTACACAGCAATCAAGGGCCGCCCAGCTAATTCCGAAAGACAGCAGTTTACTTTCTACATTAGAAGAGACCATGTCTCGATATCTCAAAGATGTGGAAAGGACCGTTATCAAAACGGAAAAGAGGTATGTACATTTTGTCGTATATATATTGATTGAGTCTATGAACTCTGAACTTAACAATTGCTTTTTAAATTATTTTCACGGTAGGATCATTTTTTGTGCACATCATAAGGAGAATGGAAAGATAAAAAAGGTAAATTGATGGTTGGATGTCATTTGTTTTCATTTAATTTTGATTTTTTCATATGTATATTGTATCAGTTTCTTGAATGCGCATTAAATGTTTTCTGCTTATTGTTTTATGTACTTTCTAGTTGATAGGTACCCATTTTGCTTAGAACTGATTTATAACTTGGAACAAAATGTAGAATATATATCTAATGCATCATACATTGTTCATTTTGATCTTGTAATCTTTTTTGTTTTTATCCAATTCATAATATTGAAATAGATGAACATTCAAAATTGCAGTCATCAGACTATAAACGTATGTTACATCAAATGATGCTAGTTTTCATCTTTGATTACAGTTTTATAGTGCCTTATGGTGCATGAACTGACTTAATGCTTATGCAAACAGGTTAGATCCAGGCCAGCCGCCAAGTAAATTGGTGACTGGCCTGTGATCTAACCTGTTTGCTACTCTGAGTATTTTTTTGTCATAAGAATTAAGCAGAGATTTAAGGTTTTGGAAAGCAGATGACACAAAAATCTATTTTTTTGAAAATTATCAGGCTTTTTAAGGGTTAATATTGTTGAATAACAGCTCATATGGGACATTTAAGTCTTAGGGTAAAAGAGATTGCTATTTTATTGTGTTTTCAAAGAAATTGGTTTCCTGTTTCAGAGATCCAGAGTTTGTATTCTATGATGGTGCAGAGTACCAGATGAATGCATTCAGTGTAAAACCCGCAGTATTTGACCTCTTCCTGGCCGCAGCCATTGGTGGTTACCTAGCAGCTATCTATTTCATTGTACAGGTTTGTAGATTATTTCTGATCAACCCATTACCAAACAATAACGACATTTGACCAGTTTGTTGCAGACTACTCTGGAAAACATTGTGGAAAAAGTAGAAATTGCTCTTAATGAGCAATTTCTTCTTTTCCCACAATTTTTTCTGCCCTATGACCTATTTGAAGATTATTTTTCAATTTCATCTCATTTTGAAATGTCGTCTGCAAATATTTTGAATTTGGGACAGCCGAAAAATTTGGCGTTTGGTAAAAGGAAAATTCTGGACATCTTTGATTGTTTGATCAATTTGATAATCAACAGCTTGAAATATTTACCTTTTCAGAAATAGGCAAAACGCAAAGTTTGGTTTAAGTTTGATGATCATTTTAAAATCAATTTAATTCTACAATCAATGCAAGATCTATATATTATGATAAATGCAAAATACTGGATTTTTTTATTTGCCTTTGAAGTATTTTAAAAATAATTGTTGCTCAAGGGAAAATAAAAATAGCTTTTAATAAACAGTTTGCAAATGTTTTTCCTTCATTTATGCTTCATTAAAATTTCAAAAACATGAAACACCGAGGTCTATTTTTCTTTTTAAATTGATGTGCATATATGTTTCTGTTTATTTCAGAATTTCCATGCAGTTATTGGACTTTTCTACAAGTTCCTGAAGCACAGTAAATCAGTGAAAACCCACTAGACATATCCAGCTTCATCAGAAGATCTTGTGTGAAACCCTTTCCCTGGTGCATGTTACCTTGTAGGTGATATTATTTAAACTTATTGTGGCAAAAGGAATATTTGCTTAACATGAGCAAATTTTCCTTTTGTCACAATGATTTCAATTATTGTTGAAATTTAATGCAGTTTATGGTGGTGAAGATTTGCAGCTTTCAAATAAGTTTTGACATTTTCTCCTGAAATTTGTATCAAATTTACTGGAAGGAATTTTCAAAACTGAAGCCTTTATTTTAACCTCTTATTCTGAAGAAATACCAGTAATGTCTGAATCATTATGATACAATGACTAGAAGAAATGAAACAATAATTTGAGATCAAAATGTGTTCAAAAAGCTGCTTGAAATCCTTTAAACCTGGGAAAGGGGTTGAACTGTAGTCAGCTTTATCATTCACTTCCTAAACATTTAAAAACCCATTCCACCATTTGTCATCTTTTTCATTCTTTGATTTTCATGTTCTTACAAAAAAACAAAAAGTCCATGTATGCAAATATATAACACATTTCTAATCATTCAAGATAAAGGAGGTGGAAGCAAAAATTGAAGGAAAGTTATAATTGGCAAATACTGTCTTTTTTAAAATAACGTCTGTGTAGGGCTTCTGTGAAATACAAAGAAAATTGAATTGCTGTTCCACCTTATTGAAATGTAGTAAGCTCTGTTATTTACGAAGACTTTTGATAAACTTTGGTAAAGGGTTTTTCTTTTTTATGGGATTTTGCTTCACCCTTGAATTTAAAGTGTTTGTCTTTTAATATCATGGAACTTTTTGCCAAAGGAGAGGGACATTTCACATGATATGCATGGAACATGTTATCATGTGCAATCTAGAAGTAATATCAACTTTTGATATTAACTGCAGATCATGTATGAATTCAATGCCATTTAAGGTTGAAGTTATCAGTTTAGAACAAATCAAGTTCTGTCCACAACTTTACACAGGGTGTTCAATATACCTCATGCATATTTCTTAATTAAGAGAATTTCCCCCTTGAAATTGCTTATATGCACAGAGTTGTTTAAAGTATATGTGTCGGCTAAAATTTCATCAAGCACCATAAGCATGTTGTCTTATCCCGTCTATGCAGAAAGTTCAAGTTGACAGGTGCCTATAAAAGTTATATTTCAAAATTAAAACTTTCATCCATCACCTGTGAAGGATTGCTGTAAACAGATTTTTATGTTAAGCAGACAAAACAGTTTTGCATCAACAGATGATATTTCCTGTCAAATTTTATAGAGTTTTATTAACTTTTAGATGTGAGCTGGTGGTTTTATTTTCATTGGTACTAGAAACATATCCTTTAAATGAAATGATTTCTTTATTTATCATTTGCAAGTGATAACATATTGAACTATCAGTTAGGTAGAAGACGACTAAAGTCTATGCTTAAGAAGTCCATGTAATACAAGAAGAATTAACTCATTTGTTTTCTGTTTGTCTTGTATAAACATTTTTAATGTTAAATACATTATTTATCCTAAAATATTTATTCGTGTTTTGTGCTTATGATTTAAAAATGGTATTTGGTAAAGAAGCATTTTTCCTAGTCCTAATTCAAGGAAACTATCTACTTATTGCTGCAAAGAGTTATTAAATCGAGTTGGTTTATAATTTTGTTTATCTCACATTTAAGTAAGGTAATACTTGTATATGTCCAAGTAAAATTTATGATGTTTTATTTTGTCCTATGTATTTGGAATATGTGTAATCAAAGATATTCACTTTTTCTTCTACTTATTAACAAATCATGCAAATCTGATTTCGCTCCCCTCTGAACATGTTTGAATCAAAGCTATTTTGGAATGATTTTGTGATTCATTTAGGGAAATCTACAAACTTACTTATAGAACAGTAATGGTTCTGTAAAGATATATATAGTTAAATTTTTATTTTCTCCAAAGGAACTGTTGGGTATGTTTCCTTTGTGGTAGAATGTTCTTTGGTAAAACACTGCAGAGTCCTTGCTTAGTTTTGGTGAAATCCATGAAAAGCGTAATTGAGATGAAATATTGATTACTCAGCATTAAACTTAACAAAAAAGTGTGGTTTTCCTCTGTATGATAAGCCAATCATTCTTAAATATACTCAAATGCTTTTGATGCTTGATGACATATGAGTACACGGAAATGGTGTCTTGCCTAAGGGCATTAGAATGCTGTGAAAATCAAATCATTCATTTCAATCATCTCCAAAATGTTTATCATCATTTTGTTTGTCTTCAATTGAACTGCTAAGGTACCATAGACTTGGTAATATATCCTGATATATCCTGATAGGGTGGTGAGAAGCCAAATAGATATATACTAAATGGACAAGTGCAGATTGTTTCTTTTTTTGAAAAAGTCATTTTATCATGAAGAAGTGGAAACGGATAAATCCTTATTTCTCCTATTGTCACGATGGCTTTATTCTGGCTTTTGCTAAAGTGCGTAACAGAAGATATAGCATACCATTGTGAACAGTAGGTGATATTGCCCATCTTTTTAAGAAAATGACACCTGCTAATGTTTCCCACTTCGGATCCATCCCAAAAATCTAGGATAATGTTGTTGGTCAGCAATAAATATGGCATTAAGTCGGTGTAATTGTGTACATTGGTTTGTTTTCTCTTTTTTTCCTTATCACTTAAATCCATATTTCATGTAATCAGATTTCCTCTTTTATACTTTACCAATCCTGTAAAAATCAACAAATAAAAATGATCAAATATGCAATTCTGTTGTTGTAAATATATGTTTTCATGAACATATGACTGCAACCTTTGAACCAAAACCAATGTCTTGTTGTAATCATAAAGCCATTGTATGATTTGTTTGTGTCTTCTGAAACCAGAATTAACACTTATAGTGCTGGAACCGACTTCATGCTTATGCAAACATGTAAGATCAAGGCATGCCAGCAAGTAAATTTGCTGCTGGCCTGTGATCTAAACTGTTTCCTTCCTCATCAGAATTTGAATTGAAGCCTCTAGACAATGTCTTGATTGTGTAAAGCCTTTTAACAGTGTTTGGGTCATGTTTTGGAGGAAGGAGTTCGATTCATTTTATTCATTGTCCTAACAATTCAGGGGCGTTCTTTGTTTGAGAAAGCAGCAGATTGTTTCATTTTGAGAACTCTAATGGAAAATGTAGTCTTCATTCACATTTTAATAATAAATTCATGGTTTCCTATTCTATGCTGCAGTCATATGGGAAATTTATGCTGCAGTAATCATATGGGAAAATCTATGCTGTACTCATCATATGGTAAAATCTATGCTGCAGTCATCATATGGGAAATCTATGCTGCAGTCATATGGGAAATCTATGCTGCAGTCATCATATGGGAAATCTATGCTGCAGTCATATGGGAAATTTATGCTGCAGTAATCATATGGGAAAATCTATGCTGCAGTCATATGGGAAATCTTTTGCTGCAGTCATCATATGGGAAAATTGAGGATTGGTTTATAAAAAGAGAGCGATACCTTTTAAACTGAAATCTTATCCTCCTCCAAACAATCTCATAAGCTTCATTATTTTTATTACAAACTCATTCAATTTTGTCCAAAAGCTTTGTGTGTACCTCGTTATCAGTTGTGATACATTTGCTCCTCTTTCGACCATTCAATGATAGATGACGCGATGTTGGATGGGTAATGTTCTTATATGTAAGCATAACTCCTGTTGAATGAACGCTGGTTCAGATGTAGACTGTCTGACTTGTTTGTACATATGGCGGAAGGGGGGGGGGGGTCTTGCATGGGTCGGGACATACCCACTGAACAAAACTGAAAGTGTACGTCCTTCTTGTTTTAATAATTGGTAGCGTTTTACTAAACGACTTGGGATGGGGGCGGTATTTGCGTAAGTTAAAACTGATATACATTGATAGAAGTTTAAATATAAATGAATCATTGCCATGTGACACTTCACCACAGCATCTGAGAGACGATTCCAATGATTACTATGCAATATCGCTTAACTCAGTATTGACATGATAGTGAATTTTGCTTTGTACTTGAACTAATTTTAGGCAGATGTTTAGTAAAACGCTTCCTAGAACTTGAAATAGATTAATCCCTTTTCGCATGGGTTTAAATCACGGACGAGCTAGATTTGAAATCTTATGAGAGATGGTCTCCCGGCTGACTAGCCAAACGCCGATTGTTATACCCGTCTTTGTCTTCCCCTGAGGGCAGATACATATTTTATCTGCCCTCAGGGGAAGACCAAGACGGGTATAACAATCATATAAGATGAGCTGAGTATCGCAATATAACTGAATATCGTGGACGCATGTATCCCGATAGAATAGCATTCACCAATACAATAATCAATGGCGGTAGTAACTTCTAAATTAGACACTCAGTGATAGAAAGGGGGATGCCATTATGATGACACATTCAGTCTAAGATAAAATAAAGGTAGTCAATAACGGAATTCCATAAACGACAGCTTACTGCCAACTGCCTACTGCCAAACAAAAGTCGATAAGCAGCGAATGACTCTAGAGCATCCCAAATGTAACAGTTGGCAGTAGACAGTTGACATCAAGCAGCAAGCAGTTGGCAGTAAGCTAAAGCATGCTGGTCACGACCACTTTGCCCACGTGGTTAGCTGGTATTTGTGTTTACAAGTCTTTGGTATAAATGGCAGTTGACGTCTCGGAAGCATTAACATGTAATAAATGTACCTAGGTTATGGTATAGTTGATGATAGAGACTACGATTGACAAGTATATCAAATGAACGCATACAGTACTGTTTACTGCCAACTGTTAACTGCTTACTGTATGATGCCAACTGTCTACTGCCTACTGTTGCATTCGGAATGCCTCATAGTTATTCGCTGCTAATCAATTTTCGGTTAGACAGTTGGCAGTAGGCTGTCGTTTATGGAATTCCGTAGATACATGGACTTTTGAACCGACTCCGTGTTGTAACTGTTAAAGAAAACAATCCCAAACAGACAAGCAATTTGTTTGAGCGAAAGGATTTCTAAATTGATTGGCAACGAATATTTGTAAAAGAATTGTGCAGTACAATGTAGGCAGAGCCTTGTTTAGTACAATAACTGAACTAGTTTTGACACGGCATTAAACCCCTTAAAAGAACTTAAACAGTAATATGTTCTGTAAGTAAATGGCTATGGCAGTCTTCAGGCGATTCGATAGGTGTTGCAGTTAATGGAATTATTGCTTCTTCGTTTCATTTATTGGCATATTTGACAAACATTGGCTCTGGCCATTTACAAATTACATATCTATTTGGAAACTTACTTCAGCTTTCTTTGGCCAATAGTGCAAAGTGATTGGTTGGTCATTTCTCATCAAAGCTTCCAAAGCTAAAGTAAAGACTTAAAGTGGTTTTGAGTTGATATGACCAGTTTAGATGTATATCCCTGAAGACTGAAAGGCTTTGCAACCCTTGTCTCCAGAGCTCATTAATGCATGTTTTGTATTGTAGGAACAGAAGACTGACGAGGGTGGGATCGGAACTTTATAACTTATTCTGAGTTCAGATGACATAAACTGGAATTACACATCAATGGCGGTTGTATTAACCAATGATCATTTTAAATGCATTTCTTTATGCATATATTACATGGTTGCTGTATATTGTAAGAAAATTGGAACAACTTCGTAATAGTTTGAAGTAATTGCCGTTTTTTAAATGACGACACTGTTTGTATCTTAAGCGGTCGTTGAAATGGATGTTTACAGTATTTTGGGAAAAAGGAAAGACAGCTTTTGATATTTCAAATAAAATGATTTCATGTCGTCTGCAGCAGCAGCAACAGTCAAGGATTATTCCATTTACTAGAGGAGATGGGTATTGTTATACATACTTCATGAGTAAACAATTATTGAAATAAAAGAATGATAGGAAGCTAGATATTTGTCATGCACTTTATTATTCAATAAGCACCACAACTTATGCTTTAATATGACGGAATGAGAGAGTTTGCAAGCAATATAAAACATTAACAGAGCAGCTTTGGGCATAATGGTTTCACATGAGCAATGTGATCTTAGATCGGCATACTGTGATCAATAATATCCGATATATTGTTATTGAGAAACTGTCTTTTTCTAACAATGTAACTCAATATCGATACTTCTAAGAATGCTTGATAATTTTTTAGAAATGTTTTGTGTGTCGTCTGCTTTCCTAAACCTTAAATATCTGCTTAATTTTGATGAGGAAAGATACTCAAAGGAGCAAATAGATGACATCACAGGCCAGCCCCCAATTTACTTGGCGGCTGGCCTGGATCTAGCCTGTTTGCTTAAGCATGAAGTCGGTTTCGGCACTACAAGGATTAAGGTAGATATTTTAGCTCCTTTTTTTACCTAGGCTGATCTAAAAAAGACTCTTGAATATGCATATATTTAGAAATTTGTTTATGCTTAAAGCTGCTCAAAATGTAAAAGGCATGAATACATTTAACATTACAACGGACATTTCTTTACAGCTTCACTTAAATGAGGGTGATATCTTATTTCACTCCTCTTGTATAATATATTAACGGATAATGCTGTGATTCGTTTTCAGCACTGTCTTTTACTTAGGTCTTACGATTGTTAGATTGATCTTTCAAGTATTAATTTGCTTGATAAGTTGTCTTCATCTTACATTTAGTTTTAAGATCATTTGTTCCTCACTGCTCCTTATACCTTTCTCAAACATATTGATACCTCACTGTGAGACGACATATGGGCCAAAATATCTTAATTGTCCTTAGTCTTTTAGTTTTATTGTTCACTTGTTCATTGTTGAGGATCTTATGAAAGATTGTCAGTTTAAATTGTCAAATAGGTTTCCTCGTTAAATAAAGTCTTTATTATTATTATTATTATTATCTTTATATTTTAAGACTAAATGCTAGGTATTAAGCACATGTTAAAAGTTTCAAAGCCGGACATTTAGTGACTTTATCGTTATGATATTGTCAGGTAAATAAATCATAATGGCTTCTTATTTTAAACATCTATTTATTCAGATGATCCATCTTAGGATTATCATTATTTTCACAGAATACCCCGACAGTATTGAAGTTTCATCTCCTTCGGACAACTAGAATCAGTGCACACTTCCATTCTCCATCCAAGCTTGTTTGACCCCTGACCGTTATTCACAAGCATGCACCACGTCCTGATGTGCCTTCTGGAGAAGGAGAGATGTCTACATCTACTGGTAGATGCTTGGATCCAAATATATGCACACAGGCTGTGTATTTTGGTACGTATACAAAACAAAACAGGTTGATAAATAAACATATCTATCGATGTGCTTTGCGAATATGGCAGTACACGTTTTACGTTAATATTCAGTTCGTTATTTTTGGTTTGAATGCAGACTTGCGAGCTTCATATTTCTTAGAATTATGTAAACTTACATAATATACTTAAAACACATACGAACAAAATAAATTCCTTGGCATAAACAAAATACGAAGGTATACAGTTTGAAAACAGTAAAACGTCAAAAAGTAAGAGGAAAATTCCCTTTTTTGTAACGCTGTTTTCATGTTACTTAATATTGACACTTTATCTCCGTCTTATTTTAGAAAATGGTTAAACATGGCGTTTTATGATTGTGTCTTAGACAATTTGTTTGCCCCTTAGTCCAAAAAATGTTGAGTTCTTTGAAAACCTTCCTTGTATGATATTCCAATGTTATTGATTTTCCACCTCATTCTTTGAAAATAAGTGTGGATGATAAGTTCAAAGCAAATTCACATAAATGAATTAACTAACTATACACTCAAACACGTGGTTCAGCCATGATGAGATTGCAATAGTTAAGCGGATCATAGCACTGTTTGTTTCTCGGTTGGCTGTGTCAGATTGTTGATTTGCTCTTGGTAGCGTGTAAAGCCTTGGTTCATTTACAAACTTGACACGTATACAAGACCGTATGCATTAATTTGCTCTGTGAATATCGTTTGTGAATGTAAGGAAGCATTTCTTCGTCTAGGAAGCGGAATTTCATTTCATACAGCTGGAATTAAACATCTGCATGGTGCTTTAATTTGTACACCTGGGAAAAGTATATCTCTTGAAGAAGACATAATGTTTTCTATAAATGATAAAAACATTGATACACAAAGTGAATTTGCTCGACATTGAGCAAATTCCCTATTTGTGTCACCAAGTTTTCAAATTACGCATATCATTGAAATTGTAAATAGAAAATGCTTCACACTGTTTGTCGAAAGATGATATTCTGTACAAATGTCTCGGTCGTTTTAATCCAGGAAGTACCGGGCATTATTAAGTCCTCCTTAAATGGAAGTACTCCATTGTCAAGCTTGGAAAATCAAGGTAATGAACTTATTCTAGGGAAGTTTAATTTCATAAAATCTTAACACAAACGCATCCGTATTTCGTTCTCTCCGCAGTTTTCCAATTAATGGACTATGTCATAATTTGACTATTGGTGCTAGACAAAGCCTTGTTGCTCTTACTAACTTGACTCGTTTACAAGGCTGCAATAAGTGCTGTCTGAATATGGCATACAGTGTCGCAAAATGTGACACCTTTCTAAGCTGATCGTCTCTCAATTTGTCGACCAATAGTCTTGAAATCCTTTATCGGAAGTAGACTGACTTGAGTACCGTAGCGCAAAGAAGTTCCTTTGTGAATAGACACATTACACGTTTACAAATTTCGAAGACGCAGTAACGAATTATATGAGAAAAATCCTCTTTTTTGTCACAGTGTATTTGAATTTCGTTCTCTGAAATCATAACAATGTCGTTTTAATTTAAGAATTGAAGAAACAGCAGGTACTCGTAAAAGGCGGTAGAGATGCTAGTCTGCTTTATAGGTTTTCCATCACTCGGTACTAGATCGAAGAATTCAAATTTCATAAATTGATGAAACCCTATCGATATTCAATCACTTGGTACTTGTTCTTAGAATTCAATTTTCATAAATTAATTAAACACTAAACACGTGGGTCAGCCGTCTTTAGTCCCGGCCACAGTTTCCCACGTAATTGGGTTCCTATACTTGGGTGGCGGGGCACTGTTACACCGTCGACCAGGCCATGTCATCGATTTGCTCTTGGTCACGGGCAACGCTTTAGTGCGGTCCGTCAAGCTCAGTTTTTGTATCGTCATCGACTCGGACACCCAGTCCGGATGTATGACGAAATAGTCATTCGAGCAGTGCTTCGGGTGCGTAAAAAGGCCACCATCGTAATAATAACTCGATTTCGGATTGGCCGAGCCGGGCCGGCAACCAGCCCGGTGGTTGGGACTACTTTTCGCGCTGGAGCTCCGAGAGCTGGTCCCCGAGGAAGAGGAGAGCGCGGAGTTTAGGTCACGCTCGCCCACGCTCGCTGACATGTAGCAGTGCGGCGGTCGGACAAACTTCTCCAGGGGTCGCACGTTCGGGTAGCTGTGGCTGAACCAGGAGTGCGCCGGCTGGTTCCGCTTCTGGAAGGACTTGGCCTTCTTGCTCTCGTCCTGCAGCATCTTTACGCTGACCTTGGCGACTTGCAACACGCGTCTGGGCGACCTGGAATGGAATTTGAAGGGAATTTTATTCTATTACCAAACAATAACGATATTTGACCAGTTTGTTGATGGCGACTCTGGAAAACATTGTGGGAAAAGGAGAAATTGCTCTTTACGAGCATTTTCTCCTTTTCCCACAATGTTTTCCGCCCTATCAGAAGATCACTTTTCAATTTCTAATCGGAACGCTTCGTTGACGTTGATAGGCCATTCTAAAACGGAAGGGCCGGAGTGTGCTTAAGGTTTCCGAATGAGTTTAAACCGCTTAGTCGGGATGAGGCAAGCGTCTTTGTGGCTCTGAATTTAGAATAAGGAATTAAAGTTTCGTTATTTGAGATTCTTATAGAGCCCTTTGTGGTGTGCTACACTGTACGTAGGACATTGGTTAAGGTGTCGGAGCCCCGGTTTTGAGCCCACTGATTCATGCACCTCTAGTTTCCCTGGTTTCTCTTTTGGTGAGACACTTCAGATACCTAGCTTAGTAATAATGAATCCATGAAAGCCGTAGCATAACTGAACAATTGTTGACATGGTGTTAAACCCCCATACTAGCAATAAAGCCTTTAAATGCAGTAGCTTTATAACTGCACGATAAGTCCTATATTTTCAGTACTCATTTGAACTGGTGCTTATGATAAAATACCAGATAAGAATAACACACAAAAGCAAACTACTCTTCTTTTCCTTGTAGAATTTGTCTGTGGAGCCTGGAATAGAGAATATGAAACGATGAATTTGGATCTGAACATCTGCATAAATGGGGGTTACTTGAATCATCTTTATTTCTATGAATTAAGATAAACGATTAGTTAAGGTAGACTAGAAAAAAGTCATTAGTTACTTAGACATATGTTTCCCTCCCTTGTTAAAGGTTATGATTCTATACACGTATCTGTTTAATTTGTTTCAGTTGTATCGGCAATATATCTATAGATATTGTCTTGAAACTCTTGATAAACTATAGTCGGGAAGAATCGATTGTCTATTATTAAGTTCGGATAGTTGTAAGAGCGTTTGTTAACGTTTTATCTAGGTCTACATTTGATTTAGCCAACCCCATCAAACATGCTAAACCCCTATATTCGACCGGAAATGATGTTTGGCTGATAACCAGTTTGATTATATAGGTAGTTATTACTTTTACGCGTTGTTCTTTCGAAGCCAAAGGCAATGCACTGATCTTAAGTCGTTTGTATTTATAAAAGGGTCGTGTGTTGCTTATACCCGATCATAGCTGTCATTCCGAATTATCTGTTGATATGTCAATATATTGACATGGTATAGCAGAGTATTAAATTTCAAAGAGTCTTTATTTCGCCCGTCGAAAGTGAACCGGTTAATTACGTAAAACCTATTGTTTGAGATTAAATGGTTTTATTTACTCTACATACACTGAACCCTTTTGCGCTCTGCTTTCCGTTCTCTTTAGCCCGAGCACCTAGTTTTGAAACTATATGTTTTCCCCACCACTGAGATAAAAGATCATCAATTAATATATTATTTTATACTTTGGAAACCTTTTAATTTGACCCTTATAATAGGCACTAGATAAAACCATTTGACTCATTTGAGACTATGAAAAATAACGTTTTAAATACATAACTAAGCTTTTATGAGTGAAAGTTAATAAGGAAATACGAGTGATAAACCTTGCACATGTCAGATTACTGATTAAAGGATTTAAAGTGCCTTTTGCTTAAAAGGTTAACGTCCTTTTAAACCCATTCATTTTGTTTGTAGTCTGGCTGTTCCTGTCTTTATTTAATAATGCCTCAGAGGCTTATTCATATTCTCATATTCGTAGCTTTAAGATTATTAACACGTTGGCAGGTTATTGTTGGTGATATATTGTGTTCGTCAATGCAGTTGGTGGAACTCGAAGTAATTGTTTATGTACCGTTTCTAACGTATCAGTTACATGTTTTTGCAACTGAAATTTCTTCTGCACAGACACAGTTGTTATTTGTCATTTCTTTAGCCAACGAATTATGAGAACATATCCATTTCTTGACTTTTCTTTTTAAAATCGTTTAATATGCTAATTAGTAGTCGTTTGAAAGCCGTTTTTTATGGGTTGAGTACGATCTTATCTTAAACGAAAATATTCATTATTAAAATGTTTCAAATCATTGACACATTTCAATCCCAACATTAATGCAAAATTTTTATCTTAAGAGTAAGACTCGCACAATTTCGCCATGGTATTTATCTACAGTGTTTCATGTCAATGAAATATTTTAGGAGTCAGTATGAATCAATAGAAATAACGAATGTGTTAACTGATTTTACAGTCTTTATGTTATTGTTAACTTGATTTCCTTTGTTAATTGTGATTAAGACTTAAGAACTTATTTGATTTCTATAACATACCATCTGGTTTGAACAGAATAAACTGTCTCATGGTGTTTGGCTTGATAGCAACACATACTATATATTGAAAATAAAAAGAGATGGGTCACGTTATGATCATTGTAATGGCAATTATAATAACGAGTTGGTTATGCATCGAGCGATTTGAGAATTATTTAGAGACGTTAAAACGGATATTGACTTCCCAGCAGCACGTAGGTCAATGCGACCTGTCTAGACAGACAATAATATAGGGAACAAATACGCCATTACTAAATTTTCCTACAATAAGACCAGCATCGTGTCACAGTATCTGCTCTCATTTTTTGCATTATTTGGCAAAGAAGTGAAATACAAACTAGAGTCTTACACTTAGCCCTCTTAATTCATTGTTTAATCAAGTCCGCCTGTACTCAAATCAAAGTAACCTTATGGTGTGTGGGGTGTGTTCTATTGCGTGCAGACAAACGCACATTCGTGACAAACACAGACGCATTGTTTGTCAGAGTTCTAGTATTGTGGTCGAGTAAAGCAAAGACAAGTCGCCGGCTAAGTGAAGCTGTTTTCGATGCCTTCATAAATAATGCATGCATGTGATTCACATGCATTTAAAACCATCGACTTTCGGTTGGATTATGAGTCAGCTTGAATCGAATCTTATCGCTCCTGACAATTAAGATAGGTACATGCCAATGTACAAGAGAAAAAAGTTACTTTGCTGGAATATTCGAAAAGCGAATGATTGTTTACACAAAATAGATCAATAGAATTAATCTAGACGGTCACGTTTCTTTTTAGAGCTTTGGTTTCCTGTGAAATACAACACGTTATCTCATTTGATGTAACGCCAATATACCTTTAGAAAAAATATACATGTACTATCGTCTTTAAAAAGGAATGATATCATTTGGTTTTAACAGTATCAACCAAACCTGCCATTCTACGTTATATATCGTTATATATCGTCTACAACTTATCTATTGATTGAAGATCACTTTAGCAAACAATTTGTTTGAATTACTTCAAGAAATTGACACATTATGACAGTGTTCCATTAAAAAAAGGTATGGTCAATTTAAAATTATTGTCAGTTGTCGTCGAACTTAAAGAGTAGAGAACGTTCAGAAAAGTGTCGTTTCTGTAAAGTACGTCAGTATTTCGCCTTGATACTGGTCAATCCCTTCAGTAAGCAGTCTAGGTTCTAATGATATTATGCCAATACGTTAACAAATAAGAAATTATAGCCAACAACAAATTCTGGACCAGACCAGACAGTGTATATTACACCGTATTTTTCTATGTAAAAATAACTAACTAATGCCTGTAAATACTCTAGAGACATTGACATCTCAAAATGTGTCATCAAAATTCCCTTTCATGCTTAAAGTTTCCATCGATTTTTGCCATGCGTATTAAAAGGGAGTATCGGTTGTTTTCTGTTACAAGCTGTCAGATGTTAACCCTTTCAATGCTGGGTAATTTTCTAAAAATAGATTCATGTGTTGTCTTCTTTCCAAAACCTTAAATATCTTCTTAATTTTGACGAAGAAAGATACTCAGAGATGCAAACAGGTTAGATCACAGGTCAGCCGCCAATTTACTTGGCGGCTGGCCTGGATCTAACCTGTTTGCATAAACATGAAGTCGGTTCCAGCACTATAAGAGTTAACCCCAACCCATGTCCTTTAATCGATATTCACTTTGACTGAACCCAGAGTTCAAGGGACACATGTGTGAGAGCATGTGGTTATTAGTAAGATTATTCATTAGTCGTCTTTCTTCATACTCTTAACTAGGCTATCAGCAAGCGATGGGGGACTTCTAGACAGGCTTGCAAATCTCAAGATGCTTGATATGAAAGACAATTTTATTTTAACTGTATATAGATTTCATTTCAATTGTATATAGATTTCATTTCAATTGTATATAGATTTCATTTCGACAGAAGTATGACTTGTACATGATGAGACTTTTCTCCATATCTCAGGATGACTTCTCAATCTTTGTTTTTGTTTAATCAAACATTTCCTCGAAAAGAATTAGATGAAATAGAAAATATGTAATTCTATTTTCTATCCGTTAAAACTTCATAGTGATCAAAGGAGAAATTGTTCGCGATTTCTTCCTGTTTTCACATGACTTCCAATGATCTCTGCTAAAGTGTCATTGATTGAGCTTTCTCTAAGCCGTTATACTTTCTTGAAAACAACTTTCGTAATATTATGAGTTAATTGATGATGTACTGTTTGAAGTACGTGAATTATGGTCCATAACTATTAATATGGAAGCAAAGCGGGTTCTTTATTGATTCCCAGAGACTTCTGTCTGGCGACTTTACGGATGCATGTTTAATGTGCTTCGGTGACTTAATCAATTCTGTTAGACTTTTGCTGTCGGAAGTAGTTATTGATGAATTTGAGAGATTGATTTCATTTAATACCTTTTCGTTAACTTTGTGATGGCATGATTGATTGATAGATTTATATATGGCTTTTCATTGAACTTATAAGAGCATATTCGGTGTTTGAAAATATCCTGAACATTGCATTATTCTGTTTTGACTTGTTGTGTTCAATGGTCGTTTAATATGTACAATGGCCATTTAATTAGTTCAATGGTCGTTAAATTCGTTCTCACATGAGGAATGAACGATCGATTGTAGCTATACTACAAGCATACAAGTGTAGCTATATGACAAAAATACAATTTTCTATAACTCCTATTCTCCCTAGAGAGTAAAAGAAACATGAGTTTGTGTTATAACATTTAAGTATCCCTCCCTAATTATATAGGAATGAGAGCTCACGCGTTAACTGTCGACATAATACTGAAAGTGCATTACCTACCGATATGTGACGTTGTGGTATTGGCCGTCTAAGCATATTTAAATAAGTCATATTGTCTGACTACCTACACTATTTTCAAATGCAGCCTTCTCTCTAATGCCAGCTACAGATTGCTACATACATTACATCTTAAGATTAGAGGATCTGAATTAAAGTATGTTACACACGTATTTTCTCATTTTATGGTATTCTTTCATTTTATCGAGAGCCATTTTTCCTGATTCTTCATCACCATTACTCTCATGATTTCTCCCAAGATGTTGCCTGCTTTGCCATACAAACCGATTTGATAAGAGGAGAGACGCAATGTTATCAAATTGCTACTACTACCAACACATGTTACCGCTTGCGTTCTTCCTAGTTCGTTGACTGCAATGGCTCACATGTGTTTATTTTTAAATGATACCTCTGGAAGGTAAATTGTGCTACACACATTGCTTCTCACTTTACTTCCACGTCGGTGACTGCTTTCCCATGTATTTTCAAACGCTATCACATACACACGCTTTACTAATCATTCTTCCAGAGCCTTGGTAAATCGGTATTTGAAATGCTACCAGCTACGATGTGCCAGACAAACTTTACATCTCATTTTGTCTCAGAGCATTTGCAATATTTTTAAATGCTACACTGTGCCATGTACATTTAACCTCTCATTTTCCTCCAGAGCATTCGTGATGTCTTTAAATGCTACCAGCTACTGTATTCAAATGACCCTCTAAAAGTCACAATCACATCCGATCAGTGGAAAACACTGTTGTCCACTGATCTGTTGTGCTGTCAATTTACACACCTGCATGTTCTCTATACTTTACAATGCGTAAGGTAATCTAATTAACATAAACGTTCCACGAACGTTACACTAAAATTTTACATTCTACGTTACCTCTCATTTTTTGTTAGCATTGGACATGTTTTCAGATGCTACCAGCTACATTGTACCATACACATGCTACATCTCATTTTTCTAAAGCATTGGTGATGTATCAGCTACAATATGCCATACGCATGATTCCTCTCGTTTTACCAGAGCGTTTGCAATATTTTCAAATGCATCTAGCTAAAATATACCATACACACGTTACCTCTCATTTTGACCCAGAGCGTTTGCAGTATTTTCAAATGCATCTAGCTAAAATGTACCATACACACGTTACCTCTCATTTTGACCCAGAGCGTTTGCAGTATTTTCAAATGCTACCAGCTACGATATGCCATACACACGTTACCTCTCGTTCTCCTCCAGAGCGTTAGCCCGGTGGACCTCTCGTATTGCATCGACCTTGGGAATGAACACAGTGGACTCGGCGGCGGGCATCGAGCCGCCGTCTATGGTTTGCGCCCTCATGGACTGCACGAACCGGGCGGGGGGCGCCGTCTTGGGTCGCAGGTGCGAGCGCCGGGCGTGGCTGTTCCGCAGCGGGCCTTTCCGTGTATCCGCCTTCTCCTTCTCCCTGTGCTGTCGGT
The DNA here is from genome assembly GCA_947846245.1 of Cerastoderma edule. Classification (NCBI taxonomy): domain Eukaryota; kingdom Metazoa; phylum Mollusca; class Bivalvia; order Cardiida; family Cardiidae; genus Cerastoderma; species Cerastoderma edule. Next base: position 34,230,806 of record OX401412.1, read on the forward strand.
AGGACTTGAGCGCCCTCGACATGATGTAGTCGTAATCATTGTCGAGATCTGCAAGTAAATCGGGTGCAAACCGTGTCTGTTAACATTGAAAGGAAAGAAAAAGAACTGTGAAATGATACTTACGAGTTATACCTATATATGGATGTTTTCCTTGTTAAATTTTCCAATGCTAGATTCTGCGTACGAGTATAACGTGAATTGATGTTTTTCCTTATTGAAGATTGCAATGCATTAATTTTGCAAGCAAGCCTTAATCGGTGTTTTCCTTGTTTAATTTTCCAATGCATAGAAATCCTGACACAAATAGTAAAACAACCACACAATTCTACACAATACGGAATGATTAGACGGTGAATAACGATTATTTTTTTGCACTGGCTACACCGTGTCAGCCATGTTTCAAAAGATGGCCGACTTCCAATCACTGATCAATAATGATATGAGGGGAGAGAGGGGGAAGCTGCTGGCATACACGCATCCTTTTTTATTGGGAAACCATTATAATACCGCGCTGGATACAGCGTTGTTGTGGCAACCCTTTTTTCTCCTATTATTGCAGACGACATTAATTCTGTGCTTTTCAAAGCAGACGACATTCATTCTGTGCCTTTCAAAGCAGACGACATTTGAAATTCTGACAAAACAATGTTTTGCTTATCATGATTCCATTCAGATAAGCGATCTGTTTAATTTAAATTTTCCCTCTATGATATAATGATGCGCTATGTGCTTTTTAGGGAGAAGTCTTTCGAAAAGGTTTCGAAATCGATAAAGACGAACAAAAATCAAATTGTTCTACTATTGAGTTATTGGATCAAACGTGTATTACAAAAAAGGTATCCTGTTTACCGTTGAATTAGATCTTCGGAGACATAAAAGCAATGTTCGAGAGAGGGAAAGATAGAGAAAGAAGATATAGATTAATGGAGAAGAAGAGAAATTTGATGTTAGCCAAGTGAATATTTAGAAAGCGAGAGAAAGAGGGGGGTTAGATAGAGAGATAGACAGACAGAGTAAAGAAATGTAGGAAGAGAGAAGTTAAGGAAATACTAAAAAAGGAGATAAGAGATGTTGAGGAGAATTAGAGAGAGGTTATAAGGGAGTAGACGGTGAGAAAAAAAGGGAGAAGTTAAGGGGAAAATAGAAAGAGATAGAGAAGTTACAGATTATGATACAGAGCGAGAGAGAAGTTACGGGGAAACAGAAAGGTAGAGACTGGATTAGGGAAGATAGAATGGTAAAGATGGATGGGGAGAACATGTTACGTGTGATTTCGTTTGAAATACGTCAGCCGCAAACCACAATAGTAATAACAATTCCAGCAGGTAGGCAGACGGAGTAAAGAATATGAACGCGTGGAGAGTCAATCTTTGCTCCTTTCCACAACAGTACGCTATTATTCCCGTATTTGGCTTGAGAATGTGCAGAAATCGCGAGTAAACTCTAAGTACAGGAATGTGGATACAAGAGATGAGATCTGACACGAGAAGACTTTTAAAAAAGAATCACGTTTGAAATTGAAATAGATATGTAAAATTCGATTGCAAACGCATATCTTTTCAGAACATTTTTCGGGAAATCATATTGAGTTTTGAGCGTTTTCCAAACTTGATCATTCAAGCAGACGACTTTTTAAATTTATTCAAGGTAACAGATATCCATGTTAGTTTTCATTGAGGCATTGTGATGGTATCAATATGATAAAGTAAAAAATCAGTTACTGTACGGTTAAAGCTGTTGTCGGATGAAGCTAGATGTGTAGCTTCAACCTTTGGTCAGAGGCGACATGTTTGAGTCATTTGTCTTTCTCGTTGTAACGAGAAAGATAGTCAATAAACAACCTGATTAAGCGACTTACTCAGTTAAAACTACGCATTGCATTGAATAAGTAGTTCGTAAAAACGAGAAAAGAAACATGTACATGTGCATGTTATTTTGTGTGAGCGTATATTTCCTCAGCAAACGCCATTCATAGTTCAAATAATGATATTACTTCGTGAAATGATCGGTGCAGTATATTTGTAAATCCTTAACTAAAGTGAGTGACTGTTATAGTAGCTTTGCTTCTTGTGCATCATTTATCTTACAGGTCGATTAGATATACATGTATTTTTTAAAATAAAGCAATTACTCTGCTTACGCAAACCAATAGGTTCAATGGTTTCCTGATGCATAGACGTAAAAATTCACTCTTAAAGAGAGTCGAATGATTGATTTACCAAAGGAACCACGTTGAAAACACGTTGTTGTGAATATGCGATGAAAATAAACATGTGTAGGAATGATAAATAACATTGGTGAGGGATAATAAATGATTGTTGGTTTGGCAAAACATCCCTCTAAACATACCTTTGATTGCTATTCCTTCGTACATTTGCTAGAATGTGTTAGTTGAATGATCTGCGAAATGAAGTGCTTCGCGGTGAGTTATGTTACTACGAAAACTATGATTTTGTAAGATTTAGAAGGTTTTTAGATTGTTTTTGTGCTAGCTTCAAGTGCTGGTTTGGGAAGATGTAAAATATAATACATGTAAATCATGTATATTATGTACATGTAAATCATGTATAGTATGTACATGTATATCACGTATTCATACCATACTTCGCTAGGCAAGACTGGATACTTCATATACCGTTCTACAATAGTGTCTTTCCACTGGTCGAGGATTCAATTCAAGACTAAAGCAAATCGGTCTAAATGGTCAACCATTTCCTATAGTATCGCACTGGAACCGGTATGTCGAGGGTTCAGTACAATACTATAGTAAGTGCTTCACAAGCATGAACCACTTACTATAGTATTGCACTAGAACCAATATGTCGAGGGTTCAGTGCAAGACAAAAGAAAATCAATCTCAATGGTAAACCACTTCCTATAGTATTGCGCTGGAACCGGTATGTCGAGGGTTCAGTGCAAGACTATAGTAAGTGCTTCACAAACATGAAGCACTTACTATAGTATAGCACTGAACCCTCGATGTGTTTCCCCAATATATTATACAGACGCGAGTCTATAAGCACACATGTACATATATACATGTGTAATATAATGCACGCGGGAGAGTGGTCATAAACCACCCATTTGTTCTACTCTATCGGCTGTTATATAAACGGAACAGACCCCAGGATAGGCAATAAAGCATATATCGCTCCAGATAAGGGTGTTTTTATGTTCCCTGATGTATTGATAGAGCCCTTCTCCCATTTAGATTATCTAATGTTGTTGATGATTTCCAAAGGTTTGGTGAACATGTTTGCCATACTTTCTTTCTTCCATTAAAGGCACATTACAGGAGATTAAAGCTATATCAAACTACATTATTTTGGTAAACTTTTGGATAGATTCAAATAGTTGTTACCAGAAAAAAACATCAGCACAATTGAAATGTGAAAGTAAACCAGAAATAGATCAGATTAGCAAGTTTTATAATTTAGATTTCCTGATTCTACACCTCTGACCTTGACAGTTGATGCACACATTTTTGAACCGGCCAATCAGAATTCGTTATGTTGAATATGTAAACAAACAGATTGTTGATAAACATGATTGAATTGGAGACAACTATATTTCAAGCACAAAATAACTTATTTTAAATGAGTCTATTAAATAGGGTCTCAATGCATTCCCTAAACTAATTCTCATGACTCTTATGAACATAATAAAAGAACTCCATGTATTTTTTCAGTAATTTATTTGTACTCCTCTCCTTTGATGTGCCTTTAATACATAGAGTCCAATCTTGAGCATTGTAGCATGTTTCCTAAGTAGTCTACCTGTACTACCTGTATAAAGGGGGCTTTATACCTAACATAAACGAAAACACCTTTATCAGAATGAATAAAATGTTAATGAAAATATTTACATCATCTCCACTTGAATTTCATGCTCACATTGATAATTGGTTGTGTACCGTGACTACTATCTGCCTTGCGAACTTTCATTAATCCACATTCTGCGCGATTACTGGTTATGTATCCAGGAAGCAGAATCGAGAGTGATCAATCTAAGTAGTAAGAACTTGTTTCACAATCGACGTAAAATAAATAAGTTTAAACTAAAAAAAATACTGTCTGTCACAGATAACGAAAAGTAGGGAAATGTTTCAATCAGGCCGAACAATAACAAGATAGGACAAATGAAATTAAAACAATGACAAATGAGAGAAACCAGGCTCTATCGCTCGTTACACATGGCATCTAATTCATTAAGGACCAGCCGATACACCGCGATAAGCGCTTTTTTTTAGACTAGGTGTAATGGTAAACCGCGTTGAGTCTCCTCGAATTGACAAGTGCCTGAGTCCATGCTGATCTTGAGCGAAACTTTCTGTTAATATTATGTTTTTTTCGCTCGAAATAGAGAAGCTCTTAAGAACGTCTGTTTTTTATTAACTGTATACTTGACGTAGTGAACATGCTTGATAATCTTTACATATTTTGGGGTCTATAAAAACTGAAGAAATCGGGTAAAACACCTCACGTATGACCTGTGAGTTCTCACACTTCAATAAAGAAGTAATAAAATAGTCAGAGATGGAAATACGTCTTATAAATACGTCTAATCTAAACCTCTTAGTACCCACAATATAGAATTTTAAGACGTAATGAAGACGTCAGCAATGAACATAAGTATCTCATCTGAACTTCTGGTTTCATTTTTAAAAAGAAAAGAAAGAAAACGAAAAGTTTATTACCTGTGTAGTCGTACAGCGGACAGACAAATTTTGTATCCTGCATAGTTCTGTTAAAATGCTTACACATTCATTTCAACATAACGATTGTCTTAAAGCTATTCCATATATCAGAATATCACATTGGTTAAATATTGGTGAAATCATCACATACTACTGTGTTCCATTAGAGTTTGCACAGAAGGCGTCCGAATATGTTTATTTTCATTAAAGTCAAAGCACATTTTCGCACCACAGTGATGTCATTCTCGAAACGCATTTCCCATAATGCATGCCCAAGTTAACCAGCGTGTTTATGAACTCGTTTGAAGTCTAATAACATTTTACCACACTTGTTGGGTCATATCAGAAGAAAGTTTGCTTTTTTATTACAGGTCCTCCAGTCAAAAAGCTTAAGTGCGTGGTCTCTTCACTAACCACTTTTCATACAACACACATTCCCCTGTAGATTCGTGTCTAATAAAAATGTAAATCTGGATTAAATGATCGTGTTACATTGTTAAAACCTCACTCAATGATACCTCACTTTATTGTTTATGCTACAGAATACTTTAAAAACCAGTGCGACGCAAGGAGATATTGCTTTAATTGAACGATTTTTTCATTTTGGCACAATGGTTTCAAACCGAATATATTAATGTTCTTTCGTCGTTTGTTGTTGTTATCAATTTGGACCAGTCACAAATAAACCTATGAAGAAATTGGTTAGATGAATGCGTTATATAAGCAACGTAGAAATCTTTTAAGACGTTTGTCATGCTCTGCAATATCTCTATACCAATCGTAAACACTTTCATTGTCGCTCATCTATTCATGTGTTATGTTGTCCTTTTGTTCCTGGATCATGTTTTCGACAGATACATGGCTCAGATCCAAACAATTTGATATTGCCGTTGCGCAGATTAAAACCAATGTACAATGTATGTACACCTAATTAATGTACTCAGATGAAATAACACAGATTATAAAAGTGGTGATATGATGTTTTATTGATACATAAGCCATAGGCATGATGTGAGACGTTTAAAATGATTTATGTTATCATATGAAGTATAGTTAACCTTTTGTAACTATGTTTTTGTCATGATATTGTTGTTTCAAGATTGATAAAGTAATGATTCATGTTTACCTAAGCATAAAGTGTTAATTGTTGGAGATATGTCTTTCGTTAAGACTTAAAAAAACATCGCATTTTCTTCGATTTGCACCATTGCAAAGTGAAGTAGAAGACTTACGGGTCAACCAATTATGAGGGACTAACGTTGTCCTCTAATATAAATATCACGCTTAACCAATTCAACAGCAGTGAGGACTTACATCCCATTTTCAACATATGTCATGCGAAACAACTGTGACAAAAAGAGAATTTGCTCATCTTGAGCAAATTATCTTTTTGTCACAGTGATTTCAAAGATCAAATATATAAACTACCATGCTTCATTTTCATTTTGATATCGTTTGTTGTTTGTTGCCAATGTTCTCGAAGCATATAAAGGGTAAAGCCTAAATCGGCATATCTATGATGGATTAATTACTCTAGCTTATGAACCCAGACATATAAGTACATTCAGATTCAACCCTTATATGTGTTTCAGCCACATATTGTACCTGAATAGAAATACGGACTTTCAATGAGATCATACCCCCAATATCAACGTTTAGCCTTGATTTTAATAAGCTTATATATCGAATAATCTTTGAACCGTAGATGTTTGATAACTGCTTAAAGTAGCATTACGGAGCAGTCTGTGATGTCTGAATACCTTTCTCTGTGACCATACTTTCTGTGCCCTTGTTGTTTTATGTTCCATTTCATGTGTTTTTTTGTAGAAATAGATAAATCTCACTTGATTACTTCATTCATATTGTTAGGTTTTCCGATGAGTGCCGAATTAAAAGCGATTGTTACATACATTGTATGAAATTAATTCGTTTTGTAGAATTAGTTAGAATGAATACGATTGAAAAAGAATTAGTCCTTATCGATAATGTTCACCTTTTGGCACCGAAAACTACTCGTGTTGGTCCGAGGGTCCTGCGTGGCTCTGTGGTTAAGGCGACGAACTCAGAACACGGGTTCGAGCCCCATCGATACCTCTGGCTTCGTTGGAGTGTTCTTTTAATAGACACTTCAGAGCTCTAGCCTAGTAATGATGGATACTTAAGCCGTAACATAACTTTGAAAATATTGACATTGCGTAAACCACATATCACCAAACCCAGATTGGCTCTTGACGCAGATGTCCGACAGCCCACTTTAGTCATATCATGTGGTTTCAATAGGCTTATGTCGGCTATATAAAGTATTAAACCGTATCTTTAATTGAATTTTCGGATTAAAAACCCCGTGTCCATAATGTGGTATGCCAAAGCTCTGTTTACAGAGTCTTTCGAACGAAACTACCTTAAAGGTTTAATGCCCTAAAGATTTTCCTTGAAAATGGAAAGAGAAGTGTACGTTTGGCCGAGATTCGAAAATGACTAAATATACATGTATCTTGAAATAGGTGTGAACATGCAAAATAGCTTTATATGGTTCATACTAAATGAAATTAGAAATGAAATGAAATGCGCAAGCTGACTAGGTTTAGCACCGCTTAAAATCGCCATTGTATTAAACCATTACTGTTGAAACTTCTACAGACGGTTCCTGTAAGTTCGTATTCGGAATTACAAAATCAGTTGCTGCTTTCAAACATGATCGATATGTACTTTTTTGATATGTGTGACGATCTGTTGATACCAGAATAAAACGTGGCATTTGAGTTTACAGAGACATTACATGGTTTTTGTTTTTATCTTTTCAGGAAAAGGAGTGTCAGTCTTCTAAAGGTGGCAATACGTGGAAGTTGGCCTAACTTTTAACTCATGGATGGCACAGTTAATAAAAAAAACTAAGGTAACGACTCCTAAATGAAGTTAAAATAAGCATAAACCACTCTTTTGTATAACTTTATGAAACTTAAACATACGTTGTTTTCCAATTCATGTTATCTATAAGTGTTCAGACAGCTTCATATGCCAATTTATGTGTTCCTAGAAACTTTATATGTTTGACATATGTTTAAAAATATGCTGTCTTTATGGCTTCTCAATCTACGACTATAAATGTATTCAAATATATTCAGGAAATGAGCTCTCATCATAGGAGATGTTTTTGACATTCTAAATGTTCTTATGCTACTGTATTCGCTTGTCAATCGTGATTATGTTGAAGTTTGAAATACTAAGGAGTGATTCAGAATCAATTTTTATTCCAAAGCGTGACCTATTAATTTCAAGTTGATAACATCAGTATATTAGCTCTATCTATAAGTGTCTGCATTAATTGAGCTATAATTAATGTTTGACCATTTTTGTAAGGAACAGAAAGAAGTCTTGATTCAAAAGTCAGGATTCAATTGGAATTCATGCTTTTTACGCCTGATCTTACACTATTTCCTATGGAAAACTCCAGCGCAATGTTTATAACTCCATTACAAGAATATAATCCTAAATCCACATTTCACTATCTGTCCCTTTATTTTGCTACACGAATTTTCATTATTAACGCATAAACAAAGCGTTGATTGTCCCCTTTAAGAGGTCACACGCTGTTTTGATTATTGTTTAAAATCCAATATACGGGTGTAACGTTATTCCATTTAATCTAGCTATAAAGTGAATGAATAAATCCGTATAATTAAACGAGACCCGTTTAAAGCGATTAATGATTAGCGGTAAGACAAACGAACCGCTATATCTGAAAACGGGACTTGTTGTGTTGGCATAAAATGTCGCTCTGAATCCGTCTCGATCCAAATAGCTTTTTTAAAAGATTAGAAAAAAGTATTTGGTCGAAAAAATGGATCATTACTTGGTCTTATGTTAGATTACGTATATAATATGTTTGAATTTCCAATGCGAAATAGTGGAACTTTCGTAGAAAGATACACTATTTGTGTGTATCAAACTGTCGTCACATATACACATAAAAACAAAACAGTTTATTAAAACTATACCGAAGAATGATATACTTTATGTGTATCAAGCTGTCAAATATCCCCATAGTGTCAAATCTGTTTAATTAGACTATATAATAGGTCTTGCGTAAGTGTTACGGTTGTATGTTTGATGATTGAATGACTGTTACAAAGGTCTATTTTTGACGATTTATCTTATTCTTAATCCGTCTTGGTGACTGCATTCGTATTTTCATGAGAGACAGTCTCCCCGACTGACTAATTGAATGACCATGTTTCTCCCCAGTTTAACGAGCTTCTGTCGATAATTAATGTTCGGATCTTCCCCCATCATTATGGGTCGAGCTTCGCAACATGACTGAAATGGTGTTGACACGGTGTAAAGATTATATGTAACAGAATGGTATATGGAAAACACGGTGTTGCTTTGTAGCGGGGTTTTACTGCTATTAGTTTGAGATAGTCTTAAAGGAACACCTTATTATATACTAAACGTACAGGATGATTTTATAATGAGATGTATCCTTTATCATTGTGACTCGGTAACGTTTTAATCGTTTTTGTGTGGCGGACAATTGATATCGGTTTCCTATCAAAAATCGTTTTGGCAGCCAATAACATCATAAATCTGCACGCAAGCCGCGGTATGGCTATATGTCTTAAAAATTCATTTTCGCGACATTTTCCGTCGGCGTAGTGATACATTGACTTAAAACTTTGCTCAAGATCAACTAATTTGAGATTGTTTTACTTAGATATTGTTTATTAAGATACGGTTTATTAAAATATTATTGATTAAGATATTTTGTATTAAAATATTGCCATTTAGATAATGCTGATTGATATATTGCTTATCAAGATGAAGTTTCTAGCTCCAAACTACTGAATTCCATAAACGACAGCCTACTGCCAACTGCCTACTGCCTAACCGAAGATTGGTTAGCAGCGAATAACTCTGAGGCATCCCAAATACAACAGTTGGCAGTAGACAGTTGGCATCATATAGTAAGCAGTTAACAGTAGGCAGTTGGCAGTAAGCAGTAGGTTGTCGTTTGAGATAGCCTACTTGTCAATCGTAGTCTGTAACATCAACTTCACCATAACCTAGGTACATTTATTTACAGACTTGTAAAACACAAATACCAGCTAACCACGTGGACTTATCGAAGGGACGTAACCTGCATGCTTTGGCTTACTGCCAACTGCTTACTGCTTGATGCCAACTGTCTAATGCCAACTGCTGCATTTTAAGTTCCTCAGTGTTATTCGCTGCTAATCACCTTTTTTTTGGCAGTAGGCAGTTGGCAGTACGCTGTCGTTTATGGAATTTCGTACCAAACTGCTGTATTAACATGTGTCACTCTGGATGATAATGAATTGATATACATGCTTTTCTTTTTGCGATCTAAAGCAGAAACAGAGGAAATGACCGCATTTTTACTCACATAAGGGCCTTTGCGTGACTATCAAGATATTGGATTATTGCTAGTCGAAAAACTCAACTCTTCTTTACGACGTAATTAAAAGAGTTTACATATTTGAAATTCAAAACTCACTGTAGATCACAATAGCTTAGTCTTTGGCACGCTTAAATGTCGTGTTATTCGATTCCTTAATTATCTGCCTGAATTTTGTAATTGCACTCATTAAAAAAGACCCATCTCTAATAGCGATTGTGAGTTATGAAATGTCATTTCCAAAAATATTGTAGTAGGAGTAGACCATATGGAGCTTTTTTTTCTTTTCTTTAGGATCTGGTTTTTTCTCAAAGCATATTTCCTTCTTTTCTTATGAGTTTCTTCATCAAAATATCTTTCCTTGTAGACAAACCTTACTTCTTATTTATAACCAATGAAGTAATACGGATTGCGATAATTAAGAAGACCCTTTAAACTTCTGGGGTACGTTTTACTAAACAACCTACGGAAAATATTTGCGTAAGTCAAAACTAAACGGAGAGACGATTCCAATGATGTGTTACTTTGCAATATTGCTTTGCCAAATATTGACATAAAATGACTTGTTGTTTTAGACTTACGCAAATCTTAAGCGTAAACTGTTTAGAAAAACGGTACCCAGATGAATGAACTTGCACGAATTGACTGAGCGGAACGCCATTCAGAGGGTTACTCGTTTTGAAATTCGATCTCAGTGTTGATCCTCTTGTTTCGTTATTTGGCACGCTCATTTAATACCCTTTAATTTATATATATACAAAGTGTTCAGTTAAACACACATTCGACAGACGGAATAGAAACTGGGGAAAACCACTGTGACAAAAGAAGAAATTGCTCAAAATGAGCAATTTCTTCTTTTGTCGCAATGCCTTTTACAAACATTATGAGGAAAAGTTGTAAGGTTTTATATCTTAAGATTTCCGTCTGTTCTTGCTTTCAATTTGGATCGGTTCCACGATCTAGAATGGTATTGAGGTTTAAATCTGATATGTTTACCGTCTAAGATCGATCTGCGATATCAATAGCCAATCATATATCTAAGCCCATTCCCACCATATTTGAAAACGTAACTGGTCCAAATTGAAAGCAACAGCAGACGAGTCAAGTTATATGAAAGAGTACATTCTATTATATAATGTTAGATTAGAAACGATTTTGATATCTATCCTTCGATATAGTCGTTGTTAAAATCTTCTACAGCCGTTGCGGCAAGGTGGGGAATTATGAAGTAAGGGGTAAAAATGGTTAATGGAAAGTACAGATACTGATTTATGACATTGAATGACCTTTCAAATGACCTCCCCAGACTCGACACTGCAAAGGTTTCATTTGTTGTTGCGATTTCTAACAGGCTTGACAGAGTTGTCTTATCTTGGTTGGCAGTTTATTACAATTTCCAATATAGAAGATTGTGACGGGTGCAAATTCAAAGCCACAGCAGACGATTGAAGATCCCAGTAGATTAAAAATGTATTTTGAGAAACCATAGTGACTAATTGATAATTCGTTCATAGGTTCTTTCAACAGTTTCTTGAAAGTTTTGAAGTAAGGATTTAAGGTTTGCTGACCAGATAAATGACCGATTTAGCCGGGACTAACCCACAAATCAGCGCCAGTACTTGCAACGTATCCAGGAAGCAATCATCGAGAGTGAATTTAATAAGCTTGAAGCTTACGTCACAATATATGTAATACAAAAAAGTTTAAAATAAACCGTATTACTGCTAAACCAGCGTAAACTTATATTCAGAAAACCAACTGGCTTCCGTCTAGAAGTAGTATTTGTTCATTTCATCACTTGAGATCAAAGCAAATACTTTGCTTAAACATTCTAATGGATCTTGCATCGTAATGTGTGCCGTGTAAATAACCTTAACACTTCACGGGTAGTTACGGTATTTATGAAGAAAGCGGGATGCATCAAGCAAATAGGGGCCCATGCACCTATTCCGAACGAATATGTGCATGTATGCTCGGTGAAGTTGCACAAACACATTTTGTTAGTTTTAGCTGCCATTCCGATCCAGCTTGTGAGATCTGCAATGCGGTTTAGGTAGACATGTTTTGTGACAAAATCAGATATCATTCGTTACAAGAAATTTCTCACTTTTTCATTATGCTTTCTCAGACTTTCTTTCTTTTAAGAGTTAAAGATTAGTCTATAATTATGTCTGATAAAAAAAAAGTAGATGCAGATGTAGATTTCATTAATGACATCGTTTAAGTACCGATTTCACCTCTTTAAATGAGCCTACGATAAGCACTTAGACCAATCCGGGTCTATACATGGTAAACACATACTAGCCCACTTTGAAATGTAGAAACACATTTTTCATTAATAAGGTTTTTCCCATTCAAGTTTCATTTGCCCAGGTGTTTATCATATTATTAACACCTCATACACTATACCTTATTTACTAATATGGTTGAAAATTTTGATCGGTTATTTCACTAAGGTTGAATTCTCCAAGAAAAAAGCAGATGACTTGATTATATTATTGAAAATGATGACATTGCTCATGTCAGCAATATTTCCAATTCAGTTTCGATTTAAAATCCATCTGTGAAATCTGATCATTTTGGGAACACACCTGTCGCTTGTTTAAGAGTTTGACTAAATAAAAGATTCGAGCAATGCTTTTTTTTTGCTAATAGCATTTTCTGTTCTACGAAAAGAGACCTTCCATTCTTAAATAAGTTTATCGTCTGCAAACAATTTCAATTTGGAAAAGGTAGAAAGAAATCGCTCGTTTGGTATGGAGTGAGAATCGTTCACATCTCATAAACATATTTATGTCTTAACACTCTAACACGTATATACATAATGCTTAAATGCTTTTTTACTTACCATAGTTTGAAGCCACGGGTATTCTTATAACGCCTTTTGGAAAGCCAGTCTGCAAATACGAGAAAGAAAATACAGTTAGGCAAATATTTGACTTTTTAACTTCACTCCTGCGCCTTTCAAAAAGCCAATTAAAGTAGAATCAATATTGTTTTTACTTCTCGGGTATTGAATGAGCGTAGTATAATCGCTGGTAAATATACCACGGTTCTTAACCCTTTCCCAAACAATAACGACATTTGACTACTTTGTTGCGGACGACATTAGAATACATTGAGGGAAAAGGAGAAATTGCTCGTGACGAGCAATATTTCCTTTTCCCACATTGTTTTCTGGCTTACCAGAAGATTATTTTCTAATTTCATCACATTTTGAAATGTCGTCTGCAAACTCTTTCAATTTGGGACAGTCGAAAATGAGTTGTTTGGGAAAGGGTTAAGAAAGATTGATCGCTTCCTTGCAAGTAATACAAGTAGAGTTACGCAAAAAGGGGAACAATCTGTACATGGTATTTTGATGTTTTTATTTCAATCGGTTAAATAGCCTTCCTTTAGCTATATTCATGTACCACGGTTCTTATGAAAGGTTGGTCGCTTCCTCGCAAATAATAAAGGTAGAGTTTCGCAAAAAGGGGATTTATCTTTGCATAATATTTTGACGTTTTCATTTCAATCGGTTAAAGAGTCTGTGCTTTAGGTATATACCACGATTCTTATGAAAGATTGGTTGCTTCCTTGCAAGTAAAAAGAAAAGAGCTGCGCAAAAAGGGAAATACATGTATCTTTACATAAGATTCTGACAGTTTCTTTCAATTGGTTAAAGAACCATGGCTTTGGTATATATCACGGTTCTTATGAAAGGTCGGTCGCTTCCTTGCAAGTAATAAAGGTAGAGCTACACAAAAAGGGGAAATATCTTTATATAAGATTCTGCCAGTTTCTTTCAATTGGTTAAAGAGCCTGTGATTTGGTATAGGCTATGGTTTTTTACGAAAGATTGGTCGCGTCCTCGCAAATAATAAACTTAGAAGTACGCAATTAGGGGAATTGTCTTTAATTACGATTTTTTAAAGTTTTTTCAGTCGGCTAGAGAGTGTGTGATTGAGGTGTCTTATCCTGTATGAAGTTGCATATGATACGGAACTGCAGTGGCGCATTACAATCTTAGCCTGCATAGAATGATGGCTTAATATGACTCAACATAGTCCCCCTACTGATAAATAGCCTTGGACGTGTTCGAAATGGTAACTTTTTTTCCCATAAAGACAAACACAAAGAGTTTATTTTGTGTAGTTAATAGCAATGCTTTTTTTGCACTTTTATCAAAAGTCTTGATATGAAATGAATCATGGAAAACCACTCATGTCAAACAGCTAATCCTTTTTATCGTTTCAGGGATCAGTGCATTTAAGTTAAATCTTTTCGACGTGATATCTCAAAGAGGTAGTAATCGAAGTTAACGAAAAACAAATATTATCTTTATTTTTAATGCCTCCTACTGTTCAAGGTTTAGTGGTTGAAATATATATCAGGCCGCACTTCAGACAGACACATCTCTGTACTGTTGAATAGAGTCATACATAATTTGAAAACACACTGTATTGGTAGAATGCTCCCGGAAAACACTTCACGACCATCGCCGAACTCTTATGTTTGCATGAGAAGGGAGTCATTTGATTTGAAAGAAATTACTTGGTTGGGAATACATTATATGAATATAATTGAAATATTGTTTAAATTGGCGTTAAGGGCTTGTAGAAATAAAACAAGGCTTCGCTTGAGAAAACAACACGTTCTCTGCTAAGAACTGGTCCAGGATCCAATGCAAGGTTATAGTAAGTTCTTAACGTTTGTGAAGAACTTACTACAACCTTGCATTGAATACCCGTAGTTTTCATACCTAAATGCACAGGATGGAATGCAACACCAGAGATAAACCATTGCGAACGCCAATTTTTATACGCGTCGCGCGCATGCGCGAAGGCGTATATAGTGATCGTACGGAATCCTTCTTTACCTATAGGGGCTTAATCACCGCCGAGAGTAAGAAAGTAGTTCCAACTTCTATGTTGATTGTAATCTGTCTATAACTGCGTGAGCTCTTATCAAATTAAATCGTCATTTTGTTAAATAACTCTTTCTTCCTTGGTTTGTTTTGGATGCGTCTGTGATGTGCAGGATGGTGATAAAAGGTAATGCAAACTATCCGCGTTAATTTCCAAACATCCTAGAACTTCTAGAAGAAGGTATCTAGCGGCACCGGATTACAGTCGAAACGGCCCGATGTCAAAATGTCCTACGTTCAAAACGGCCCGAAATAAGTCAAAACGGCAAAATTTTCGGTTTAAAGTGTTAAAACAGTGTAAACCTTTATTTGGGCCGTTTTGACTGATTGAAAAATCAACAATTGGGCTGTTTTGACCAATCCATGGCCGTTCTCATCGATCTCCGGGACGTTTTGACATGGGGCCGTCTTGACACGTTCCCACAGTACCCGTATCTAGGCCATGGGAATTCCCCCATCTATAAAGGAATCCCCAGTATTTTTTTACTCAGTGCAGAACAAAGTCCCTTTCTTTTATGATTTGCAAACTTCTTTTAACGACAGGCCTTGTGCCAGAAACGGCTTAGAAACATTCATGAAGAAAAACTGACAGTTATCAGCGATTTTATTTTGTTTCATAAATGCATGACCCAATTTCAGTAATAGGTTTCCGATTCGTTTGTTTGGTTACCAGAGGGTTGGGAACCAGTTCGCTTAGTGAAGTGAAAATACGGCTCCCGATTCTTTGCAGTAATATTGTTATGAAATAAAAAACGACATTGATTAACACATTTAAGCCGTTACTTTTATTTGAAAGCTGATTTTGTAATTGAACAGGACGGTTCATACTAAACAATAAATCTTTCATTTTTTCATTATAAGAAAGAAAAAAAATATTGCCTGATGTATAGCCGGGAAATACACCGTGTTTTTCGTTACCATTACTGACCATGAAGTGAGCGTGTGCATTTTACAATGGCAAAATGAAAAAGAAGATCTATTATCACCTTTTGCCCAATGTATTGGGGAAATACCTCTATTGTTTCAAATCCTGGAAGAAACACTAAATGTAGGTATTGTTGAGTAGATAAAAAAATCACCCAGATTAGAATGTATGATTGTTTACTTTGTTGTTGAGATCATTTTTTAGACTTACATCTCTCCGATCCGTTTGATCTACTCTTTTCTTGTGTTCCGGTTCCTGTTCGTAACACTCGGGCATGCCTTTGGTATGGCATTTAACCCAATATATATTTAATGCACTTTTAAAATTTTTCAATGATCTCTGACTGAAGCTGTATTTGTGCTGAAGTGTTTCTTAAATAACTTGTGACTGTGGCCCCTTGTAGATTGGTATCTTAACTAAAAATGCTTGTTTTCGTCTACAATATCTATTTTGTTGATAACTGGAATAATACTTTTTCATTTGATTAGAGCATTGGGTTTGAGTACCTCTGGAGTACTGGGACATGTCTTTTTTGACTTCTATTTTGATTTCTGCTATTCAACAGAAATGTGTTGGTTTGTCTTCAAAAATCCCTTAGATTTCTTTCAAATCCATTCGTACGCACAAACCTCTCAGACCATACTGCGACGCAGTTCAGGCCATTCTGGCCTTTGATTCTAATCTTGCAAGAACTACGCCTTGCTGTAAGGCTCCGTGTTAGTGTGAACGCAAATAAGGCATAGTGCGTAATAGGTGGTTTAAACATAATCTAATAACATAAACAATACAATTAGATAATTTTATTTGTAATATAATCCAAAGACATGGACATTTTACAAAATATCAAAATTAGTTTCAGACAGTTGCGGTGCTATAAAAGGATGGTAATGGTTGATGAGTAACATAGAACAAGGTTATGATCTTGTCAGAACGTTTGTCTCAAGATATTGCAGTTGTAAATAGATGTAGCTACTTCTAGATTTATTTTGTGTATTTTGATTGCATAAGCGTTTCGAACTTGTTAAAGTTGGCCAGCTATTGTAATATGGTTTGAAATATTTTCTGTAGATTTCACAATAAAACATGGAAGGACTATCCTGTTATTGACGAATGTGTGCTACGTTAATTGATACGTTAATTTGAGTAAATGTGGGTATTACGGTGTTCAATTCCGATACTCTTCTTTGTTCCTTTCCTGCTTATATAAGAGTTAAGAATTATATAGGAAATCTACAGTAGAGTTGACATCTACAGCATCTTTAGCAGATGATTCAAGATTTAGTGTGATAATTGAATAAAATGTTTTCAACGCGCAGTCTCCTCTTTTGTTACATTGCTTTTACGTTATAACGCACATACGTTATTCTAAATGTGTATGTAATGATATTGCAACAACTGACGCCTGGTTTTTTATTTCGATTTGAACAAAGCAACTATTGTTGAAAGAATTTATTAAAATTACTCCTATTAGTTAATTGTTGTCATTCTTCTAACATGAATCATGCCATAGTACTACGAAGCACGTATCTGATATTGTATCGACAGACAGTCGTATCGTTGATGACAAACCAAAATATCGTTTCTGCTTCAATACTTATGTTGGTCAGCGACCATATGCTCATGTCTCATATATTTTTATTGTTGTTTGTTAGTTCTTGCTTTTCTCATTGAATAGACCATTCCAAGTTTTTATGAATGAATATAAACGTGATAAGGAATTTTACATGTCTACTAACTTAAACAAGGAGAAGGGTTCATCTCAAAAATCATTATTCGTTTCCGAATGCTGCATTTTAAAATATTTCATTCACATATTATAAAACAATACTTCACAAACGTACCTGGAATTCCAGACCAATATCATCCATAATAGAATTAGAAACAATCCCACAACATTGGTTTCAATCGTTAACGCAATCTGTCACGTACATTTTCCCCACCGTATAACGTAACACTGTACATTTTCACATTATTACATGATTTTCCAATTAATTAAACCCAGCTGACAAGCCTTTTCCTTTCAATAAAGAATTTCACTGAACGCGAAATAGTTTAGAATGCGGTCCGTTGTGTTGTTACCGCGTGTAATGAGTTTAAAAGTTTGAAGATATAATCAAAATAGAATTACAATATACGAGGCACCGTGGCCAAGTCTGTGTACAATGTACGTATTGGATAGCCCGTATTGGAAGTTGTAGTATACATCGACATTAACTCTTTACCAAACAATAACGACATTTAACCACTTTGTTGCAGACGACTCTGGAAAGCATTGTGGGAAAAGGAGAAATTGCTCGTGACGAGCAATTTCTCCTTTTCCCACAATGTTTTCTGCCCTATCAGAAGATTATTTATCAATTTCATCCCATTTTGAAATGTCGTCTGCAAATTCTTTCAATTTATGACAGTCAAAAATTTGGCGTTTGGTAAAGGGTTAATCGAATAAACCCCATGCAGCCATAGGTCGACCATATCGTGCACTGTTGAATATTGGGCTGTTTTAACTAATTTCTTCATTATGTATTTTAGGATTCACTTATTGGAAGTTTTAGTAGACCTATACATTAATTGAATAACCCACCATGTAGCCTTAGGTATACCATATCGTGCAATGTTGAATTGTGTTTTTTTTAACTAATTTTGTTATTATGAAGTTTAGGATCACTCGTATTGGAAGTTATAGTATACTTCTACATTAATCGAATAACTTCCATGTAGCTAGCCTAAAGGCCTTCCGTATCGTATAATGTTGAATTGGACTGTTTAACACATTATGGAGTTTATGACTGGTCAAAATTGAAAGAAATTGCAGACGACTCTTCTTTATAATGAGAAATGAGTTTTAAATGCAATTGTATTATAGTATCAAGTGTCTTGCCGAAATTAAATTCAGTGGCAGACGATGGACTAACTAACATTTTCTTAGTGTTACTGGTTATAGATCATTCCGACGAAAGAATAAACTTCTCTTCAATAGCAATCCCTCAGTTTAATGCAGTGATTTCAAAATATTCTCTCGTCGGTACTTTAATAATGTCCGTATTGACGATTTTTATGTAGTCCTCACTTGTTTCACAATCGATGTAAAATCTACACGTTTAAATGAAAGGACGGTTTTTCATGGGGATGTGATACGAACACTCTTCCTCCTAAGTCTGTCATCGACAACCATATTGTTATTTACATTCGATCAAAGGGATGCTCACATTCCTAGCAACACTAACGTTGACTTGTACTTGACGCTTTAAACGCTTCTTTATCAGTTGGGCTTAATTTAGTAGTCGTTGAATATATGGATCAAATTGTTCTTTTTATCCATTTATGACCATTAACATTGATTTATAAGCATTGCTTCGTATTTGTAGTGCTCATAAACTTTGCTTCCTATCCATTTATGCCCATTCGTCTTCCGTCCTATCCATTTATGACCATTCGTCTTCCGTCCTATCCATTTATGACCATTCGTCTTCCGTCCTATCCATTTATGATCATACGTCTTCCGTCCTATCGATTTATGACCATACGTCTTCCGTCCTATCGATTTATGACCATACGTCTTCCGTCCTATCGATTTATGACCATACGTCTTCCGTCCTATCGATTTATGACCATACGTCTTCCGTCCTATCGATTTATGACCAAACGTCTTCCGTCCTATCCATTTATGACCATACGTCTTCCGTCCTATCCATTTATGACCATAACCATTGCTTGCTATCCATTCACGACCTAATGCTTTGCTTCCTATCCATTTATGACCGTACACCTTGCTTGCTTTCCATTTAAGGTCTTCGCTATCTATAAGTGACAACAGGCATTGCTTCCTATATATGTATGACCATGGGATTTTATCGTATCCATTTATGACCATAACCCGTGCTTAATAACAGAATAAGTGGAAATGTTGAAAAGCTTTCCTGTACCGTAGTTGTTGTATTAAGCAACTGCCATTATACAAAACATAGGTGGTGGTAGTAATTAATTTAGACACAAATAAGCAAACGTTTGCCGTATTGTACGTTGTTTAAACTCTGCGGATTTGCTCTATCAACAATATATCTATGTTTGCCAAGAGAAACGTCTTTTCCAAAAACATGATGACATGTCCTGGCATAGAGAAGACTCACATTGAATGTTATCTCAATTTCAATTCTTGTCTGCGAATCCTTTCAATTTTGGTCGATGAAAAGAAATGTCATTTGGTATAGATCAAGTATTAAATCGATGTCCGAGATTCAAGGTCCTCTATGACACTCGATCGCCACTCACCACCTCTTTTGTCTACATAAGTAAGGGCAAATAGTTGACCGAGCTTGCTTGAAATAGCCTCTTGTATTATTTGATAAGTCAAACAATTGGGTTAATCTTCAAGAATACCAAGAAATGAAAGGATAGGCCAAATTTGCAATAATGGGGACATTGAAGACGAGTATCATTTTGTTTTGAATTGTTAATAGTATGTTTCTATAAGAAAACAATGTTTAAATGAGTTTTATTACAAACAAACAAACATGCTTAAATTTGTCCAACTATTAAAAACATGCGATAAACGTTTTGGAAACTATCTTAAATTTGCTTTTAAAGAAAGAACATCTATCACACATAATATGACTAGATAGTTGTTGTTCATCCTCATTGAAATAGATGTAATCATTTAAAATGTGTTTGATTGTACTTTGATTATTGAACAATACATATCTTTATATGTTTTACACATGTGGTGGTCAAATAAAAGATATATATCTATCTTATTGAGAACATTTATAAATGTAGACTTGATAAGATGGATGTTTAAACACTTCGCTCCAAAATATCTCACTTTGTTCTTTTTGCTACAGAAAAACTGTAGACAAAAGGATAAACCGCTCCTAATGATTTTGATCAATTACAATGATTCTTAAAGTTCGGTCTTCAGACACAAACTTCTCGTGACTTCCAGTTCAGATTCAGTTACAACACCGTCTACTTATCTCGGAGTGATTAATCAACTCATTCAAATTGAATAATGGCTGCTTTCCCAGATGAACATAAAATGGTCAGGATTGAGAGACGAATATATAATGTGTCACCTATTTTCATTAATCGTCGAAAAGAATATTTATCGAGCCGGTTCTTCATGTTCATCTTAAAAAGCAGTCAGCTGGCTTAAAATAATTAAATATAAGTTAATAACACGCACAGACCGCCCCAATATGACAAATACTGTTGACAAAATTGTTCATCCCCAAGATTCATCCAATCCAACGCACCAACTCTCGGTACAAAGGTTCTAATTTTACGCAGACTTACTGAATGCTTTTCTACTAGAGTCGGCCCTCATATCGATGACTTACTGAAATAAAATAGGTCACATCACTGTTGTAATGAATCAATAATAAATGATCCTTGTCCATCTAGAATAGGACGTTACTCATCGAACATCTTGTCATCGTGTTAAGATAGTGCTCGTAACCTATAACTGTTTCCCCATATGATTATCTGACATCTCTTTAAACTCCGCACTATTTCGGGTTTTTACTCGCTAACAGAAATGGGCGAGGTGTTTCAAATGATTGTCAGAAACATCTACTAACTCCGAAACAATTCGGGTGTGTACTCGCCAACAAGGGATGGCGAAGTGTTTTCCTATTTGTTGTCGAAAACCACTACAAATTCATATGCGATTGTTCGTCTAAAACGGCGAGGAACATTTACGTGGATTGTACCTTAGATAGACTCGAGGGTGTTAACATGTTTATTAACTCGTTTCTTTGTATAGAAATAGCACATTGTCCAAATACTCATCTACGGAGAAGTACGCCTCTCTATTGTACGTAAAGAGGCCAATATAAAACGGCTATGTTTAATTATATACAACGTAAGATATTGATCGATTCAAATATTGCTACTTCGAACAATGTGCAAGTTTCGCACGCCAAGACCTTTTGTAGATATATATCCTTCCTCATACCGAAATATATGACTGATCGAAACCGAAAGAAATTTCAGGCGACAGGAAAGATGTTTTCGAAGGTTAGCTGAAGAAAACATAAAAAAGAGTTTCAATGATAACATTTCTCTATAAATTGGTTACTGGCTTTCGTAAGAAAGTATAAGTTGCTCGTTAAGCTCCAAAAGACTACTGCAGCAGATGTGTCAATGTTAAGTAAAATAGAATTCGGGATTAAGACAGACGCTTGAACATGTTTTGATGTCGCCTTTAACTGTCCTGTTGCGAGTTCGTAGTGGGAATGCTTTGAATATTTAACCAGATTTACTAGTAAAGTTAAGTTTTTGAATATTTATCACGAATTATAGCTATGGTCTGAATATTCTTATTAGGTCACAAAGATTTTTTTTTTTCATTTTTCATAGTTTGGACTGTTCAGGAAAACACATACGAATACCCTTTTCATACAAAAACGTTTAACGTTTCTTTTTAGTTCACAATGACAGAACCATTGTTTATGTCTCTTACACTGATTTGGTGATTGTGGAGTTCATTAACACTGGTGATTTCTGATTAGTGGAATGTTAAGTTCAATAAAGAAAAATAAGATTCATGTCTGCACTACCTTTGACATTCCTGCAATTTGGCCAAGTGTTAAAGAGTGTAAAATTATAAATGACGATTTGCTTTAAACGAAAAACAACATAAATATAACGTTAATACTGTTCCCCTTCGACTTCCCCTTATACAGTGCAATGACGTCTTTTGTTTTCAATTCCAAATTTAAAACATTATATTGGTGATATATGTTTCCGTTTTGGGTTGGCGAAAAGGTCTTTTTTCAATAAGGAATAAAACCAAGTTATTATTTTTTTTAGATTAGTGTCATAATGATATTGCTCTTGCTGGTGCCTAATTAAGGTATAACCAGTAATTAATGAAGGTCGTTTTATATGGACGCATTGACCCTGTTCCACCATATTTGAGTGTTCGAGATCAGTCGAATCTGAAGGTAATAGGCTCAGAAGACTACAAAAATATCGTCGAAAAAAAAAAGATTCAATCTTTATAATATAAGGCACTAACCATTGTGACAATGAGAAATTGTTAGTTTAAACTTATTTATTTTACATCGGTTGTGACAGAAGCTTGAAGCTTATTAAATTCACTCTCGATGACGCTAAACCAGTACTTGCCCGGATTTGAGGGCTAGTCTCGGCAATGTTCACCTCGCCTAATGGGGATTGAACTTGAGAAATTGTTCATTAGGAGCATTACACCCAGTTGTAATAGTTGCCTTTAAATACTATTGCAATAGATATGTGAAAAATAGGTTTTATGTACCGAAGGGTAAACCTTCTTATAGATTGATTGATGGACGATACTTAATCGAGAGCGATGGTGTGTCACTTCAGAATAGTATCGTGAAAGAAAAGTGACACTTCAAACATTTGATTTGGTTGCAAGCATGTTGACAAAAGAAGAAACTTTTAAGACTTTCGGATTTCAAGTCGAATGGTTCTTGTTATAGAGCCATACCGTTGTCTTTGTCCATCTATCGATGTACAGTATGTTGATACACTGAATACATCGCCATGAACCCGATTTCATTTCGACAGATCGCTTGCTATTTTTCAAAGTAAAGTGTTTTAACCTTCATATGTACAGTTGTTTAAAGGACCGAGTGGTTTTTACATTTAGTTCATTTTTTACACGGCCATATATACTGGGTAAACAAAATCTCACAGCCAGCTTGAATAGAGAGCAAACAATTCCTTTGGCTTGGTAATTGGAAACACTTTAAATAAGTGCCGGGGTGCCTGTCCCACAGAGGTTTGCATGATAGAGTTCCTCTTAAAAGTAAATATAAAGAGGATCTGAGTACCTCAGAAAGCGATATCTTGGACGTGCACGGAAGTTGAATTTCGTGCATAATCTTTATCGTACTTTTTCTTTAAATGCATGTCGACTTTTCATTCACAAAAAAAATACCTAAGCGATTCAAGGGTTAGGACGACTTTGTATATATGGGTATTTTTCAAAAAAATGGCTCCTTTTCTGTCCATAAGTAAAATATTGATAAAATTCAACTTCATTAATGAATTTTTACTTTGCAAATCACTTTATTGTATAAGTGATTGCCTTTTCCACTGTAAAAAATCTTAACCTGACCCAAATATTTTGATTTAGAAAATATTTTATACTTTTCATATGACAGGCCAGCTAAAAAGGGTCTGTCCATGATTTGAATCTGTTCGTTAGGTCAAAGATTTATGTTGGATATACAGTTACATCAAGTTGTTTTCAGCAATGATACTGTAAAACAACTTTTCTTTATTATTCTAGAAACATTAAATCACATAAAATCATTTTGAAATGGGGAGAAATAATGTGTTTTATATGTGTCCGTGATTCTTTGTCAGTCCTGTTACTGTTAAGATTTTTTAGCATCAAATCATGAATGCTTTTGAAATTTTGATACTCATAATAGTTTGATTATGACATTATTTCCTTTTTAACAAAATGGATATGTCATATTTGAAAGAGCGATATCACATCCAAGACAAGGAGTGAAAGAAGTGAACGGTAAGTAATCTTACATTTTTCGCTGTCAAAACTGTTACCTACTTTAAAGTGAATTCAAAAAACATATTCAGAACAGTTTTACATGCACTGATGTCCTTAAGTGGGGAAGTTTGCACCAACATATGATAAACTCAGTCGAGGTCAATGCGTCCTTTGTACCTTCACATATAAGTTAAAAAGTCTATCCTGTTACTGTCTTTCCTGTTACTGTAACATTTGTAACAGTAAAGACATAGTAGGTAACAGGAAAGACAAATACTTTTATACATTTACATTTTTGGGGTATATTTTTTTATTATTCTTGCAATTTACCCATTCAGTTATCTAAACATCAATAAGACAAATCATTTAAATGTTGTTTTAATATGTATGACACATTTTCTCCCAGTTACATAGACATTTATTAATTCGGCAACAGGAAAGACTATTTATGTAACAGGATGGACAACATCTTTAGAAAAATGGCAAATTATGTTAACATTTTCCGTATAACATAGAATATTGACTTGTGTTGTATCTAAAA
Source organism: Cerastoderma edule (assembly GCA_947846245.1). Classification (NCBI taxonomy): domain Eukaryota; kingdom Metazoa; phylum Mollusca; class Bivalvia; order Cardiida; family Cardiidae; genus Cerastoderma; species Cerastoderma edule. Next base: position 34,255,790 of record OX401412.1, read on the forward strand.
TAGTTTATGTAAATTGTAGTAGCATTTCTTTAAGAAAATATTCTAATTTTTTGCCACTGTAAGAGTCATAATAAATATTGTGGTGACAGGAAAGACAAACGGGTAACAGGAAAGAATATCATGGTAACAGGATTGACATACTTATTTAACTATGTCGAATGATGTAAACCTGTCTTTATTATGTCAAATGTTGATTTGTACAGTCTTCAAAACATATTTTGAACTGAAATTAATGTTTTATTTCGTAAAATGTAAAGTATTGATAAATGCATTGCTTTTAGAGTCATAAACATTTTCTGATAACAGGAAAGACACAATGGAAACAGGATTGACAGTCAGGCTAAACAGTTAATGGTTATGTTTCTTGACAAGCAGAAATAAACTAAATCTGTGGTCATGTGGGTTATTTCCTGTAACAAGAAGTGGTTTAAGCAATATTATATAGAAAAATCTTAAGCTTTGGAATGGTAAAGATGCATAGATGGCAGTAACAGGAAAGAACATGGTGGTAACAGGAATGGCACAATCACTTAAATAAATCATATGTGTAAAGTTTATTCAATATTGTCTTATTTCACATTCAAAGTATTTTTTTATAAAACTTGCAGATTTATGAAGCATGAGAGATTTTTTTTTCTTAGATGGCCTTATCTGCTGCTGAAATGCAAAAGGAGGTATCGGTACCTGTGCAAAGAAGAGATGCCGATGCTGAGAGGAGGAGTAGATATTTGAAAAAGGAAAAAGAAAAGTACTAGGAAGACAAAAAAATGGGGAAAAAGAAAAGTGTAAAAGACATGAACTGCAGGGAGCAAAGAGCCCTTAAACGAAAACAGAAACTTTATCAGAAAGAAAGAACTGATTTGATGGGTGATATTCATGATGTTAATCAGGTTGCGGATAATTTGATAATGCCTATCATACGTCTGGTGATATTGATGATGCTAGTATAATGGTTGTTGATGTAAACAATTCTGGTGACGTTGTTGGTGATGCAGATGATGCAGGTCGGCTGTTGGCTGATATGGACGATGCTGGTCAGGTGGTGGGTGATTTGACTGATTCTGGTCAGGTGGTTCATGATGCATATGATGCAAGGCGGCTGTTGGCTGATATGGACAATGATGGTGGGTGATTTGACTGATTCTGGTCAGGTGGTTGATGATGCAGATGATGCAAGGCGGCTGTTGGCTGATATGCACGATGCTGGTCAGGTGGTTGGTGTTTGACTGATTCTGGTCAGGTGGTTGATGATGCAGATGATGCAGGGCGGCTGTTGGCTTATATGAACTATGGTGGTCAGTTGGTTGGAGATGTGACTAATTCTGGCCAGGTGATTGATGATGCAGATATGACAAGGCGCCTTATGGCTGATATGAACAATATTGGTCAGTTGATGGGTGATTTGCCTGATTCAGGTCAGGTGGTTGATGATGCAGATGATGCAAGGCGGCTGTTGGCTGATATGGACGATGATGGTGGGTGATTTGCCTGATTCTGGTCAGGTGGTTGATGATGCAGATGATGCAAGGCGGCTGTTGGCTGATATGCACGATGCCGGGCAGGTGGTGGGAAATGTGGCTAATTCTGGTCAGGTTGTTGATGGTACACATGATGAAGGGTGGTAGTTGGCTGATATGGACGATGCTGGTCAGTTGGTGGGTGATGCAGATGATGCATGGCGGCTGTTGGCTGATATGCACGATGCAGGGCAGGTGGTTGGTCATGTGGCTAATTCTGGTCAGGTTGTTGATGATACACATGATGAAGGGTGGTAGTTGGCTGATATGGACGATGCTGGTCAGTTGGTGGGTGATGCAGATGATGCATGGCGGCTGTTGGCTGATATGGACAATGCTGGTCAGGTGGTTGGTCATGTGGCTAATTCTGGTCAGGTGGTTCATGATGCAGATGATGCAAGGCGGCTGTTGGCTGATATGGACGATGCTGGTCAGTTGGTGGGTGATTTGCCTGATTCTGGTCAGGTGGTTCATGATGCAGATGATGCATGGCGGCTGTTGGCTGATATGAACAATGCTGGTCAGGTGGTTGGTCATGTGGCTAATTCTGGTCAGGTGGTTCATGATACAGATGATGCAAGGCGGCTGTTGGCTGATATGAATAATGCTGGTCAGGTGATGGGTGCTTTGACTGATTCTGGTCAGGTGGTTGATAATGCAGATGATGCAAGGGGACATATGGCTGATATGGATGATGCTGGTCAGGTGATGGGTGATGTGGCTAATTCTGGTCAGGTAGTTGGTTATGCAGATGATGCAAGGCGGCTGTTGGCTGATATGGACGATGTTGGTCAGGTGGTGGGTGATTTGGCGGATTCTGGTCAGGTGGTTTGTGATGCACATGAAACAGATAGGATGGTGGGTGATTTCAGTGCTTCCTGTCAAATGGTTGGCCAAATTTTTAAAGATGCTAGTGATCTATCTGATAACAGAAGTATAACTTTTACTAATTTCAATGATAAAGAGAGCGAAATGTCTTTGTTGATAGACAAGATCGTTATTGTAGAATATGATGACAAGCCATATACTGGAAAAGTTATTGAAACTGCAAAAACTGATGTTAAGGTAGTCTGTATGAAACAGATTGGCATGAAACTGTTTTTACTGGCCTGGGAAAAATAGGCTTGATGTTTGTTGGTATGATTCAAATGCCATACTTGCAATCTTACCACCACTCGAAAAAATGCCAAGTAACGATAAACAATATAAAATGAACAACAAGGTTTGGGATTATTATGTAACAAATCTTAATGATTTAATTAAAGAAATATGAATCTGGCAAATGAAAGAGCCCTATTGCAATTTACATCTATAGTCTGCATGTGCAAAATGCACTATATTTCTTCAAGATCAAACTAAAGTTTCAAAAAGACTCTCTTAGAGATGTGTGCTTTTCACGTAATAAATGTTCAAAACATGATATTCACAATTCTTGTCACTAAACCAAGGACCTATAATTTGATTAAACCCAGTTTTTTTGTTAATTATTGGAAAGTTTTGCACCTGTCTGTTCTTCTTTGGGAAAGCTGGTTTATAAATAAACGAGGAATAACCCCGTTTAAACGGTCTGCAAAACATGTGATTTTAACGTTATTTATCTTTTCTGTACTGTTTTGAGCAGGGTTGGGAAGCTGTCAATAACAAAGTTCTAGTTACTTAAGAAATCTGTGCTTTTGTTTTTACAGTTGAAGACAATTTATTTTAAATAGTTAAAATCTCAATCTCTGTTTGTCAATCCTGTTACCAGTTGTCTCTCCTGTTACCGATTGTCTTTTCTGTTATCGGAACATACGTTTTAGCTTTTTACTGCTGATAGCCTGAGATATGCTCTTGTAAACTTTATCTTGGAACATTGACATTTCATAACTAATAATATACAGTGAATCAAGCTATATATTAGAGCAACATTGTCAGGTAAGGTTAAATAAAGAAAACAAAAATGTGATAAATTGTTTAGTTTGGGTTTATTTTCTTCAATGTTCAACAGATGAGCAAAGAAATAGTAATGCATGCTGTTTTTTCTTAACATACACATTTTGAGAGTTCAGTAGGCTATTTTATTTTGATATTTACCCATTTTATCATAGATAAAAATAAAAAATAGTAACAGTAACAGGAAGGACATATTTTCAATATCAAGTTTGTTAAGGGTCGTTTTATTCCTATTTCACAATAAAATTAAGCTGTACTATTGTATTTTCTGCAAAGTATATACTTTGAATATACATGTTAAGAATAAAAAGTAAAGATTTAAAGAACTTTGTTTTTTGTTTTTGTCCGACCCAAAAAGGGCCATTTTTTTGAAAAATACCCATATAGAAGTAAAATACCGAATCTTTGTGAGACAGGCCTCTGGACCTTGAGGTGAATGACAGAGTAGGGTATAATTCAATGGTGTAGGTACTCATTATATTTGAAACATTACAATAAAAAAGGAATATGCATAACAATCAACATCATCTTCATTATCTGATGTACAAATCCTATTTTATGGGACGAAGGCGTCATTGTCCATTGACCAGTTACGTACTTTTACCCTTTTAAAGTTGGACTATCAGCAAGTTACATTGAACGTTTAAAGTGCTGAAAGGCTTGTGTCCAAAAATAATTTATATATGATTTAAGAACAGCAAAAGAACAATTTACATCCTATATGATGTCCTCGGATATGCACGTACGCTGAGCCTACAAGTAATTATTGTTCAAACTTTCAACAACTCACAAGTAAGGAAGGACGTGGTAACCAAAAAGAACACGCTTTTAGAAGTCATGTAAATCCGAATCACCAAGTCGCAAAGCTATTTTCTTTGATTATTTGTGAGTCATTTTTATGTCCAAGTAGAAAAAGAGGATTACTAGTACACAATATTCAAAATTCGAGATAATGGAATTTCAAATTGCTTCCGTGTCGTTTTGATTTAAGCCAAGGAAAAAAAATCATTTTATTCCAAGCTGTCTGTTGCAATTTGTTTTCGTTTGAAATATCATTTTCTTTTGACAATTTGATAGGTTCAGACAGTACACATTGTCCCAGGGGGTTCTTTCCGAATTTAGAACACATTTCAATTGCAATTGTTCTTTCGTTCACAGGTCGAACTTGATAGAGCATAATATTGGGCGATGTATTGCAAGGATTGAATAAAGTAGAAAACTTTACTACAAAAATGAGAACTTGCATGTCATTACACCTACTAGAACTAATTCAAAGACCCGCAATGCGTTGTCACTTTTCCTTTAGATCAATTTCCCATTCTTTTCGCTATGTTTTCCTCTTTCATTCTTCTTCAGAGAGTGCATGAAATGTTTATCAAAAGGGGTAATACATTAGTATTGAATGGCGATACAAATTAAAACGGGGTTCGTATTATCCCAAAAGTCATTAATATTGATGGCTATCTATCGACCAATTGATTAATCTTTCACGATGGTTATCTCATACGGTATTACGACAATATCCAATAATTCTTAAGCTTTGTTATTCCGGTTTGAATGTCATGTAGAACCAATGATTACTCGTTTAACACACCTTCAGTAAAGGACATATTAAATCTGTCGTGTGTCAAGAAGAAATTGCCCCTCGAAACAAACAAGTTTTTTCCGCTTTCTTACAACGATTTTTTACAAAAATAAAAACACCATTGATTGAATATACCAGTTTCTAAAGAGGGCTTTCTCGCATATTGTTTTTTTGAGTAACAGAAAGGATGATTAAAAAAACACATCTTGTTATGGATAAATGATACGACTAGGAATACTGTTTGCTGTAACAGACATTAAAATGGTGATATAAACAATTCAAATCGTGTATCCATGATACGACCATGAATGAGCACACAAAGCTTAATTAGAACAAAATGTGGAAAATCTGTTTTTGCCTGAATGTTTGCAACATTAGCCTAATACAATTAAATGAGTTTAGATATACGTGTTTGATGCAAGAATGTGATTTTTGACATTAGATAAAAGATCTTTAGCGAATCAACATAATTATTATTCAATATGTACTGAGATTGCCAAATGACCTGTGAAACAGTTATTGCTTAAACGCTAAACCCCATGAGTGTTTTAAACACCAAAGCCAGTTTTTTTTCCACGACCAGTGCAACTAAAACACGAACATGGTACAGTATGAAGAAGAATGTTTGAAATTCTGTTATTAAGTAGAAGTCACTTTGACAAAAGAATGAATTTCTCATGATGAACAATTCGTTCTTTTATTAAAATGACCCCTCCCACATTCTACTGAACGTACATGGAAATGTTTATCTATGGGATTAAACATTCAATGGCCATACATATTGTATAGACAGGACTCTCAAATAATTTACACATATTGTCTAGTGGTAAAGTAAATCATTTCTTGAATTATGTCTAACACCATATGTCAACACTATTTGAAGTTGCATTTCGACAAGGCAATGCTACAATTAACACCGGATTTACTGCTGTTTACCGATCGAGAAGTCAAAACGGTAGAAAAACAAACAGATATTGACTCGAAATTGAAGTAGGGGGTACTTCACTCGCATCGCACGAAAATGAGCCGTTGAAAAATTAAGTACAGAAGTTTATCTATACCTCGAACTTCTTATTGTCGAACTCCTTTATACGTCGAAGTAAATACGGGGTCCCAAATTATTTGTACTTTATTTCTATATCTTTATATTCCGAACAATTATAAGTCGAACTATTTTATGCCGAATATTGTCAGTGGGCCACTTGAACATCAAGGAATAGAAATTCTACTGTAAATAAGCCATCGAAGCGGACCAGACTGCATGCTTATCAGCAACTCCACTATTAAATTGACTGTATACAAAGGGATACAGTTATTAATGAATATCCTCTTTCATTTACTCTTGAAGATATCCCATACATGTTTACAGATGTCTCATTTGTCCCGCCAGAATGCCGATGCTTTATTTACCCGTCTTGACCGGCCATTGTGCGGACCTAGTAAGTAAGGGTGGCTTCACCATTCCAAGATGTTCCATGTATCACATTATAACTGAACAACTGTAGATGCGACATAGAGAAGACCCAACGTAAACAAGTAAACAAACAGGACTTATTTGTTCTTTATGATAGTAATATAGCTAAAAATTGTTGGTTTGAAAAACGAAAAGCCCAATAAACCCCAGCATAAAATGAGACTTGTGTATTTTGCAGAATATACACATACCTGGATGAAGACAAAGCGACCTCTATCGATGTTAATATTAGGGAGGGTCTTTGACTCCGTATCGGCACCACTATTGTCTTGCTTCCTTCCTTTCTTTTCGATGTTTTCTCCTGTCTTGATAACTTTGTTCGTTTTGTATTTCTCTCTGTCAATAACTTTAGTACATATATCTATCCCTCGTATATCCATTTTGTCAAAGAATTATTTCCATTAGAATCGATTCATTTTCACTTTTGTGCGTTAATGTTTCTTTTAATCAGTTTTTGTATTCCGTTAAACATGGTTTTCTTTCCTCGTATCCCTTGTACAAATGGAGGAATTTCTTTCCTTGTTTCGTTTGTTGTTTTGCTAAAAAGCTAACAATGATTATAGACATTTTCAAAAAACTGATACAAAATATCTTGCCAATATCTTTAACAAATTCACTGTGGAGATCGAATCACGCTATAAAATGCATAACGCCTCTTAAAAGGCATGTATTTCAGTCATAAAATTAAACATTGTAAAACAGAAAGAAATTTATGCTTCTTATCACATAAAGAATATTAAAAGAAGAAGCACAATAAAAATCGCGATTAAACGCCGAATTCCTTTTCGAAAATTGTGATTCAATTGAAGAGGAAATTTCTCAACTAAAATATCGCAAAATGGAAGGATATGCTACTTCTTATCTCATTAAGAATATTAATAGAAGAACACATGACCGAAGTACAATTTCAGTCATACACTTATTGAACATATTCACTGCTGAAATCGAATCACTCGATAAAATGCATTTCGCCTCTCATCAAAATGCACTACGTTAAAATCCAGAAAAAAGCCATGGCATTTACCCATTAAACTGCATGGCAGTAATTAAAGTTTGTTTGACATCGCACGCAGACGAAAACAAACATAATCTGTCTATAATAAAACGAGATTTTGAGATAAGTCAATACCGTACCATGATAGATGGTTGTGCACGCGTGTCCTAACTCTCGAAGAATGTTCATTAAACCCTTATTACTCTTAATAGTATCTCGTTTTGGCGTATTTACTGCAGTAGTTCTTTAAAAACCCCTGTGACGAAAGGATAAATTGCTCTTATAGAGCAATTTATCCTTTCATCACAGAGGTTTCTATCCGATAATGTATGGAAATATGTACGTATGTGTTGATTGATGTTTGTGTCGTCTTCTGATCTTTTGAATTTAGACCAGTCATAAATCCTATATGATGGTATGGGGATAAACCCTTTCATTGTAGCATTGATCAATCTCAGTATGTTGCATTTTTAATAAGGGCTGGTTATTTTATATCTCTCTTTCTAAAACCATATCATAAATCGACATACATCTAAATCCGTGTAACAAGAGGAGAAAATGCTCATGTTGAGCAATATCATCGTTATATCTCATTGTTTTCTTTTCGGAAGCAATGTCTGCCACAATATCTTTGCACACGTTAAAAGGTGGTGTGTATGATTAGGAAGGAAGTGTTAAATACCCAATAATCGTTACAGTGCGATGAAAAGCATATCGCAATCTCCCACTGATTTTGTTTACACCTTGCGCTCTTTTTTTTACTTTAAACTTCTTTAAAACCCTTTTACCTGTAGAAACATTTGATAACTTGCCTATATGGGTGATTTTCAAAGATATTAGGGCCACTATTCCTCAGTGGTACCTATGGTTTCATTATATTGTCCTGTGACACCTCATAGCTTTAGACTAGTACTGGTGAATCCAGGAAAGCCGTTACTTGATCGGATAAATGTTGAAACAGCGGTTAAACCAAGTATAAACAACCAATTCAATATCATATGATCTACTTGTCTCGTTTTCCGTAGTTTTGATCTGACGAGAAAGAGTCAGCGGACTGTAAAGAATATTGTACCGCACAGGTTATGAAATACCAAAAGCATTGAAATACGTGCTGACCGTTGCGATTTAACATAATTACTGCTGAAAAGGGCAATAAACCAATCTCCAACAACAATAACGACATTTGCGATGACGCTAGATTCGACGTAAGATGTCAGAGGGTCATTATTATTGCATAGATACCGAGTACGTTTCTCAAAGTTAAAGCCGTCTCTGCCACTGACACTGTTGTTTTCAAACAAATGTGTTTTTTGTATATTTAAAGGCACCATGTTCAAAGCGATCCAATATTCTACGGAAGATTTCCTTCATATCATAAGAATATACGCATTCACACAAGATAGTACAGCCTTGGCAACGTATGGTGCTCATATAATTACGGTAAGTTACCCAATCATGTATCCATGTTAAAGTATAAGGTAGCGTTTTACTAAACATTTTAAGCTAAAAATATGCGCAAGGTTAAACAGGTAAACAAGGTAAACCCCTTTTATTCAATAGTGAGAAAAGCAATATTTCAAAGTAACATACCATTGGAATCGTCTCTTCGAGACACTTTCCAATGACGTGTCACATTACAATTTTGTAATTTTGGTCAAAACAACATAAATATTAGGCTACTCGATTCAGACCTACGCAAATGTCACCTCTAAGTCATTTGATTTGACAAGAAGGTACCCAAACCTTTCAATTTATATTATTTTTTTGCGGAACTGCTTAAATATTCACACAATAATGCTCATGATAGGGAGACGTCGACGTTTGTAAGGTTTCTAGATTGAATACTGCCAACCCAACACAATCACACATCAAATCACACCATTAGGGGATCTACGCATTAATAATCGAATACATTTGCTAGGGAAGTCATATTTGGGCCTGTCGTAATGATTTGTAAAAGTGCAAGTAACACTTTGTATGTGTTATACCAAAATATATTTGAATGATATCAACATACACCAATGAATTCGTATGATCGAAAATGCACTTCCGGTTTTGTTTTTCCTTGTAAGAAGGATAAAAAGAATATCATGCAATCGCGGTTAATGATATTTAACCAGAATATTTTAAATAGGATGTTAAAGCAATTCTGTGACGAGGCTGTAGAAACTAATTTATGAATTATTGATCGTACACAGGTTATATTTTGTCCGACGTTTCTTCTTCAATGATTAGCATAAATTGTTTGTCGTCACATCAAGAATGATAATACAAATTATGGGATGTTTCTTTTATTATTATGAAACGTACTTTTTTCCTTAAGAACCCTTGGCCCAATGCTAAACTATTTTTTTTTTAATTTTCTTTATCAAACAGTATCGTTTTACAGCCTATCTATGTATAGATTTGTGAAATTTATAAAGCAGTGTTTATCGATATGAATGAATCGATTTTAAAGGATTCATAAACACGTAATTAATCCTTAATCGAATTCGATCAAAAAGTGGGAACCTGAATATGACACGGGTATCGAATTTTATAGTCAGAAAGAAATTACTTCCTTCGGAATTAATTGATTTCAGACTTCAAAGGTGCGCCAATACTGTTGATTCTTTGAGTATTTTGATCATTTTTTCACTCCTCTTACTAGAAAAAGCTTAACGTACAGTTACAAACTATGACTGTTTGTAGCTTTCATGGACATTCAAGTGTTCGAAAATGGGGACTCAATCTGTATTCTGATCATTCTCGGTTTCTTCTAACATGAAACGTCTAACAAAATAAAATCATGGATTGAAGATTTCAACAAGATCCCAATGCCTTATTACGGAAGATATTTTCAGTGTTCTGATTTTGCACGGTTTTTTTAAACTGGAAACCCCTTCTGCTTGAATGGAAAGGTTGCATACTTTATACTTTCAATAATTTTATGGCGTCCAAATACTCGAAAGAATTCTTTCAGTGTTTCGATCATTTGGGTTCTCTCGAATGAGAACATCCAATGTTAAGTTACTTGGATTACATACTTCAAAGGGGTCCGAAATCATTTCGATTTTCCTTTCAAATCCTGTTTACTTAGCCCTTGACCGGTATAATTAATGGTTGCTTTACACATCTAAGCATACCTCAACTGTCTGATCAAGGCAATGTTAAGACTCATATGTTTCAGACGTTTTGTTTTAAACGTTTCCTAATGGACTTTGTGAAACCGCTATTTCGAGGATTCAGTGCAAGACTATCGTAAGTGCTTCATGTTTGTGGAGCACTTAGTATAGTCTTGCATTGAACCCCCGATTTGTCATAGTTCAGTTCAGTACGTCATTAACAAATTGCTCAAATATATCATTCTTGCTTTGAGAGAATTTACGAGTGGTCCAAATTGAAAGCATAGAAAGACATTAAGAAGGCGTACAGAAAAATCAATTTCATAACGGTCTGTGGTTGAAACAATTTTGGCAAGGGGATATATTGCTCATAAGTACGGATTTATATTAATGTCATAGTTGTTTCTAAACACTTCTGCATCAGTCACGACAATGAGGTATTTTGGTTGGTCGAAAATGCAAGCACATAGAGACGACAAAAATGGCATAGAAAAGCAATTTCTATGAAGTTTTGTGTAGAAACAAAACAAATGGATAATTTGCTTATCAGGAGTAATTTGAGTTATTGTCTCAATGGTTTCTAAACACTTCGACATCAGTCCCAACAATAAGGTATTTTGGTTGGTCGAAATTGAAAACACTGCCAGACGTCAAACATGGCGTGAAAAAAAGCAATTTCTGAACAACTAAAAACGGATAAATTGCTCATTATAAACAGTATCTAATGTTGTCACAGGGGTTTCTAACTAGATCTGTAACAGTCACGACAATGACAATGACTTAGGTATTTTGGATGGCCGACAATGCAAGCACAGAGAGACGACAAATATAGCGTGAACAAAGCAATTTCTTTAACCCTTTACCAAACATCAAATTCTACTGTCCCAAATTCAAAGAGTTTGCAAACGAGATTTCAAAATGTGACGAATTTTGAGAGTTCTCTTCTGATAGAGTAGAAAACATTAAGGGAAAAGGAAAAATTGCTTGTAACGAGGAATTTCTTCTTTTCCCACTATGTTTTCTAGAGTCATCTGCAACAAAGTGGTCAAATGTCGTTATTGTTTGGTAATGCGTCAAGGTTTTGTGTAGAAACAGTTGTGGCAAATGAATAAATTGCTCATTATGTTTAACCCATAATATCGTCACAGTGGTTTCAAATTACTTCTGCATCAAGCACGACAGTACGGGCGGGGTATTGTTGTGTAAGGGTTAATGCGTTCAAAGTATTTTAGCTATCGAATCAATTTCTAAAATCTTTCTCAAAATTCCATCGTTGTTGATGTTCGAACGCTTGAATACGAATTCAAAGTAGTGTGGTTTTGTTTAACCCTTTCCCAAACAATAAATTTCGACTGTCCCAAATTGAAAGAGTTTGCAGACGACATTTCAAAATGTGATGAAATTGAACAAAATTCTTCAGAAAGAGCAGAAAACCTTGTGGGAAAAGGAAAAATTGCTCGTTACGAGCAATTTCTCCTTTTCCCACAAGGTTTTCTAAAATCGTCTGAAACAAAGTCGTGAAATGTTGTTATTGTTTGGGAAAGGGTTAAGATCGAGTTGTTTTCGTATTAAGGTCAGAGATCGATCGTTATCATATCTTTAACCATCGACCTTCGTTTTTGAAACGAGTCAGGTCAAGTTAAAAGGGGCAAACGTGTTTTTTTTGTGACAGAAAAGGGGATTTGTTTCTACCTTGTCTAATAAGTCACCAACGATAAACCTATCCAACATAATAAATGATAATTAATTATTTAATGGTTGGATAACGTATTTGGGGTAAATTGTTTTGTAACATAAAACTAAATCGTATAATTAAAGCACTTTGTACTTTTTGGTACACTTGTTTCATGTATCGCCTGTATACGAAATGTATATGAGAAAAAGATTTGACTGCCTCGATTAACCTGATGAAGATTTATGCAAACCGATGTCTTATCTCAAAGTTAAAATGACAATTCATAATTGATTAAAAGTGTATAGAATCGAAATTTGGAGAAGGTCGGTTACACATTTTATTTATTTCTATTATGATAAATTCATCCTTCTTCACTGTGATTTCTCAATTATTGTGTGGCAGATGCCGTAAATAAAGGTTTTATGGAGTGTTCGACAAAGTAGTCAGAAAGCATATTTTGACAATTCGGTGCCATACTGTTATACATCATTGAGTTCAGAAAGCTTTTGCTCGAATTTGATAATCAATCTGGTCGTTAATTTGATTGTATGACCAAGTTGGTTGTTTTACCCATCCTTTCCTCATAATTAACGCTCATATTAACATATATGCAGAAAATATAGGAGACACCACTGTGTCTTCTTTTAAAACAAAGATGTCTAGCTATTATCTTAATATGTTTTTGTTTATATTTTAAAATCTAACAATCCTGACTGCTATTGCTTTCGCTCCCAACTACTCATTAAATCCAATACCAAGAAGTCGTCAAAACAAAGCAGGGAATCGACTTGAAAGTGTTATACTTTCCTTTGTTTTTCTGTTTTGAAAATTGTCCGAATTCAAGTGAAAACATTTTGTTTATACGAAGTTATAACGTATAAGGTCTACTTATTATATATACGGTCTACTTGGTTCACCAATGCATGTTCTTGTATTTGACACTTTACAAAATCATTGTGATCCTATTAACCTGCTGCAGACAAGGTCTTAACTTATTGCAATGATGACTTATAGGTCATATGAGTTCAATCTTTCTTTTAACCAAACACTATTGTTTAACCTTACGAAAAGAAAGTGTTTCTTATCTAAAGGACATTGTATTCTTTTTGTATTTTTTCTTTCAATTTGGTAATAAAAGATAAAAAGTTAATAAAAGATATAAGTTTTTTTTATTTGGTATGCACTCTAATGCCAGTGTTATTCATCGAGAAAATCAAGTTTATAAATAGGTACTATAAACATGTATTTATGTTTATTTTACCACATAGATGGTCAAGTTCAAATTTCGGTTGCTGTGAATATTGATTTTAAATGAGTTTGTTTATGGTAAATGTTCCAGCTGACAAAGTAATGTGCCGGATGCCGCAATTTAACTGAATTAGTATTGACAGAAAAAAAAAGAGAAAAAAGAACGTCAATAAGATAAAAACAAAGGAAGGGTCAAGAGTGTTTTCTTTTATTCAACAGGGGCAGGGTTATTAAAATAACTGGACTTTCATATTGATAGTTTTCGTATCAAATTCTTAATGGATTTCTTATGCTCCTAGATGGATATCAATAAATCATTCAGACATTTGTAATAGCATTTTTACATGCTTGAAATTACGATTTGATAAACTATTTAAATGGAGTATTCGCTTTTCGATCATGTTTGCTAATTTGGACCCGAATCAAATTAAGTGTATTATTCATGACCTCATGTTAACGTAAATGCGTTGTTACATGAATATAAATGCTAGACTATATTTTGAAATCATGTAGATTTATTAGTTTTGAGAAACTGTTGTGACAAAGGAAACAATTGCTCACCAACAGCAGTTTCTTTCCTTTGTCACAATGGTTTCTTAAACCTTAACAACTGACGTATGTTAATAAACAATTTGTTTTATATGAAGGAATGATACTTTACTTCACTTTACGTATGTAAAAAAGCCAATATTTCATACTTTAGGTACATAAATAAACGAGTTATTTTTGTCTAGATGAAGGAATGATACTTAACGTATGTAAATAAACGATGTGCTTTTCTGTATTGAGGAATAATCATTTACTTTACTTAGAATTTGTAAATAAACGAGTTCTTTTTTCTATATGAATGAATGATACATCACTTTACTTGTGTAAATAAACGGGTTCTTATTTCTATATGAAGCAATTATACACCTGTTTTAGTTAGTCAAGGTTCGTTTGTGTGTTATCCCATTACCAAACAATAACGACATTTGACCAGTTTGTTGCAGACGACTTTGGTAAAAAAAACTTTGTGAGAAAAGGAGAAATTTCTCTTAATGGGCAATTTCTCCTTTTTTCAAAATGTTTTCCTGCCTTATCAGAAGATCGTTTTTTCAACTTCGTCATATTTTGAATCGTCTGTAATCTCTTTCATTTTGGGACAGTCAAAAATTTGGCGTTTGGTAAAGGGATAAGGGTGACATGATTAAAAATAACCAATACCGTATCATCATGTCGTTTGATCTATGGAAGTCTATAGAATTCAGTGAATATGCAAAGCGTGCAGCTGATCTCATTTTAACGATCAAATCTATTCTGAATATTCGATATATTGTTATTAGCCGGGTCATGTGATGTAAGGCCTCGTTGAAAAGGTTGGCTAGATGCAATAACGCGAGTTCACCGGTTTGAAATCATAAGGGATTTATACGGACCAGAGTATCGTTTAACAGGACAATTTTAGGAATTTATTTGCGTAAATTAAAACTGATAAACATGGTGGTATAAATAATCTTAAATATAAAACTACAGGGTACTGGTTTATTAAATTTTGGTAATAGTTGTGTATGACAAGCTGATAATCATCGGTAGTATCTGAAATAAGTACAATATTGCGATGTCACACGTCAGTGGAAGCGTCTCGGAGAGACGATTCCAATGACGTGTTACTTTGCAATATAGGTTAAACCATTATTATCATAAGGGGAGGGAGATATTAGTTTGAACTTATGCAAATGTTTAGTAAAACGGTACCTGCGAGGGACTTGTCGAAAAATTTAGTTTTCAATTCGTTAAGATAAGTATTGAACTATAATATGGTACATACAATTAAACCTTTGTTTACACACAATACGCTCGAAACCAAGAGCTATTTGTGAAGCTTAAAACACAGCAGCTTTGCCGTTTTGGCAATCAATGCAATATTGTTTCTGAAGTAGTTTGTAGCTGATTAGTACGGGAGATAACTGTCAATACTTGATTGTCAGTCGTTTTATGAGTTATCTCCCTTGATGCATTTAAACGTTTTTGTCTTTTTACACGTGTTTTCAAGTTAGTTAATGTTGATTCAATCTAATCGAACTTTGGTCTGCTTTCCTGTGTTCCTCGGAAATACCTGTTCATCGCAATATTTGTATATGGGTGTGGGAAACAGTGAATGTACAAATAATACAATACGATGATGTTACAAAAGATGACGAGGAGTCAACGATAAAAATGCGTTTAATCAACACAAACTAATCCACTGAATCTCTGCCAAAATGTTGGAGTAATTAAATTGTAACTCGAGTGAAAGTGTACCGATCCATTGATACATTGATACACGTGGTTATGTCAATGACATTCTTTTATTCCGATCAAGACAGAACAGATCAGCACTTTATTTAGACCCAAGTATAAACATACACAGTACGGTTGAAACTGACACAAGACATACCAAAAGAGATTTAGAAATAAATCAGATAAGTTCATACTTTCATCAGTTCTTTATACTAATCTTTATTAATATCACATATTTTATGTAAATTTACGTTTTATAGGTTTATATCATATCTATTAATCTTAAACTAATAAGAATGTAAAAGAATGTAACAAGAAACTTAAGATAAACATCAATTATTCTTGATAACGTTTATCCTGCTTAAAACTTTTTCTTTCATGAAAAAACACCTTTAAATACTGAAAATGCGATGCAACACCGAAACAAACACATACAAAAAAAGAATAGTTATGAACATACAAAAGCTATGGGACTTACCATTGTTGAGTCCGCCTCAGTGTCCTCTAGATGGGACGAGTCCCACACCTCGGGGTAATCTATCAATCCGAGACCCTGGTACGAATCCCAAAGGGTCATATCCGTCCGGCACTCCCTTTAATATCCACGACTCCTGATGGTGCAAGCTTCAGTTTGTTTCGTCTAGAAACAAAAATTAAATGTTGTAGTAACACTCTCTTTTAAGTATTTGCGCCTTGAAAGTTGTCGTAGATGTCATTTGCACTATCTATAAGAATTTTCACTGTGAAATGGAAGTTCACAAAGGTATTAACAATCAATGTATGTATCTGCACTATTTACAAGTATTTTCCCTTTGAAATAGAAGTTTGCAAGCGTTTTAACAATCAATGAACGTATCTGCACTTTTTTATTTTAGATTGCACCTAGAATAGGAGGTTAAACAATTATAGTAACATAACCATGTATTGCATTTAAAAACTATATCGACTTTTTATTGTCATTTACACTTAATTTGTAAAAATAAATTCTTCCGATCAATCTGAGTTGGTAAAGGACCCCCAACTGGACACACGTCTAAAACGAGGTATATCATTCCTAATGCGAAGACTGTAATCCTGGCTCTTTCTGTGCTTATATCCTCAATTCATCCCTGATAACGAACATCCGAACAACAAAATGGCCTAGGTCGCCAAATTAAGTATGATACTTTTATTTTGAAAAAAAGTCTGAACGTCTGACAGCGAAAAGGAGACGTGATAAACAATCGCCATCTTGATAAAACGTTTCTCTAAGCAATGGGTTAAATGAGTGCAGGATATTTTCGGAAAAATGTTCATTCAATGTTGTTATAACTAAGACCCCCTTTTTGAGACAGAAATTCCGAAAGGCAACTACTACAGATATGTTACAATTAATAATTAGCTTACTACATGTAGGTATTTATCATATGTGTCACCAAAGCTTTCAATGTTGAAATCTTAACGCCGGGAGCAAAGTTTTTACGCTTGACTATTTCCGACTTGTTTTCTGTAAGAATAAGAACTAGCCAAACAGTTGTCTAACTAGGTGCTAAAAACAAGCGCGTTCGACAAAGAAACGCCAGTATTTGCTGCCAATGTATTATGAGTTTGATAAAAATGTGCCACGTTGATATTCAATATTGGTCATAAGGTGTTATAATCAAAGAAAACTTTTCCAGTGGAATGTCCATCTTAATGAACGAATGAAAGTTGAATTTACGGATGAGAATGTATCGTTTAAGGATTTTGGGTCAAGTATAACAGTTGGTGTACCCGAGTTTACCACTTACTCTATACATATCTGTTTTAACACATGTAATATCAAATGATAGAGCAACCATGCTATGATAAATTTCTGTTGACGAGAAATATTTCCATTTAGTTGTCCTGGTATTTTCTGACCATTGTAATATAGTAAATGCTCTTTTCGTACTTTTTTGTTTTCGTCTGCTGTTGAATTTTACCAAAAGACATTGCAGAATGGGTGAAGAACCACCAGAATCAGCATGATTTTATGTAGATTCTGATTTTTGATGACTTTTCACATTTATTGTACCATTTCCTATTTGTCATGTTAAACAATCTTTCAGCGTTGTATTTGAGCAAATCCTCCTGTTCCAACAATCCTTTCTGCCCTATCAGAAGATTATTTTCCATTTTATCACATTTTGAAATGTCGTCTGCAAACTCTTTCAATTTGGGACAGTCGAAAATCTGGCGTTTGGTAAAGGGTTAAGAACGAGTAGTATAAAGGAATGATGAAACTATGAACTTACTTGATATATTTCTGAATCTTTATGCAACAGAATGAAACGAGACTAATGCTCAACTTGCTAAATCCTGATTAAATATATGAAAGTAATACCTACAATTAATTTCAAATACGTAAATGGTATAAAGAAGAACAAGTCATACGTGCAGTTAACACTTTGGTGAAATACAATTCCACATAAACATGTTCTCCTTCTCTCCTATATTCAAATGCATTTGATGGGGATTTTTAAAGATATATACATACTCAAGGAAGGCATTTCAACAAGACAATGTGCGGGTAATTATATCTATATGTAACAAAATATGCCAAGGAAATTGTATACATGGAATATTTACTAATTTTCTTGCAATGTTATTGCATCTTATCAAACATTTCAATATAGACAATATAGATAACGCATAAAGATAAGGGCGTGTTAGGTAAATATGAAAATTACCTATTTTCAGAAATTATAAGCATATGGCAAAAAAAAATATATGAAAGAGACAACGAAAGTTTCTATTTCATATGTTTCAATTGCCATTTAAGTCTGAAAATATCATAACAGAAGGAGTGCTTGTTGAGAACGATAATCTGATAACGATAAGTTTTGAAAGTCAATCCAACAACATTTGCTGTAAGACGTTTATGTATGCAGTTTAAGGGAAGTGTCTTAAAGTCATAGTCGATTACTCATTAATTAGTCTACAGTCATACCTCTGTATTCATGAAAGTGATCCTTTTCAGCGAAATATACCTTTAGCTTGAACTCAGCACTAGATCAGAAATTAATCAATATGGATGGATAGATAGTCGCTTTTTGTTTGTTTGTTCAGGAAAAGGCAAGATGGTTACTTTAATGTTAGTTTGTATTTGTCTAAACGTAAACGTGTTTAAAGATACTTTTGCGTATATAGATATTTACCACAGACACGCGTGAAGTCCCCTGTTATGCGATATATACAACAAACAAAAGAAAGAAATACACTCATTTTATTTTTTGCATTTTGAAATCGATATGATTTTTAAAGGCATGTCATGTACAAAGTTATATTATGGCTGCTTATCCGAGTTTGTTGAAAAAGGTTCTTTAACGCATTACACTAATTTCAAATGAAGGAGCAATGTTTCGCTTTTTGCTCCATACTTTGACCAAAAAACCTGAGACATATGTTTTCTTAACCCATTACCAAACTATGACGACATTTGACCAGTTTGTTGCAGACGACCTTAGAAAACATTGTAGGAAAAGGAGAAAATGCTCGTAACGAGCAATTCTTTCCTTTTCCCATAAGGTTTTCTGCTCTATCTGACGAATATTTACCAATTTCATCACATTTTGAAATGTCGTCTGCAAACTCTTTCAATTTGGGACAGTCCAAAATTTGTTGTTTGGGAAAGGGTTAAAGCATTACACTAATTTCAAATGAAGGAGCAATGCTTCACTTTTTGCTCCATTCTTTGACCAAAAAAGCTAAGATATTTGTTTTTTAAACACAGTTATTGTCACCTGTTGATGCCTTCTAGCCACTGATTTGCTAGAAGTCCACATCGTACGTAAGCTTACACGAATCGAATTGCATTATCTTGACTTGTTAGGTAAAAGCAACATATTTGTCACATTTAAGGGTTGTGCGTTTTCAGCTTTAGCATATAGTCGCTGTTAAAGTTAAAGGTAGCATTCCCCTTGTTAAAATGCACCCGGACAACTTCATAGTCCTTTTTTATGTCCGATGCTCTACCTAAGCGTTTGGAATAGAAGCCATTCTGTTTTTAGAACTTGTTTTAGAAATATAAATGATAGGGCGAAACTACTGATACTTTAACGATGATAAAAGTTATAATACATGCGAGGGGACAACATGTAGCAGATAGACTAGAAGAAATACGTGTGTTGTCCCGTGACAGAATCTTCCACTATAACTCTATCTTAGCGTTTTCATTACTAGCCATCCACTTTCTACAATGTTCTTTTAAAGGTATAAATGAAGGAAAGGTGCATCCACATTTACATTAACGATGATAATAGTTATAGGACATGTGAAAGGATGGCATGTAGCAGATAGACGAGAAGAAATACGTACGTTGTCCCGTAACAGAAGTTTGAGTTACACAAGCATTGATAAGGTCAATTTTGAGGTCAAACTTCGGTCGTCCAAATGAAAGTCTCCTCTTTCATTCATTTAAGATAGCAAACTCTGTAATAGATCCACAGTATTTGGTTCACTTAATGGCTTTCGAAGCTTGCGGAGGCATCCGAAATAAGTAGGGACAAATCGAACTTATTTTGGACGCCACTGTATAAGCGTGCTACTTTAAATGAATAAAATCAGTGCAACCTATGTATTCCCAAGATTGTCTAAAAACCTTTTAGGACAAGTGAATTTGTACTGAAATTAAATAAATAACCATTATGCGTACAAGTGCAGTACTTGTCATTAACGCACAAGTAAAACAAAATCAGATTTAGCCTTGTCTTTGTATTGTTGAGTGTGTGGTATTTTTTTGTTTACATCACAGCACCACACTCTTTAACTTGACATCAGACTCGATTCATCAGCATTTTGACGACGATATACTTTCTTTAAAAATACGAAAAACACTTCGAACAATATTGGATTCAGTTACAAAGCTAATTGATCGCCAATTAGTTCGTTTTTTTGTGTTTCGAATGATTATCAACACTCAAAATGAGCTTAACCAAAAATCATTATGATTCTTTGCTCTGTGATCATGTACAATGTATAGCTACATTTATCATTAACACATTTCCACCTAACGACACATTTTTGCGTTTTGCAGCTGACGACAAAGTTTTACAAAGCTTTTTTAAAGTCGCCTGCTTTAAATAAAGAAATGTCGTCTGCATGTTGTAAAGAGTTATAGACCCAAACTACAACATCGCTGCATCGGAACTGGGTCAAAAACGGTATCTTTTATCTAGTGGGTTCACGTGATGTCAGCACTCTTAACCCTTTCCAAAACAACAAATTTTCGACTGTCCCAAATTGAAAGAGTTTGCAGACGACATTTCAAAATGTGATGAAAATGCGAAGTAATTTTCTGATAAGGTGGAAAACCTTGTGGCAAAAGGAAAGATTGCTCGTTACGAGCAATTTCTCCTTTTCCCACAATGTTTTCTAAAGTCGTCTGCAACAAAGTAGTCAAATGTCGTAATTGTTTGGGAAAGGGTTAAATAAGTTATACAAGCGGTTATCTAAGCGAAATCGTCAACAACGTATGGAATTCTCACCCTTCTACAGCGGTTGTTTTGAAGACAGGGGAGAAGCGTGGTTTAAAACGTGACATGAATGGTATATATGCTTCTGACGCGACGGTTTTTCTTGCAAAGGAATCTTTGAGCCACATTGAGAGGTGAGTCTTATTCGTATTTTATTTGTTTCTTTTATTTGGCATTTGCCATACAAGTTGTTTGGTCAGGATAAAATGTCGTCGAAACAATATATT
Organism: Cerastoderma edule; assembly: GCA_947846245.1. Lineage (NCBI taxonomy): Eukaryota > Metazoa > Mollusca > Bivalvia > Cardiida > Cardiidae > Cerastoderma > Cerastoderma edule. The sequence goes on from OX401412.1 coordinate 34,277,282, forward strand.
TGGCATAGGTGTACGATTAAATAAGTGATTGAAAGCATGATTAGTGTAGGAAGCGTCGATATATCTAAGCATATACAGTCGATTTCTAATTATAATCAAATATATTCTAATTGTATGTTTTTTCATTGTGATTTTTTACTGTAGACGTACAATTTTTAAATAGCTCAGAATTATGTATCATTAACTAAACACGTCTTTTAACTCGATCAAATGGGAATTACTTTAACTTTGTCGAGTTGTTCACCTATAACTTTATTTGACACACGTTTGTATTCAGATGAAAAACAGCTTGTTTTAGCATGATACTATAAAATATCTCTATTTTCCCATCTCAGGTAAATCAATATCAAAAGCAATCCATCCACCATGAACAAGTTAATTCTACTCACTGCACTGGTGTATACTGTGACGGCCGCACCAACAACACAGTCATCATGGAACAAACCCTGGTTCTGTCATAACCTGGGATGTCCCAAGTTTACCACATTGGAAAACCACACGGTAAGTTACTTTATGTCTTCAATATAACCATTAGGCATATTTACATATACATGTCTTTAATACAACCGTAAGAGGTGCTAAGACCAAAGTATATATGTTCGTATATATCATAGAATATGAACATACACGAGTATTACGTCTAAAAATTACCGAAAGATATGAACGTATAGTGTTAATTTATTCATAAAACATCACTTCACATGTCCGAAATATACATTGCTGGAAAACAACGCCGATATAATTTTACAATATAACGATCAAAATTATGAACTCTGTAGTCGTTCGAACAACTTACTTGATAGATTGTTAAAGCAGATGCCTTTTTGTGATTAAAACTTTGCCTCATTTATACAGCCAACTTTATCCTTGCGTCCACGTAATTCCACGTAATTCTAACCATTTTCCTTTGTGACCAACTATTGTACCCTCTTCCCCAAGAACGTGTACCTATTGCAATTTGAGTCGCTTTAATTGGGATTTTCCGCATGCGACATACAGATGGAAATTTCGAATAGGCCCAACTTAACAAACAGAACCAGCAAATTCTAGCTTTATCAACACAAATTCATTATAATGAAAATTTAACAAATAAATGTCCTATCAAAAGCACAAAATGCACCTCAATGTCCTCTTGTTCTAGATAAATGTGTTGAATGTTGAAAATCGTTCATTATTTTACACGTATAGTGCGCAAGTAGCAATAGCTGCTAATTCTTCATTCTAAAATATAGACCTTAGAAACTGTGAAAAGGCCACAAAACAAGTACATGCACTGATTCATATATTACCACTTGTTTATTCCACAGAGTTACGAGGTACGACAGTATGAACCATCCGTCTGGGTTTCCACCATGTTCAGTAACGTCTCCCTGGACAGCTCCGTAACACAGGGACTCTTCTTCAAACTCTTCTCCTACATCCAGGGAAAGAACTCTAATGGTACGTATACCACAGACGGAACACCTCGGCCATTTCTTAAAATAACCTCGGAGGTAATGGGGAGCCATTTTTGAAAGTAGGTCTGCAACGAAGGGCCAATCGTATCAACTCGGCAATCCCCGTCACTAGTCGGGGATTGCCGAAAAGAGCCGATTGACAAAATATGAAACAAAGATGTGTTGATATGATCATCTTTAATGAAAAGGGTAAAAAAACATTCAATTGTGATATATAACCAATTTGTGTGTATTTAAATACATATTTAGTGCCTGTGTGCATTTTGCGTTAGCCGCCGGAAATAAGGCGAATTACCCCAGGATTTCTGGTGTATTCATGTGCTGCCTACGAGGTATATCTACCGACTTGTTACGGGGATTGCCGAGTAGATACGATTGACGTATACCACAGACGGTTACTTCCCCTACGTCAACTAATCGGTTGTGTTGTCTATATATATACTCGCTCGTTCTCTATAACAATGCATCATGTTCCCATTTTCCTTAAACGTTTCGTGAACGTTATATAACCCCCACCTCCGAGAAGACTAGTCTCGAGTCTTGATCCATGGGATATACGTGGGAATGGCAACTCCAATGTATGGGAAAGTGTTCATCCCACATCCACCACCAATGTAACGAACCGAGCAAATAAACATCTGAAAGACACACTCGCTACTGATTTGTGGATGTCGATGTTTTTCACTGATCGGAGTCCATAAGTGCTGGCCAAGTCTTGTAGAACCATCGGCATCAAATGCATATGTAAATGGTCGTCTGTGTAAAAGAAACAATCGAATAAGAAAAACTAAGCGTTAATCGCGTTTGGCCGGAGGTGGCGAAATCTGATTTTTTTCTCCGTAAATGCCAAATCTTTTTTCTGCACTCGTCCGTATAATGATAAGTTATTATTTCACATAAAATTAACTTGTCCGTTACGGTTTTTTGGACAAGGTGGGCAAAACGGACAACTTGATTTTGCCACCCCTGTTAACGGTTTGACAGTGGTCTAGGGGTGGAGCGTCGGTCCTTTGATACGAGGGAGTGGATTCGAATCCCGTGAGAGGTGGGATCTTCCTTTCGACTTTTCATTCATTCACATTCGGCGTGAGAACTGGTTATGTATCCAGAAAGCAGAATCGAGAGTGATTAATCTAAGTTGTAAGAACTTGTTTCACAATCAATGTAAAATAAATTAGTTTTTAACTAAACTAGGCGGTTTGATTGCCATTTACAGCTATTAAGATCGCGATGACTTCGCCAGTCCTAGACGAGATCGACACCCTTCCAAACGGAAAGTTCAACATAACCAGAAGTTTTATGGTGCCGTACTCACTCCAACCAAACCCACCAACACCTAACGACCCAACCGTCTTCATTAAACGATATCCAGCGATGAAAGTCTTTGTGGAGTGAGTAATTGTTTTGCTGAGCTTTTGGTCCTAGGTACCGTTTTACTAAACTACTTTTGGAACATATTTGCGTAAGTCATAACTGATACACGTGGATAGTATCTTAAATGAAAGTACAATATTGCAATATGACACGTCATTGGAAGCGTCTCGGAGAGACGATTCCAATGATGTGTTACTTTGCAATATTGCTTTGCCCAATATTGAAACAAGCGGAATTGTTGTTTTAGACACACGCAAATCTTAAGCGTAAACTGTTTAGTAAAACGGTATCCTGGTTTGTCCAAATACCACGCTCTCAAGCCATGTGTAAAAAAAGATGATTCTCTTGTTTCTGATTGATTTATGAAATATCGGTCGCTAATTGGTCGAATGTATAAAAAGTCACATAAGGCTTGATTTGTTCATACATACCAGTTGGTACTTCTCAGGCTTGGTTGTCTGTCGAACATTATCTTTCTTATTTCTTATGATCTTATAGAACATTTTATTATAGTAGAATATGCGCTGGCAAGGACCCCCACGCTGTTTTGGTTTATCGATAGTGACCTCCCTTTGATAATCTTTATATTAGTCCAGTAAGAGTTGTTTTCCTTTGATATTCGACTAGATCGTCTGACATTTGCATGTTGATGAATGGAACAGAAACCCTATGGTAGTGTTTAGAGCCAGTCAAAATAACTCTTTACGAATCGGCTATTTTTTGATAGATTGAAAATCTGGAAATAGATGACAGAAAAACAACACACGGTTTTTGAATTTCACAGATTTTTGTCTGATAGGAAAAATACCAATCGAATTAGAATGTTGATTGTTCAATTTAACCTATTAAATGGTATAAACTATCTTAACGAAAAAGAAAAATCTTTAATAAATTTTACTTAAATTACATTAAAAACAACATTACGATCATGTGAATTGAGACTTAGTATGTTAATTATTAACATTTTATTTTTATTTTTAGCAATTTCTCAGGATTCAACATCGAGCTTCAGAGACCGACGAAGATTGCCGAACTCAGGGCGGCGATTAACGACGACACACTTTACGACACCAATCGGCTATTTTCGGCAGGTTACGACAGTCCGTTTTCTATCTCACACAGACACAATGAAGTGTGGCTAGTGGCCGTCTGAACAACGGGCATGTTCAGCTTGTAAATAGTTTTGTATTTATTTAAATGTGTATTGTATGATTATTCAATAAAACTTATAAAGTATTCATTTCTTAGTGAAAAAAAAAGCTTTTTATAAAGCCCTAACATTTAGACAGTTGTTTAAACTTAATCATTTTACATCGATTGTGAAACAAGTTCTTACAACTTAGATTAATCACTCTCGATTCTGCTTCCTGGAAATATAACCAGTTATCTAAAGCCAACATAGAATAACTACTCAGCTCATAATGTTGACTATCCAACCATGTTAAGTAAGAAGCTTCCGGTTTTTATGCGAATAGTTCCGGCACTAATCGATGTATACTGAGAACAACTGAAGTAATCCGATGACAGAATGATTAAAGAATTGGCAGATTATGGGTATTCTATCTTAACCAATGCGGGCACGATAATGTGAGCTAGTGAACCATTAGCGTCAGATGATTTCTCTATAACCGGTTTCAAACTCAATTATTCTTTAAATCAATACAAGCGGTTTTAAACGCTCATGTGGAATAAGATCCACGAATTCAATGTCACGAGCAATTCAACATTCTGTCTCTGTTGTTTCTGTGAAGATTCGCACAGTAATCATACCATAGAACTATCGTCTGCAGCCTTATACAATTTTGACCAGATACAAAGAATCAGTGTGAGGAAATGTATTTAAAGTTACCAGTCAAGTTAGAAAGCAAGTTGCGTCGTTGTTTGGCAAATCTCTTAGCCCTCATATCATCAATGGTGCTGGTGTGTCAGTTCATTTCCTTGTTTTGAAGAGGGCCAATCGGTCTTAACTATTCGGGCACTTCCGTAACGTTAGAAATACGCGTTTTCATTGGATAAACCCGGTGAGTTCAGATTGATGACAAATATGGCCCACTGCTTTTAAGTAAATTACGGAGCCCAAGGCTATTTTGACTTCTTTAGACATAATGACTGTTTATAGACCCATACTATCAACACATCTTCACTAGCATGAAGCATTCTCAATTACTGTGGGTTGCTTTGTTTCCTCTGAGAGATTGTTAAAACTAAACTGGTTGAACCGCCAGCAAGTGCAAGTCACCCAGTTTCATAATTCTAGAAGAATATCAAAACCGACTCCTTATTCTGGAGGAAATAGAATAAAAAGGGCTTTTACCAACTTTTGTCTAGTAGATTACTGTAACCTTATTCTATTTCGAAAAAGTTAGAGATTAAGCATGTTTATAGAATACATTTGGTCATACTACCCCAGCATATAGCGTTCCCATGTACGGTTAGTTGCTTTGTTTCCTCTTTCAGAGGAACTATGTAAACTAAACTGATAGAATCACCAGCTAGTACAAGTAACCTATTTTCATAATTTTAGATGATAATTCTTTTTCTAAAATAATATAATACAATGGCTATTACTAGTTGCTGTTAAGTAAGTTGCTGTTTCGACAGCCGTTTTAGAGATTGAGCATTATTATGGTAAATATCTATCCATATCGTTTCTGGCATGTACTCCCCTTATTTTCGGTGGTTTGTTTTGTTTCCTGTAACAGAAAGAGTGCTAGGACTTAACTGTTAAAACCACTAATAAGTGAAAGACATCCATTTTCAGAATCCGAGATGAGTACCAAAACAAACTCCTTAGTTTAAAAGACTTGACTTTTACGAGTGATGTAAAATTTAATTCCGGAACCTCAAGCTATTTCGACATTGTCAGAAATAAATCAAGCATGGATGTAGAAAAAAAAATGTTAACCTTCCGGCATGTACTTTCCCAATCTTTGATAATTGCGATGATAAGTTTCTTCTCGCCACATGCCGCCCCCAAATAAGGGGAACCAAACATCCTTTCAGAAGCAACAACTTCCGTGACCCATTATAACCATTTAAGAAATTTTAAAAGCCAAAAACGTTTGGATATGTTGTTTTATTCCACATCCGGTGTTTAGTATGTAAATATGGAGTTTCTGGGAATTCTTCTGTTTTGCATTTATTGAATCAGTTCTTACCAATTTGCAAAATGAGTCCAAGATGAGTCTTTCTGTTAAGACACAATCATTTTACCCGAACATTGAAGCGCTCTTTTCAAGATCTTGCATTTTGTCCCCATAGTCAGTTTAATCTTGCTCCATATTGAAAAAAAAAATCAAAATTGGAAAACTGCAGGATCGTTTACACTTAACTTAATTAGCTGTCGCAAATAATGTTGGTCAAGCAAGGCTCTCTGTCGATTGAGTAACATATTTTATTCATAGCATAGACATTCTGTCCAAAATACAAACAGTATAATAACATAATAGCTATTATGATTCTTTTTCTGACATTGGAATGTCTCAAGTATTTGGTAAATGTAAACGAGTAACTTTCTAAGGGTGACATCACCGTTTTCATTCCTAAGTCAAATAAAAGCGTATGAGATGATACCACTTGTAAAGCAATTAAGTAAAAAATCTAGATCATAGTTTAGTTTTTTACCATATTTGTTTTACATCGATTTAGAGTTAAGCTTAACGCTTGTTTAAAGCCACCCTCGATGACAGCTTCCTGGATACTTAACCAGTTTTTCATCATATTTGCCACAGTGAAAAAAGCAATATACATATTTTCTCTTTCAACAGTATGAATGTTCTTATTCGATTGTCACATATCAAGCATGTTCTTTTTCAGTTGTCACATACCATACCTTCCTTTGGTATGTTACAACGTCTGCCGATTGAGTGGTTTCAATGCAGTGTGTTAACAGTGAAGTTTGTTAAGAAAATGGTATATCTTTTATTAGAAAGTGATTGTTAGGTATTTGTATCAAAATTGTGCTATGTTAATGGTTATGTTTGAGCTTTGGTCTAAGGCGCGTTCAATTGACGAGTGTCATACGAGCACTCGATTGTCTAGTACCTGGCCTTACAGTTACGCTAGACTGAGATAGGAAACCAATGACCTAGCGCCTGCAAGCACTTTGTTTCTTAAACGAGGCTCTGAGTTGTGATCTTGAAAACATGCTTAAGTAGGATATCTTGCTTAAACTCAAAATTCTTGCTTTGAGCGTAACTTTAATTATTGGAGTTAATTTGTGGTTTAGGAAAAAACTTGTTCTCATCTTGTTTTCTCAAACTTTACCCTTAGAATGCTGGGCAATTTCTCAAAATAGATTTTTGTGTCGACTGCTCTCCAAAACCTTAAATATCTGCTTAATGCTGGTGAGGAAAGATACTCAGAGTAGCAAACAGGTTAGATCACAGGTCAATCGCCATTTTACTTGGCCGTTTGGCCTGGACCCAACCTGTTTGCATAAGCATGAAGTCGGTTCCAGCACTATAATGGTTAATTAAGTAAATTTAAACGCTGTTTCAAGCGACTTGATAATTGCTCGAAAACGCGACATGATGAACACGGCTCATCTATCTTACTTGGCTAAGTATGTTAATCGTATTTAAGTATAAGTAAGGGTTTTAGTTTAAGTATGAAATCGAGATTTTAGAGAACATAGGACCTAGTATGGCATCGGAGTCATGATTATACGTTATACCTTATTCCATATTTGTTTTACATCGATTGTGTAGGAAGCTTGAAGCATGTTAAATTCACTCTCGATAACTTTACGGTTTTTTTTTCAAGTTGTTTTTATAAGTGAATGCGGGTGGTTATTAGGTTACCTCGTGAACGTGCATTTAGGACCCCGGGGCTTCTCAGAAATTTAGAGCATTGAACTTCGAACGAGCGTAATTGAATTTTGAGAATGCCAATTTATCTGAAATGTTTGGATTTGATTAAACCTTGTGCAATGTAACGTTATTTTCTGCACAAAAAAATCGATTAAAGAAGTGGTATAACAGTTTCGTAATGAATATTCATTGATAACTGAAATCATTGTGACAAAAGGAGAATTCGCCCATGCTGAACAAATTCTCTTTTTGCTACAAGGATTTCAAATGTTGATCTATCACGAAAATGTTTAAATTCAATTCGCTTATTTTGAGCTAGTTCTATTTTTGAAACAAAGATTTCAAATTTTGGCCGTTTACGGAAGTGTTTAAATTCAATTCGCTCATGTTGGGCTAGTTCTCTTTTCATAGTAAGGATTTCAATTGCGTAGGTCTGTCTGTCGCGAAAGTGTTTAATTAAAGGTCTTTTGCATGATTAAAATACAAAACGCAAATGTCTTGCCAATTTGTCGATGATATAAGCTAAGACCATCGTGACCTTTTCGCTTGTGACATCCAAGACACATTGCGTAATCATTTTTTCTATAGCTCCCATCAAACGGTTTTTTATATCGAAGAGAGCTTAGAAATAGAAAAGTGTCTCATAACTGCGGTCTTTAAATGTAGGCGGGTATAGTTTAACGCAGGGTATTTCAAGACCCCCTCTCACTCTCTCTTTTCCCTCATTTCCCTTTTTTGCCGTGGTTTTTTTCTCTCTCTACCATGCTCGATATAACGACTTTGAAATCGGACAAACCGATATAAAAATAGCTTGTGATTTAGATTAGAGAAGCAATGTTAACGTATTGGTAGGCTCTTGATTTTTATTTGAGAACAGATAACGCACATGGTCCAACCATTTCCTCCTACGTTTCCCTTGTTTGTCGTTCTCTATATCTCTATTTCCTTATTTCCGAGTTTCGTCGTGACAATCTCTCCCGCTTTCGCCCTTACTATATCCCATTCTCTTTAAGCTTTTCTTCAATAATATCTCATTTTGATTATGCGAGGACTCCAACAAACGCTGCTTAAAAATGGTAATCGGCTCAATGGTTTTATTAATGTCTTAAAGAGTCTTTTTTCACAGCTCCTTTGTCGTCTGCTGTTACTTTCACTTTGGAGCTGTTACTTTCATTCTTGAGCTGTTATTTTCAAATTGGAGACTTCCCTTATTTCCATACGCAGAAATGTGGTAAGAATGATTTTACGTGGGGGCTCTTTGCTCTCTGAAATACCGACCTATATCGGAATTCAGGGGAACATGCTGCAATAATAGATCTATTTGCGAAGACATTAATCACAGAAATGATAACCAATGCGGATAATGTGAACTTTGAACATCCGCTCCACTGACATGCTGATGTGTTAACTTCTCACCATATGATGTTTTATGGGCTAGACCCCTGAACATACTGATTTAATTAACTTTTAAACCATTATACGGAAAATTCAAAAAGAAATTTGGCATATACGGTCAATCCTTAACAGGTTATGCAGCAATCATAAACAAACGTTTTAAAAATGAAGTGGATTTACAGAAGAGCTTCACAATTTTAAAGTGTTATTCAATTTTCTATTTGTTGAAAGTGGTTTGTATATATACATTTAATATCAATCAATATTAATTTCCTTTGAAGAATATGATTTTTTATGCGAACATACTATATATGCAACCCATGTGCATGTATATTTGGCTATATATGATAGAATTCCTTATATATGAAGGTCGTAAATATGAATATTTTAAACAAATTAATATAAATTGATCTTTTTTTATTTACCCAGACTTATAATGTCTACCTACTCTCTCATTTCTTGGAAATTGCTCTCTCGTCCATATTCAATCATAAGTGTGTCACTTGAGCCCTTTTATAATGTACTTACAGCGGAAGCAAGAATAAATGATTGCGACACATGGAGTCATTTCTAGTTTTGACATTTTAGTGTTTAGGTAATGTCACAAAAAGTCTTTGAATACTTTGTAAAAACTTATTTTTTGTGATAAAAGCCCCCTTGAGTGGGAACGGGAAGTTGGCATGGAGAAACGTGTTTGAGAATGAGTACAGTTGCCTTTCAGCTATGGGGTTACTTCCTCATTTGCTAATCCAGAGCGGTTTACTTCACTCTGGTAGTTTTCCAAGAAAAATTGCCTGAAAAGTATATTATTATAATCGTTTTTCTTAGAAAAAAATGCAAGAAAGCATTATTTTTATTATCGGGAATGTTCTTTCTTCAAAATCTATAGAACATTTAGAGTTCGCATATTGCCAGTTTTTCATTATTTGACCGTTATTCCGCTTTTTTTAGTTACATAACTTAAATGCCGAGGCATCCAATAAATTCAATGACGAATGATGAGTACAAAGAATACTTTCTTAATTAAACAAGACATGGAAAATGATTTATTTTAATTCTTCACAAAATACGCATATCTAAAACCTAACATTCAAAATTAAGTGTGCCCTTTTTATAGTTCATTAATACTGCGGACCATTGTATTTTGTATTTTCTTATTGATAAATAAGGACTATGATTAATGCTACTCAGCTTTGAATAATGCAATCAATAAGCGACCGGAGCTCACATAGTGTTCTACGATTTTTTTTTACTAGCACTACACATGTTCACCAAACTGATGTAAACATTCCCACATAAATGACGACCCCTGGCCCCCTCTCCTTCCCCCCTCCCAGGCAGTCCACTGTCCCCCCTTTCTGGCCGAAGCAGCGAGTTGTAAGCCTATACATCATGTTATATTGACTCTTATCCATGTGTTATGTGGGAGCAATGCCATATGCTGAATCTCGTATAGTCAATCCCTGTTACTTTATGCTTGCGACCTTTAAGAGAGTACTAGAATGAATGATATGATTAGTTCAGTCAAAATAAAAGAGAAATACCATTTTTAAGTATGTTCATTTTTCATGCAGGCACATTTATATTGTCTATCGTTGGTTAAAGTCTATACTCATATTTATGTATGTACACACTTGCATAGCTTCTCGCCAACACTATTGTCATGTTCTTCCGTTGATTTACTGGGTTTTTTTTTTTGTAAAAAGTATTTTGTGCTTTATCCTGAATAAAATTATTTGAATTGAATTGAATTGAATATCAGAATGTATTCAATAAAAACGCCATCATCAGTGAGGATATGTAGAGGTCAAGGTCGCTTAACCCTTTACCAAACATAAAGTGTTCGACTGTCCCAAATTGAAAGAGTTTTCAGACGACGTCTCAAAATTTGATGTAATTGGAAAGTAATCTTCTGATAGGGCAGAAAACATTGTGGAAAAAGGAGAAATTGCTCATCTTGAGCAATTTCCCCTTTTCCCACAATGGTTTCCAGAGTCATCTGCAACAAAGTGGTCAAATGTCGTTAATGTTTGGTAATGGGTTACGGTTCAATGTCACACAGTAAACATATGTTTCTGCAATTTATCACTACTTTTAAAGTAGAATATAGGTTGTACAGTATAGATATGGTAGTCCGTCACTACATTTTTATCCACAAAACAAAAGGAAGAATAAAAAATACAATAACCGATGTACGCAACCCAATAACCCATAGGTTGTTGACATTTCAAAGCTAAAAAAACTGAGAGAAAAAAAGCGCAAACAATGGTGCGACCTTTTTGGCTTGGCTACGACGCTTCGTAAGTGCCATTGGTCACGCAAACACGTGGCTATTGTACAAATGTTATGAATAATTACATTCTGTTCATAAGGCACCTTTGGGATTTCGAACACGATTGGTCCTACGTGCTCTCGGAGATAGTTGTCACGATATATACTACTGGGGAAGAACAATGTTGATATAAAGTAGTATCGCACAACGTAAACTATTCCACGGTTGAACATTCTTTCTAAATACTATGATATAACTTTGACACCTTTACCTTGTTTTTTAAGTTTTTGTTCATATTACGTACGATTGTATCATCATGGATGCAAAATCCAGAAAATAGATGTAATTAAGATGTATTTAGTTTAGCTATCTGAAAAGATCTATTCTTGAAGCACCTTTATAGAAGAGATGTATGGCAGAATTCTTCCAAAAGGAACTATAAGTAAATAAACGAAACGTTGTTGTTCTTGAGGTGTTTGGCAGAACCGTTTCTGAAGCTTTTGCAATTGGAGAAACAAATCATTGTTATTGTTCATGATTGTTACATAAGAAATGTGCATGAAGCGAATGTAAATAGAGTAATAAAGAGTTTTTTACTCTTTAAAGCAGGTAAAGGTATGACGATGTACAGGAATCGGTCTTGATTTATTGCATAATACAATAATTCCTTTGATTAAACGGGATTTTATGTGCCAATTCAAAGCAAAAAAGTAGAGAAATATTATAGAAGAACTATATGTAAAAAGGAAATGCTGATAAAACAAATACAGATAGAGTTTCATTCATTGAATGAAAACGTGTAAAAGTGATATAAATAAGAGCAAGTCCTACATTGCAAATGGAAAAAGGACACAAATTCAAGGTAAACATATACGAAAAGTGGAAACAGTCCGACAAACGCTTTTTTGCATAAGGCAAGCATAACCCTTTTTGTTCGGTTGTCTGAAAGTATATATTGATCATTGAGTCTTTTTTTAAAAAACAACATTTGCCTATAATCAAGATAAACTATTCTTGCTTTTCCTGTCATTATTGTCATAATGCGTAATAAAGGAAAAGATGACCAATTATTTTCCGCGCGCCAATAGTAAATGGATAAATGCAGGCAAAAGTGACACAATATAAATCATTGTTGTGCATAACAAGCAATAATGCAGCGATAGTTAAACACACTGGCGACATTATCTGCCTTTCTGAACCGATTTCAACGTTAATTTATGCACTGTTTGTGCAATAAGATAATAAGCGATCACAACGGCAAAAGGAGACGTCAGTAGTAGCGCCAAAGCTGTTGCATTATGACAAAAGGAACTGTCAAAGAGCGAACACGTTCATGGGGTCATGTTAAAGCTTTCGTGATGTCTGGTATTTTGTTTGTAATACACATATTTAGAACAAGTTCAATCACAATTAATCAACAGGTTACCATTTTACTAAACAACTTAAGGAGAATATTTGCGTAAGTAAAAACTGATTAATATAGATTGTATCAAAAAAAATAAAGAACACTATTGCGATGTGACACCTCATTGGAAGCGTCTCGTAGAGACGATTTCAATTATGTGTTACTTTGCAATATTGCTTAGCCCATTGTTGAAATAAAGGGAATGTTGTTTTGAACTTAAGCAAAGTTTAAGCATTAAATGATTACTAAAACGGCACCCAGGGGCCTCCGTGCCCTAGTGGTTAGAGTACAGAACTGTCCATGTGGGTTCAGATCCCAGAAACATCATCAGGGTTATTATGAGCGACGCTCTCCATACTGCCTTACGGGATTCCGATTGTTCTACCCGGCTTGGCCCGCCCTAAGGGCAATGAAGTTTTTGAGTCCTCTTTCATCATTATCAGTCGGACATTGCAACGTAACTGAAATAATATTGACACGATGTAAAACCAATATGAATAGATAACGAATAGAATGAATGAAGCACCAACAGAAATTATACTACTTAATTATAGCTTTTGAAGAAAAGAATGGCTCAAACTGCATTATGCTTTGGAAACGACACAGCAACAAATAATGAAACAGTGTTATCTGCTAGAATATTGCATTTTAATCTCGCTGTTTAGCAATTGTGCTCATGTGCTAATTCTTAAGTCAACGGCAACTGCGATGTATACATCAGAAACAAAATGTGATCATTATCAAAACAAATAAAAAGCTAGATTTATACACTTGATTTAAGGCTTTGTATTTCTAAAGTGTACTTTTACGTATAATGATTTCTAAATTTTACGAAAACAAAGGCATGTCTACGACATTATTAGTAGAAATGTCGGCACGTATCATCTTATAATGCCTACAAAGAATCATATATAGTGTCTTGCCTTTTCTCACTTTGAAATTTGAAGATCGAGAAAGAAAAAACAAGGAAACAAAAGACAATCCACCCACGGCATGCTTTGTTAAAAGTACAACAGAATGTCACATACACAAACAAGCAATTATCTGAGTTGTTCAAGGATACGCCTGTCTAAATAAAGACTGTCTCGCTTTAATTGTTATCGGTGTGTCAGTTCTTACCCTTAGAATGCTGGGTACTTTTCTAAAAATAATTTTTTTCTGTCGTCTCCTTTCCAAAATCTTAATTATCTGCTTAATTTTGATGAGGAAAGATACTCAGAGTTGCAAACAGGTTAGATCACAGGCAAGCCGCCAATTTACTTGGCGGCTGGCCTGAATCTTACCTGTTTGCATAAGCATGAAGTCAGTTCCAGCACTACAAGCGTAAAGCAATTTCCAGCAAGTTCCAAGGACACAGTCTGGTCAATAGAAGACAGCCGAACTTAAAAATACGAACGAAAGTTCTGCCGTTTGCCCTAAAATGACGTTAATCATGACGTTAATTGGTCTTCTGTTTTAGGTATTATGAAGAGGCAGACGAAAATTAAATCAATTAGTAAAAGGACAAAACGCCAATGGAAGACGTTTGATATGTCGATCACAATGTAAGTCGTAATGAAATAATGACTTTAGGTATTTTTTCTGCATGAGCGAAATCACCATGGCGCAATGTTTTTTGATATCCTCTGTTGTATCTATTTCTAAATGCGGCTGTTTTAGAGAAATAGTTATGTTAGAGGTTGGTAGATTATGTTTGTAAAATAAGGATAAAATATCGAAAGTAAAATTTGCCAATGTTCAACATGGTAAAGATTTCTACAATACTCCTAAATTCGCGGAAAAATCATGTCTTCCTGTCTAGGTTTAACGTTAACAATGTTCTTGAGACCGACATCATTAACAAATACGTGGACGCTCGTCTCTCGAAGAACCTTAGTTGGGAACCCTTGTTGTTATACCAGACTGAAACGTCTTTGTATCTCCAGAAGAACTTTGTATCTCCAGAAGACGATACCTGAAACATTTGTGATAAAATACAAATTTACTCATTATGAACAAAGTCTCATTTATCACAAAAGTTGCCAGGGTGTTTATCTTTATAATAAGACTAGACATATATGTTCTTAGAAACACATTGAAGCGTTTGTGATCCAATGACAATTTGACTATTACAAGCAAATTCTTGTTTTATCGCAATAGTTTTACGGATGTTCATTAATAAAATTATACAATTGTAGTGTCTTTGAAACAACATAGTTATAATAAAACATTAGGAAATTCATCAGTCTAGTGTTGGAAGGAAAGAAGGGCTAGATTCGCCTTTATCATGATAGTTTTAAAGATGTTCACCAATAAAAGTAGCCAATTTTCCTCCTTGGAAACAGTATGAATTGATTAAATTTGAAATAAATCGAACTTCTGTCGAAGGGGAAAAGTGTAATATTCGGCTTAATCTCCTTGATATAAAGGTCTGGGCCATGTAAGGGGTTTACAAAAGAGTTAATCTAGAAGAGATCTATTCACAGACGAATCTAATTTGCGGTTGCATGCAACATGCGGTACAGTATTAAGTGCGTTAAACACCGACAAGAGAAAAATGGGTTTCGTTTTAAATACCGAGATCTGAAATAGACCATGTACATTTAGATGTTATTTTTCTGGGTTTCTCGAAAGTGTTTGACAATGTTCTTCGCCAACAATTTACTCTGATTGATTATCGACTGCGAAGTGAAAATAAAGGACATATGTCCAGAGGTAGATAGTCGGGCTTGGGACGAAAGGGTCATGGGTTCTAACCCCGTGAGAAATGGTGTATTCAGGAAGTAGAACCAATTGTATATAACTAAGTTGTAAAAATTTGGTCCACATTTGACGTTGAGATAAACAAATTTAAACTGAACTATGTTGTGAGAGGGTAGAAGCTGTATTTGGTAAAGTTGTTCCTCGATCACAGGGACCTGCGTGTGATCTATGAAGACAAGTTAACATTAGTATGGTATTGGGAGTTATTTACTTCGCCCATTTCTCATATCACCAAAGGCAATGTTGAGGGCTGGTCAAGACATTTTTATGACAATAGGTAGGAACCGGTGTGACACCGGAATGAATTGCTCATCATGTGCAATATATCTTCTTTGCCACAGTGGTTTTTCAAGTTTTCTGCAGCAGATGAGACTGAGGGGAGTATTTAGGAGTAAGCGGTTGGCTAAATAATAGAATGTATTCACGAACGTTATACCTAACGTCCATAGAGAACTCGCGAAATTAGATTATATCTCTTCTATCTTGGGACAATTGTATTGGTATGGATATTTCCCGTCTATTTTGGGGACAATTGTATTGGTATGGATATTTCCCGTCTATTTTGGGGACAATTGTATTGGTATGGATATTTCCCGTCTATTTTGGGACAATTGTATTGGTATGGGTATTTCCCGTCTATTTTGGGGACAATTGTATTGGTATGGATATTTTCCGTCTATTTTGGGGACAATTGTATTGGTATGGATATTTCCCGTCTATTTTGGGGACAATTGTATTGGTATGGATATTTACAGAAAACTTGCGTGTGACACCGACTGTGTACTTTGTCGAGGGAATAGGTCTAGTAAATCTAAAACAGCAGGCAATTGTTCTAGTGTCTAGTAGTCCATATACTTGTAGGCAGCATCAAAGACAATTTTATTCTTTTACATTTCAATATGTGAACATTTTCTGGATTCTTCTAGAAATATCCGATAAAGCAAGTGGTTAGTAACGAGGAAATTGTCTTAATTGAAATTGCACGTTGATTGGGTGTTAATTTGTGTATGATAGATGAACAGTATCACTGTCAATGGCATCTTAACTCGAATTGAATTGAACACACTTGAAATGTGCATTTGTATATGTCAGCTTTAATAAAAGGCGTAATGGTGCGTATAGACACTCTTAAAATGTGTATATGTGGTGTGGATGAACTTAAAATGTGAATTTGTGGGTGTGAACAATCATAAAGCGTTTATTTGTACATATGGACACACTTGAAATAAGTATTTGTACATGTGAACACTCTCAAAATATGTATTTGTGCGTATGGACACACTTAAAATGTGTATTTGTGCGTAATAACACTCTCAAAATGTGTTTTTGTGCGTGTGAGGACTTTCAAAATATGTATTTGTGCGTAAGGACACAATTAAAATGTGAATTTGTGCGTATGCACACTCTCAAAATGTGTATGAGTGCTTATAGACACACTTTAGATATGTACTTTTGCGCATGGAGACACTCAAAATGTGTATTTGTTAGTGTGAACACATTCAAAACGCGTATTCTTGCGTGTGAACACATTTCAAATGTTTATATGTGCGTGTGAACACACTCTAAAACGTGTATATGTACATTTGAACAACCTTAAAACGCATATTTATGCATGTGAACACACTTATGGTGTGTATTAGTGCGTTTGTGTGAGTTTGTGCCTATGTGCATGAGTATCTTCCAGCGCGTGTTTGTGAGTGCGTGCAAATAGGTGCGTGCTTATATAAGTGCGTGGTTGTACATTGAAAGTGTGGGTGTGAATTTTAGCAGGTGTGCGTGTACGCGTGGATACTTTGGTGTGAGAGTACCTCTGAGCGTGAGAGCATGTGAATGACCTACGTTGTTCAAATATCTCTCGCCGTTCAGCCATTAACGTTATATTTGGGAGAGGCTGCCCTTTACGCCGTCCAGTCATAAACCTTTACCAAAAATCAAATGTTCTACTGTCCCAAATTTAAAGAGTTTGCAGACGACATTTCAAAATGTGATGATATTTGAAAATAATCTTCAGATAGAGCAGGGATCATTGTGGGAAAAGGGGAAATTGCTCGTTAAGAGCAATTTCTCCTTTCCCCACAATGATTTCCATAGTCGTCTCCAACAAACTGGCAAACTGTCGTTATTGTATGTCAATTGGTTAACGTGTTCAGATTATTCCACCGGTTCTTGCGATGATGGCCTGAGCTTTAAGCCGGGCGGTCAAACTGTGAGTTACAAGGTTAATCACCGGTGGTCAATACGTAGCCATATTCGACATGTTAAATTACGTCTGGGTTCCTGCTTTCGATAAATGTACCAGACTATAGGGGAACTTTATTACGATGGCCAATTACTTATCAATAGATTGGTCAATCGGTCAGCGCTGAAATTATCGGTAGTATATGTCGATGTGTACGTTATTTTGTGTGTATGTGGTTTTAAACTGCTTTAAACATGTTTACAGTCATATTATGGCATTCAATTGAAGCAACCAACAATTACATTCTTCCGTTGTTTGTCATTATTGATGTTCTTTTCATTAAAAGAGGAACGCTTTATTTTTTAGCTCTAGCCGTAATATTATCCCCATTTCACTGGATACAATCGAAGCCATTTCTACAATAATACGATTTTTCTTTTATGACGAAAGTTTGAACAAATAAAGAAAACCACCGCCGTTTGCGTGTTATAGGTTCGTTTGCAAAAATCCGTTTTTGGATGATATTCTGTACTTTTCCCTTTCGCAGACACGAACAGATCGAAGAAAAAAAAAGACTTAAAAACAACAAACGAATGCAGTCGACGGAATTTTAAAACTTTGTATTGAAAAGGAGAATTTTCTCGTCATGAGCAAATTCTTCTTTTTAAAACAATGATGTCAGTAAGGAAACAATTCATTCATATGTTCGATCAGGTTACTGAATTTGTTGAATGGAATATAATCAACATTCGTCTGCTGTAAATTGTTAAGACAAATACAACGTGTCATGAGCAAATTCTCCTTTTGATCGCAATGATTTCAATAATGCAACAAATCATTCATATTTCGATCAAGGTACTGTATCGCTTGAACGGAATATATAAACAAAATCGTCTGCTACAAATCATTTAGACCAAGAACAAGTGTCAGGCGACGCGAATGGACCCAAGAAGGCACTAACATGTCGAAATAACACAGCTCGGCTGGATTTTACGGCCACAAGGTTAGGTTTGATTGCCAACCGAGTAATGACTTGTGGTTCCTGAGTGTTGTATAAAATCATTTATTGTTTTCTTAGCACGAGATGTTGCACTTCCCAATAAGGCGTCGTCGAATAATTGTGTACTCTTGTATCCTGCTAGAATGATGGCTGGCAGTGAACCAATTTGCAGTTGTTCAGTTTCATTTGTGCATCGGAAGCATTTATTATTATTATTAGTATTGGAAGTAAATTTTTCTGTTGTGTTCCGTTTTGTGTTTCGAAAACATTTAGTTGCATTCGTTTCAGATACTTTGACAATCTGAGTGTTGTTTAACATCACTTATTTTTTTCTCGCTACGAATTGATGCACTTCCGAGTAAGACGTTGTCATTTGATAATTGTGCATTTTGTCTTGCTGCAAGAATGATGTTTGGTGCTAGTATATTTTTCTGTTGAGTTAAATTTTTATTTGGAAAGCGTTTATAGTAATTTTCTTTCGATACTGAATGTTGTAATATATCATTTACCATTCCTTCTAACAATTTGCTGCACTATCCTTAAAGCGTCGTCGAATGATTGCGTATTCTAGCTTGCTGCAAGATTGAAGTAGTGTACTACAACAATTTCCAGTTGAGCTCACTTTGTGTTTCGGAAGCAATTAGTTTCATTTGTTTCAGATACTATGGAAATGAGTGTTGTATAACATTATTTATTGTTTTCTTCGTACGAATTGCTGCACTTCTTGGTAAGGCGATGTAAAATAATGATGTCTGGTGCTGCAGTATTTAATTGAGTCCAATTTGGTGTGTCGTAAGCAATTGAAATGGTTTTCAAGCGATATTGAATTGTGTTCTATATCACTTAACCTTTGTCTGTATGGAGTTGCATTATATTACGAAAGGCGCCGTCAAAAAAGTGCATTCGAATAAGTCAATAATAAAAGCTGGAAAAGTGTACTTTGCATCATCTGTCTATCGAAAGCAGGCAGATTCTTTTCATGTGATTTGTTGTGTTTGTGTTTTGTATAATAGTATTGCTATTTCGTCCATTCAGTTGCTGCCATTAATGAAAGACTGCACAAAAGAAAAGTGCACCATCACGTGCTGAAATGATAAAGTCTGATATTGCAGTTTTTAGTCCTGCTCAATTGGTGTTTCGAAAGTATTTAGATTTATTTTTTTCAGTTACTTTGACCCCTGAATTTGGTGCAAAGTCATCTTTTCTTTTCGTGTGTTCACGTTCCTGCACTTTAAGTATGGCCTCGTCAAACAGTTATAGATTCTAGTTTGCTGCAAGACTTATGTTGGATATTTCAGTTTTTTACGACCTTAATTGGTTTTAAGAAAGCAATAAGATTTAATTTTATGTGAAATTATGGAATCAGTTCTTTCTATAATATCGTTTTTCATCATTCCATTTTGTTGCTGTACTTAAAGCAATTAACTATAACGATACACCGTTAATTAGTAAACATCATTTGGTGTAGTGAAACCATTCGTTGCAAACACCCCTAACGACTAGTCATTCTAACTAACCACTAACATTCTCTATGTTAAAAAATTTAAAATATTATACAATTCTATCTCACGATATCAAAGGCCTCTGGTCATTGATTCAAACATAAACCTAACAATACATGTACTCCAAATAATGCCGAACCACTACATATGTACCACGTTTGGATATACAGTAGAATCTCTATATCTCAAAGTTTAAAGGCCCATAAATAGAGATTAATGCTATATCAAACTATATTATTAGGTAAACCTTTGGACAGATTCAAATAGTTATCACCAGAAAACACCAGCGGCACAACTTAAATGTGAAAGTAAACCAGGAAAACCCCAAATAAGCAAGTTTTATGTTTCAGTTTTTCTAGTTCTTCACCTCTTACCTTTACAGTTGATACACACATTTTTGAACTGACCAATCAGAATTCGTTATTTTGAATATGTAAACAAACAGGTTGTTGATAAAAATGATTGAATTGGAGACAACTATATTTCAAGCACAAAATAAATTTTAAATGAGTCTATTTGATAGGAACTCAATGCATTTCTAAACTAATTCTCGTGACTTTAATGAACAATAATGAAAGAGCTCTATATATTTTTCAGTAATTTATTTGTACTCCTCTCCTTTGATGTGCCTTTAAGGGACTTCATGAAAATGTTGGACATAGGGAGTGTTCGACGTTCAGATGTCTGGATTAATAAAGAAATACATGTAGAAATGAAAAAATAATTCGGGACCCCGTATTAACTTCGACGTATAGAGGAGTTTGACAATGAGAAGTTGGAAGTATAGATATTATACTGTATATAGGTATTATGAATGCATTATTAAAAGTATACCTTTGCTCTTTTTACCTGTGATTTCCAAGAATTCCCTCTCATACTCACGAGAACTAACCTGAATATTTTTATTTCTTTGATCTGTCGATATACTTAAATGTCAATTTTGATTAGACTGTTATATCAATGGCAAATCATGTTGCACAGACTTTTAATTGGATCTTCTAACAGTCTATTTAAGAAACGTTTCCACTTGTTTATTGCAATTCGCAAAAACCCAAAAGGTTAACCCATCATATTACATAATCACATCGTGTGTCATGGACTTTGATATTTAAAATTGTATTGAATCTGACGAGGTCCTTATAAGATTATGAAACCCATTTAATTATTTTACGCTCACCAATTTGTAGAGAAATACCTACTGATGATAAAGTCAATTTCTGCAGGTACACAATAGTTGGTGCTCATTGATTTCATTACCAGGAGCTTATGTTTACATTATTGTTAATATTTCTTTTTTTCCTTTAAACGCGAGGAATTGTTCAATCATATTCCAACGCTTCTCTTGTTTTGGCCAAACCAGAACCATTCAAATAAAAATGATAATTAGCCTATCAAATGCTTGTTCTTCTTCGGCCTTCGCCATTGTTTAATAAAAATAAGTAACGTAGAGCGAACAATGTTTGATTTAAGTTAGGGTGATGATGCCATTATTTAATGAAAATAAATTGCCTTGATTGAACAAGGATTTATCTTAGATTTGGATGAAGATTCGCTTGTGTCAAGATGGAGAAGTTCGTCCTGAAAATGGGTGACTATATATTGAAAATTTATTGGACTTGTTGTGCTTTATTTGATGGTGTTGAGACCGACTTTCCGTCCGTCTGAGACAGAGCCTTGTTCTGGAAAAGAACTTTTATAGATAGTCAACCATATCATGTAACATCGTAGAATGTCATCTGTCTCGAAAGTTGGAAATACAGCGGACTAATTCACCGCGTCCATCCTTACTACTCCCTTGTCTTTTTATGACTTGCTTCTTAGCTTATCAATGTGGTTTCGTCAATCTTATTTATTTCTTATTCATCTTTCTTATACCAAATCTATTATAGCCATAAATAATTCCATATACGTTTATCCACATCATCATAATGCGCACTAAATGACCTACGCTGCCGATGCGCCTTAAAACACCATTCATTCATTCATTCTGGTCGGAATGGGGTCTTATGAAATTGGCTACGTATAACTCTGACAATTAAAACAAAATAGAAAGACACGTATTCAATTCCACAAAAAGGTCGTTTTTTCTATGTTTCGTTTTTGGCGTCTGCAAAAGCTTTACTCTGGGATAAACATATGCTACACAATTTCACATATTCAATATGTCGGGTGTCTCTACACATTTCCACAGAAATTGATGATTTTCCTGAAAATACTTTTTTTGTCGTGTGTATTTACTTTCAACGTTGAGTAGTCACAAGGGTCTGCATGGTAAAATCACGGTGGTTTCTACTCAATTCCACGAAGAAATGTTGTTTTCCTTTTGTACAATTTTCTACGTCTGTACTATTATTTAGATTAAATGTTGATTAGTCGCAAAACTCATCAAAATCAATTTACGGTTGTTTCTACTCAATTCCAAAAAAAATCTTCTTTTTCATACTAAAATGAAGGAACGGACTGCATCTATGATGGCATTTTCTTCATCACAAGGTTCAATTTACCGATACTTAACAGGAAAAGCTCTGCCAATATCGTCTCGTCAAATCATTATGCCAAGCCATCGAACCTTAAATGTCACCCGCGTTACTGTCTGGACAGGGCAATGCCGTATTTATTCCACTAAAAGGTTTCAGGGATCTAACAAGCTAACACGTTTGTTATCAAAGCCGCTTTTTTCTCTCGATCCATGTTCAGCGCGTTATTACGAGGGTCGATTGATTGTGCACCGGTATAGCGTCGGCCCTTTTTGTTTTTTTAGGTAATACGCAACCAGCGGTGGCTTGTTAATTCGAAGTATCAAGATGGTAAGAACTTCTTTAAGATATCAGTATTTCGAATTAGACACATGAGAAATGGCAGCACTTTGGGATTAGCAATTAACTTACTTAGAGGGTAAAATGCTCAAGATGAGCGCATATCCCGTTGTTTTGTGTTCTGGTTTGTCCAAATGTGGTCTGTTCAAATGTAAGGACAAATCTGGAAAATTGTTTTATCTAAGGCGGTATTTCTTCTACATCTAGGTCATCTTTGTGCTACCAACTTAAAAAGCCATTCAATGCTTTGACCAGCAATGAATCAAGAAATATCTATAAAGGCAAGTTCTTACCAGTTATATGTATCACTCACTGTTCTGTTTCCTAGATACATACCAATAAAAGCGGTTCGAATGTGGTAAAATGAATGAGAAGTTAAAATGTTGATCCTGCTTAACGCTGGAATCGAACCCACGACCCTCGTGTCCTGAATCCGAAGCTCTAGCCAAGGATCACACACATCCACTTCTTCTATGATGATTTCGCTAAAGCATTCTTTATATGTTTATTCTCAGAAAACGAATCATTCAATATGATAATTTGTTTCACGTTTTAGATTGTTTATGTTTGAGTTTTAATGAGTTGCCAACCAGGACTCGTCAATGCTTCTGTGTGGAGGATCAGGCGGTAGACTGGTTTTTAAAACACCACAAGACAACACACTACTGATCTCCCTCTCTTTATCTGCTTCCTTAATCACATGCGGCAAACTGTTTGAGAAACGTTAACGACACAAGGAGACATTTCATGATGCATGCAAATTCTCCTTTTGTCACAGTGGTTTTTACCTAATATCAAACAAAAAACGTAACTTTTTAATCGACAACTGCTGTTGTTTCAATTCAGAGTCAACACAACATAACAACTGAGAATAGGCGATTTACATTTTCTCATTCTGTCAAACGCTCTTGCCAAAACTACAAAGACATTGTTTTGTTACATACTTTTTAATCGCCTTATACTATTGCTTTAAACTCTGGCAAGTCGCTAGAGGAGTATAATTTCAACATTCGTAGACAATGAACATTGAATGCATTGTGACTACAGCTGTACTAGGTATGTACAAGTCCGCTCGCTGCATTATCCGACTGGTGCCTTCGCCAGTATCATTAACGTAATGCGATTGCCAGGATTGCAATATCGGACATCGTTTTCTTCTGTCAACGCAGACTAATCTAGGGTATTATTTAATCATCGGCGGGAAATCCGAATTAGCATACGGTTTACACGGACTGAGTGGTCATTATTTTCTTTGGTATTACCGAGCAGAACAGAACAGAACTTATCGTGTATTACGCCTTGGTATTTACAGAATACAACACGGGGAAATGGCAAAAAATCTTAAACAAACTAACATATGATTATGAACTTTGTCAATCGCAGGTTTTTCGAGGATGGGGCAGACTCGAGCCGCGTACCATAGATAGGTCACATGAGCACATTGTATTCATAATCTATCTCACTTGATGCACACACGTTACCCTCGGAGACATTGAAGTTGTGAAGTAGTTTTGTAATTCAAGTGTTCATAGTTAAGCGACTTTTTTAATACAAGCGTTCCATATTTAATAATGCATTGGTGTGGTAAAAAGTTTTTCTAGTCATTGGTTTCTCTTTGCAAAGCAGTCTACATGTGGTTCGATGCAGTGCGAGATAAGACGTTAGCGAATGAGAGCGTTTGAGCTGAAGTAGAGTTCCATTATGATGCAGTTTTTGATCATGCTGACTTTGTAAAATTCCTCGTCAGATTCCAGTATTAATTGTAATAGGAAAACGCAGTGCGAACGTTTTACCAATTACTTACAGAATTATGTATGGATCTTTAATAAGATTTCACAGGAGTGTGGTAGACTACGTTCATATCAATTCGATTTGAGTCTCGGTGTGAAAAAATGTTTCTAAAATCATCTTTGTGGGTTTGTAGAAGTGTAAGTGAATCAATCAATCAAAATCAGGAATAATGTCCATGAAAAGAAATGCATGACTGATTAATAAATTTCGGAATCATTGGCACATTGATAGGATACATCTGTATGTGTCCGTAATGTTAAAACGGACTATCGGCTGTGCGATTAAAATAGAACTTTGTATTATAAAAATGTACCGAATACAAAAGTACATGACTCTCAGATTGCTTTTGGAAAACATTCTTCGGATTTACATTTAGAATGTACTTGTGAAGGAAATAGCCGTTTCTAATTTGTGAGAACATTTGGCCAGACCATTTTGCCAACGTTTATAATATATGACTATTTACCAATGTTGTGTGGTGTGTATTATATATTCAATGGGCAACGATGTATGTTTAAACTAAACCAATGTTGAATAATTCGCCGCATTCAGGACTAACAATCGCTCACGAAGTTTCCAGACGTGTCCAAAATGCTTCCGGGTTCTTCTGCAAACTCTGCTAGCGAGTGTAAGTCCAACATACGTCTTTCCCACATGGCACACAGAATCATCAAATCGGCACTTTCTATAGAGCATAGATAAAGTTTTACACCGCTTTCAACAGCTTTTCAGTTAAATACGCCTTCACGGTTATTTTACGTAATGATTAGTGGAGGACAGTGGTTTAGGGGTAGAGCGTCGGCCTCGGCATACGAGGGTCGTAGGTTCGAATTCATTTTCGAAATCAAGAGTAGCTGGATATGCCTTACGACCGTTTATTAATCCTCATTCGGCGGGAGTACTGGTTATGTATCTAATAAGCAGACTTGAGAGCGATTTATTTAAGTTGTAAGAAATTGTTTTACAATTGATGTAAATAGATAAGTTTGAACATAAATGGTTAGTTTATTGTTAGAGGTCTAGAAGATAGTGTAATGCCTCAGGACACTTTAACAGATGATATATTGTTTTCCTATTTGAAAGGGCAATCCGGTCGTCATGCCTCGAATATGTGGACTAAACACAATGCAATGATACGGACACCTATACCCATACGTGAATTATGAGACCACACTCGTTAATCGTTATTAGTCTATATTTCAAAGGTTGTACTTAAACACGATGTGATAATACAAACTAGTACTTGACATGGTTCTGATAGGAAACGATGTTAATTAACCGCGTTTCGCGTAAGAATTCTGTTCTTACATCGTACCAGCTTCAACTCCCCCTTCATTATTTATTCACACCTATGTAATGAGGATGAATGCATTCTGCTTGCCTCTTATATGTATAAGCCATGGCGCCAGAAAGTAAGCCGTCTTAAATCAAGTCCTGTCAAGGTCTCAGAAAAACATCTTTGTAGCATTTTTTTTTTTAATTTTGATTAAAGCTGAATACCAAAACCTGAACAAGATATGTTAATTGATTTATGTTGTGATTTGTGGCTGTACTTTACAAAGGCATTATTAGAATTTGAGTATTTGATCATAGGGTTACGTGTGCAACTGGTGACCTTAACCTTTGTAGAAAGGAAATTCTGTTTTAGTCAAACATCTTAACGTGTCGTTTGGCATTGAATTACCTATATAATCCCATATACAGTTAGGAATTTTAAAGGGATTTGATCATAGACTGTCACGATTGACCTTTGTCCTATGATAAACGAATCCCTGGTTCTGTAATAAGTCGAATGGTTTTGCGTGAAGCGTAACCTATGTTGTCTTTTCCTGCTGGTTTGTTTATTTATTTTAAATGGGGTCTAAGGCCGTGTTTACAATTTTAATTTATGCAGCAGCTTTCCTGGCTTCACCAGTGCTAGGCTAGGGTTCTAAAGTGTTTTTTCAAAGGAAGCTCCCATGAAACCAGAGGTACCGGTGGGTCGAACCCAAGACCCGCGAGTTTTTAGCCCATCACCGTGTATTTTCCTGAAGATTTGAACTTCAATCAAAATCACATTAACGACCATGGTGTAAGTACTTTTATCAATGGCTGCCACATGTAATGTTGGCCTTTGGACAAAGTAAACTCTGATTTTTCATTTGATTATGTGTTACATGTTTTATGTGTGATAACACTGAGTATTGAATTTCCTACGATACGTTCCTTTGAGCCAGTAACGTGAGTAGTTTGACCATTCACTGCGGAGAGTGATTTTGTCCTTTGGGAAAAGCGAACACAGATATGGATTCGGTAAAACACCTGAAAGTGTAGCATATTCCTGTCTCTGTATCTTCGTTGGGGGCAACGAACGATCTACACTATATCGTAAATAACAAAGAAGTTGGGCTAATCACATTTTATTAAAGTCTACCAGCAGACATTATAACCATTCGAAACAATCATTGCAGACGGTGCAGTTGTAAAACTGGGTAACGTCAGGAGTATTGGATTGCACGTAATGCAGTTTAGATGAGAGCCGGGTCGTTTGATACACTCGCTTTGTGGCCGCTCAGGACGGAAAATAAGCCCATTGGCCCACCTTTACCTAAATGAATTATAAAGATCTGGTAATCTTAGTATCGGATAGAATCAGAAAAGGAGAGTGAATGAATACATACGTGAAACTGAATACAAGCTGTTATGAAAGAAGTAAAAAATGTCAACGATTGAATGTTAATATCGTTCAACAGGGAAACTTTGTTTTTCGGCCCGGGTTAATTATTCTGCTTTTCCGAAATGGCATCCAAACTGTCGACGTTCTGGACGACATGAATCTTTTTTGACATTTGACATATCATATAACATTCACGTTGATGGTCAAGTATTAATTAAAATTTGACAATCTGAACCTTCATGGGAATGTCCTTGTGTAGACACTGCAGACCCCTTCCTTGTTCAGGTGAATCCAGGAGAGCCGTAATTTGTTTTGAAGTTCTGTTGAAACGGCGTAAAACCAATTTGAATTTAAACAATATTAACTTAAAAAACGATGTTGACTTTGTTTATTTAAGTAGTAGCAATCGCATTATTTCTTTCTCCAAATCCTAGCGATAGAAAAACTCAATCTACAATGTCAGTCAACACTGTTAAAGAACTGATAAACAGCTTCAGTTTGATAAGCAGTGTTCAAAAGGTTAGGAGATAACCCGCATTATCAAATTACCGATAGAAAACTTCCAGTTGATAAGACATTAAAACAACGCTGAATGATTACCCGATCTAATAATTGATACTTAAAAGTGCAAGAAAGCGCCACGAAAAAGTTAATCCAATTATATGTGCCATTTATATATATTAAGAGCAAGTCCTCCGTTTATCACAGTGTTTTGTGCATTATATTATGTTCCGCTGCTGCGTTTTGAAAAGCGCATATTGATGGGTTAGTGCAATACTAAACTTTTGTTTGCTTGTTTGTTTGGGAGTTTAACGTTGTGTGAAAACGTTTATGCAACGTCTTTCCCCAACTCACCAGTTCTAGGCTAGGACTCCCAAATGTCTTGCCAAATATCCCTGCCATGACAACAGAGTTACCGTTCGGCTTGAACCCGGGACTCCTAGCAGGACCATTAACTTGTTTGTGGACGACTAAGCTTAGTATTGCACTTAGCCAATGGTATGAAGAAAGGGGTTAGGCTATGTGTAACATGTGCGTTTTTATTGTGCAATCATTCCGAAAGCGATAGGGGATTAAGGTTATGTATGCATAGAAACTCATTTATTCCGCCTATATCAATACTTTGCGTTGGGGGAAAACGAACGTTGTTTGTGTTGCTTTGACTGTTTATAAGCGTCGCTGCGAATGAAAACGGACTTACCATGCTTAGCAATTCCGAACCTCACCTAATTGCCTCTTGGTGTATCAACGGATCGTCTTTGTTAATTTTGTAAACGGGGTCCTGTGTGTCTCAGTGGTTAATGCTGTGGTCTAAGAATTCGTGGATTCTGGGTTTGAGCCCAACCTGTACCTCTGGTTCGAATTAGTGTCCTTTAGCAAGACACTTCAGAGCACTAGCCTAGTACCAGTAGATCTAAATATGCCGCAACACAGCTAAGAATCGTTGATACTGTGTTTAACCCCATTTAGATAATAAACACTATTTGTCAACATCGACTGATCAGAGGGTTATAGACCCAGATAAGTCTGAGAAAAGTCATTCACATTTGCATGTGTCTGTTAGTTGTTTACTTTCACGCATTTAAGCCCGCCGCGTATTTCTCTCGAATCAAAACAAAAATAATGGTGGTATGTTTACAAACATTCCGCACACGTGTTGCCGTCTGCTGTAATCCAGATTTTACCTGCAGGAGAGTATTGCACTTGGTGAGCTTTGAGATCGAGTAAGGTTGCCTTTGATATGTCTTAAATCTTTTTATGATGAGTAAAACCTTTCCCTGTTCAAATTCATTTAACCATGCAAATTTGAAGGCATTGCAAAAAGTGGAAAAGGCATCTTTCAAATATTTAAGGAGAAAAAAACAATAAACGAAGACAGCAGTTATTTGACGAACGATGGATTTGCTCCTTATGAAAACTTTTGTATTTTGGGTAACAGATTGGCAGATCACATATGCTTTAAACATTTTGATAATTGGAATACCTGTATGAGAGAGTTGATAATAACAAGAAATGCAAGTTAACATGATTTTATTACAATACCAGTTGTTCTCATACTTGTCTTATTATTAATCCTTATTTTCTTTCATTGAAATTACAGAATATCTTTAAATTACGGTTGCAGTCGATTTTGAATTTCATAGGAGTTCGTATCACTTACTTACGGAAAGTTAACGTTTTTGTCCGGTTCGAGCAGCCCTAAGGTGCAGTTATACTTTTGGTCTGTCTCATTCGATTATAAGTCTGACATGGTAGTATAACTTTAATATTGTTGAGGCGATGTTAACCCTTACAAGCAAATCCTTTTCGCCATTAGGAGTCACGCTGTACGACCACAAAAGATGCGGCCACTTTCATTTGAGTGCGACGAAACCAACGTTTAACTTCTCACGTAAACCATATTCTAAACACAACTGATAAATATTGTTGGCAAGATAATGTGCTCTAATTGGCAGACTAATTGCACGTCTTGAACTATTGTCTAACGGCGAAAGTAACTTGAAATGCATTCACGTTAACGTTTACGAGTTAATTATGAGTGTTTTAAGATAAAGCATCAATTGGTTCTTGACAGAGAGGTTTGCCTTTGAAATTTATGGTCTCATTAGCGCTTTTAGCTAAACTTTTGTTGGCTAGGTTAAGTTATAACATATATAGTGAGGAATGCAATTTGAAATGTATTTATGTATCGTTTTCTGTTATTTCTGAGTGTATTCTGACAACAGGCAAAACGCATCAATTAGTTTAAGACTAAGAGGTTCACGTTTTGAATTGTTGGTCTTGATATTAGCATTAACATTCGCAGCGAAATAAAAGTTAGATAGTTCACAAAGAATAGTTCAACAGAAACGAGTTAAAGACCAAGAGGTTTAGCTTTCGATTTTTTTGTCTTAAAATAAGCATAAACATTTGCAGCGATATGAAAGTTCGATGGTTGACAAAGAATAGTTTAACAGAGATTATTTTGATCACCGTTTGACTTTTTAATCACCGTTTAGACTTACAAAATATATCGTAACTGCATGTCATAAGATTGTGTCTAATGAAGAAAACAGTTGGAAATGCATTCAATTTAGGTTTTGCCTTTTAATTCTAAGTGTTTTCTAATAGCAGACAAAAAGCCTCTGCTAGATATAGTCTGAGTTTTAGGTTTTTAGGTCCCTTAGGTTTTATGGTCTATTTACGGTTAAAGCTTAACGATATTTTGGTAGCTGAATAATACGACTTCTTAAAGATAACTTCAAAAAACAGAAAAATTCGAATTAACTCTCGACTTTAAATACCCGCTAAAATATCCTCGCTGAATTTCTAGAAGACCGAATCTATTTAATCTTAAGAGATTCGGCCTTCAGGTTCGCCAGCGACGAAATACCTTAATCGTTAACAATCGAGCGGATTGGACTGGGGATGAATTCTTTGATAAACCTCGTCTTCATGCGATTAATGGCGTTAAAGAAATATTCAGCCAACCAACTAACTCTTTTTAATTCAATAGCTTGTAGTGTGGTTTCATACCATTCACGGCTCTGTCGGTCTCGGATCTGATACAGGGAACTTGAGTTCGAGTTTTGGTTCTGCCAATATTTTCTCCAACGTTTGATTAAATCAATGCGGAAGGATGTAACCGTCTCTTATATATTATATTAACCCTTATAGTTCTGAAACCGACTTCATGCTTATGCAAATAGGTTAGATCACAGGCCAGCCGCCAATTTACCTGGCGGCTGGCCTGTGATCTAACATGTTTGCTACTTTGAGTATCTTTCCTCATCAAAATTAAGCAGATATCTAAGGTTTCGGAAAGCAGACGATACAAAAATCGATTTGTAGAAAATTACCCAGCATTCTAAGGGTTAATGTTGGAAAGCGGTCATTGGCATTAAAGGCTGGAAGGACATTGTGTAGTACTGGTACGCAACTATCAAGATCATTGCAAGATGCACTCATCGTAGCGGACCGCAATACGAGTGATTCTGTTGTAACCAGGGTGAGATGAAAAAACCCGAACCCACGACCTCCCCAAACGCTCTACTGACAGAGCTTTCCGGCCTGCTTATTCGTTTTAATCCCTAAAATGTAAATCAAGCGCCCTTAAAGAAAAGAGACCTGATCCGACGCTGTGATAAGATTCGACAATTCTTCTCAAAATGTATCTGATCTGTCGGCGTCATTACATTGAACAATTGTTGAAAATGGCGTAAAATCACGCAAGTGTGTGTTGAAATAAGAGGTCATGGCGGTAAAATCGGTGTAACAGCACCCTCAAGCTGAGGCTTTTACATCGGTTCAACAATTTCTCCGTTTCATTGTGATGTCCACAGATCATATTTGTGTGATACATCGCTGTCATTATATTTAAACAGTCTTTAAAAATGATCTATAATCACGCCCAAAAGGTGTGTATGTATAAGAGGTCATGGTGTTAAAGTCTGTGTAACAGTACCCCAAGCAGAGGGAAGTTACTGTTTTCATTAGACGAGCGGTGTTTATTGGTTTGGTTAATTAGATTTACGCTCGTTTCCCCCTTCCAAGGTAAATTGAATTATGTCGAAATTGAAGGCGTTAGCAGACGATAGTGTTGTGTGAGATAAATGCGTATTTTGGACACTGAAAAGAACAGAACATAGTTTATTAAACAAGTACATAGTACATAGTCATATTTTACATAGTTTGTACAAAGTATTATATCATATCATGTGGTGTTAAGGACACTGGATTGAAGAAAAAGAAGACAATGGCTTCTGAAGATGTATGACATGGTTTGGTCAAATTCAGGGAGCATCTTTTAAGTAAGAGGTAAATCTAAAACAGCGAATCGCACGCCCGATGTGTTAAACGGAGATTTTCTTTGAAATAGATTACAGTCGATTTACCGATTTTTCAACTTGGAAAACTTGAAATGCTTAAAAAGCGCAAATGAAATCATTGTGGAAAAGAGATGCATCGCTCAGCATGCCATTTTGCACAGTAATTTCT
Organism: Cerastoderma edule; assembly: GCA_947846245.1. NCBI lineage: Eukaryota > Metazoa > Mollusca > Bivalvia > Cardiida > Cardiidae > Cerastoderma > Cerastoderma edule. The sequence continues at coordinate 34,309,659 of OX401412.1, forward strand.
TCTATTCAGAATAGATTATTCATATTTTAGTTGCATCGTGTCTAATCTCTGCATTCAATCATATGTTTAAGAAAATGGAGATATAGACTATATGTGAGGCAGCTTTTCAAGATGAACCTATAATCGTTTAAGTAGATTACATGTATGAAACAAATGGAAATTCCACGCGGAAATTCAAAAATCGTGAAATCGAATGCAACCGAGCAATAGAAAGAAAAAGAATATCGTATTTCGACCTTACATACCGTTGCAAATCCTTTAATCTTTCCCGTTTCTTTATGTTTGATTTATTTGATTTATTTGATAATGAACTATTGAAAAGGTATGATGCTTCTTTTACGTCGCTTAGTTTAAAATACTTGACAGCGATTGTGAAGCAAGTTCTTACAACTTACATAATATATATTAATCTCTTTCGATTATGCTTCCTGAAAACACTACTAGTACACACGCCGAATGTGAATGCTGAATGCTTGAATATCAAATACTGATATGTGTTTTAACACACTTTATAACAGTTCTGAATGTCCAAAGCATTGCTTCGATGTACTCAATGGTCAGCTTGTTCGATATCAAGGACTGCTATGTGTTAAGATTGAATTAATATTTCCTTTTCTGGAAACCCGCAAGCATAGCTTCAATTTATGATATCAGAGACTGCTAGGTGTTTAACCCATTACCAAACAGTAACGACCTATTACCACTATTACCACTTTGTTGCAGACCACTCTGGAAAACACTGTTGGAAAAGGAGAAATTGCTTGTTACAAGCAATTTCTCCTTTTCAACAATGTTTTCTACTCTATCAGAAGATTACTTCCCAATTTCATCACATTTTGAAATGTCGTCTACGAGCCCTTTCAGTTTGGGACAGTCAAAAATTTGGCGTTTGGTAAAAGGTTAAACGAAACTTACATTTTCTTATGCCACAAGCAGAACTTTGAAACCTACCATGCTCAACATCTGCAACTCGCACCGAGGTATTTGAAACGATCCTATTAGCTCGGGGCCATTTCTCCCGTTTGTTATTACGCAGTTTAACCGTGCCCTAATTGACTTCTGACACCTGCCCTGCGTTTAGCAAAGCAGATTCCGGGATTGTTTGTTTTGGTTATACCATCGGAGCATTAGCAAGCACCAATAGTGTTAACACTCGACCCGTAAAAGAGATCCAGTTTTACAATATGCGCAATAACCATTTGTCGATTAGTGACTGGGGAGATAATTGTTCTGAACTTTTTCTGAATTATTCAGTTTCGAAGATAGCATAATGACTCTTTTTCGGTTTTTCTCGGAACGTTCCTTTCCTATTGATTTCATTCCTTTAATTCTGTAATTCTATGTACGTCTTTATTTTATTATTGAAATGGGTAAAAAGCAACTCGATAGATGCCTTTGAATAGCTGGAGAGAAATGCAAAATACATGGATCGATGACAGTTTTCTTTGAAAAAGAAAGCTTGAAAATGGAACACAATTATTTTTCGATATAATGTTGGCTTGGGCTTTTAGTGGAAATCATGGAAGGATGGACTTGTACTCTGAATATAAGGTTAAATCATAAGCAGATGAAACTGAGAAACCTTAGATAACCTGAAGTAAACTCATGTATTAGAACTAAAATTAAAAAAGTAGCAAATGCAAATTTAATATATAATTATACAGAAGTTTTCTTTGTACAAAGCTATTTTTTCTTTAAATATCACTTATTTGTTGATTGCGACTTTTGATCTTAATGTATTATTGTCGTCTGCTGTTGCTTTCAATTTGAATCAGTCTAAAGTATCATTTACGGGATAGGTTTACAAAAGTTACCTTCAGTAGGAAACGCTTCGTGTGATCTTTGAACGGAAGTAAACATAAAGTCCGCCATAAAACAAGTAAGTTTATCGGCATTTGGAGCGGAAGTTATGGTCCTGAAGCTTTTTACGACATTTTTAACTGCCGAAAACCGTCCATTACACATGCGCAGTGCCGTCGGGATGGGCCGATTGTTTTCAAACGCGTGACCTTCAACTATTGTGAGTTTTTATTGGTATACGATACTTCTTGTTCATTCATCTAGTGACATTTGACATTTCTTCGCTTTTACAAGATTCCAAAGGCAGAACAGATTGCAAACGTATTGACCAAATGGCGCAACTCTGGTTTATTGAACACAACGTTCGTTCATTTCAAATGGACATTGTTCGATAAAAAGTGCAAACGGTTGACTTTACTGAAAGAAAGACTTCTAGAACAAACGATCGATTTGGCATAATATATCAACTTAACGTTTATTTAGTATTTAGATTAGTTTATTTAGTAATGGAAACATAAACAATTGCTTTCTTGTAATACAAGACAAATGACAGTACGACTTTGTATTGCATTTCTATTGCTAGAAACAAGTTTGCAACGAAAATGTATGTCGGGGCATTTACTCTGGCGATCGATGCAAAAACAATCGTGCCAATAGAAGACATGTCCTTTGCAACTGAATCACTCGGATTGTCACAATGATTTTTAAGCAAATCGTAAACATAACTTTCTTCTGTTCGATTTTCACAAGCCCAAAAACGCAAAAGGATAGTCATAACAAAATTCTTACATACTAATCCTAACACATACATAGACCGCGACGTATCGAAAGGAAATCGCTAGAGAAATATAAGATAGGCACACAGTAAATACAGCTTTTATTTTATTTTTTCTTGTCAAGTAAGGCACTGTCAATTTGAACAGAATTAGATAAGCAGAAAAAAGTCATGTCACATATTGAAGCTCTGTTTGTAATGAAGTTGATCGATTCTAAACGCTTTTATAGTCATAGCGCTTTTATTTCAAACTATCGTTCCTTGTTGTCTTCAATTCTGGACTTTCAACAACAGTGCAGGCCCGTTAACCCATTACCAAAAAATACCGACATTTGACCAGATTGTTATAGACGACACTTAGAAACATTGTGGGAACAATTTCTCCTTTTTCCACAATGTTTCCTGCCCTATCAGAAGGTTATTGTTTTTCAACTTGGAAATGTCGTCTGCAAACTCTTTCAATTTGGAATAGTTTGGTGTTTGGTAAAGGGTTAATTGATAAACACACGGGAAATCTGCATCTGAGCATTCTTTAGATTGGATGAGTGCAGGAGGCGTGCCTTTAATTCCACACCGCACTCCGTATTGCATATTTTAGAGTACTAGAGGTCTTAAAGTAATCAAACATCCTCGATTAATTACAATGAACGCCGCCTCGGTCTTATCAATGCCTTTGATTATGACCATAGATCTTTAAGATGTTGAATTCGATATCTTTACTTTCTACGAGGAACTAGGAGAATATTTTTACCAAAACAGGTACTGTACTTGGTCCTTTTAGACATGTTTTAAGGATTTATAGAATATGGACTGTAATTCTCGCAAAGTAATGTCAAATCTAGGTAGATGTATACATACTTCTTTGAAGAGGCGAAAAGTTCCGTTAAAATATCATGTAACAATACCTGGCAGGATTTTGTTGTTGTCGTTTTTTCTCTTGTGTTAACGTCAATTACTTTGCTTAAAGTACTCCGCCAATGCAGTTATCACATTTTTCTCATATGTTGTTTATTTGCATGCTGTTTTCATATCACACTACTTGATAGTTTGAATAATGTATATATTTGGCGACGGACTGTTTAATTTATATGTCAATGAAATTGAAAATTGAATTGAATTGATACCATATTGAAACGCAGATAGTGTTTATAAACTGAACCATGGTGCGTTGCACTCAATTACTAGCACATGAAACATAAACGGTATGGTTTGTTTTCTTAGAATCGGCAGAGTTCAACACATTAAACTTTATAACCACACTAACCATTTTAAATGGAGTGGGTATTGTCGTTAAAGAAAAGGAGACTGTTGCTGCAAATGGGATAAAATGATATTTGAAAAAAAAGCTTTGATTTTTTTCCTTTTTCTCTTGGAGACTGTTGCTGCAAAGGGGATTAAATGACATTTGAAACACAGCTGTGTTTTTTTTTCTCTTGGTGACTGTTCCTGAAAATGGGACTAAATGATATTTAAAACGCAGCTGTGATTTCTTCTTTTGTTACTTCTTAAATCTGTTTCTGAGTTTAACGAGTGTGTAATACTTCGTATTTATTTTTGCTTTAGCAATTTTATTTAGTATATTTTGACTATTTCTATTGAACTGCGAAACAGGTTTCCTAAACTTATACAGTTTATCGTGTTTTAATCAGCCACTCTTGACAAGTGGATGGAAGGTTGTTATTTAAAGTCTATGGCTAGCCTAACACAAGATGCAAGTCATTTAGAAAGCTTCTACTGGAGCTTTTAGAATGATTATCGCCATTATTGAGCCGCTTTTAACACCACGATCCGGTCTCTTTTTGCTATGATCGCTTAACCCATTATCAAACAATAACGACATTTGACAAGTGTGTTGCAGACGACTCTGGAAAACTTCGTGGTAAAAGTAAAGAGCAATTTCCTCCTTTTTCCAAAATGTTTTCTTCCCTATCAGCAGATTGTTTTTAATTTTTATTACATTTTGAAATGTCGTCTGCAAACTCTTTCAATTTCGGACAGTCGAACATTTAACGTTTGGTAAAGGGTTTAGACACGATTGATTGAAGCAAATGCTGGGGTTGAAATTGCTCTTTGCGACATCATAACCTCTCTTTAATGTTTAAGTATCCTGATCTCGAAGCACATCATAAAGTTTGATTATATTTCCGTTATTTGAATGAAAGTATTCCTTTCAATTGGTTTTTAAGGAGGCTCAAGCATTAACCTAATGAGGTTATCATAATGGAATATAGTTTCGAGGCATCTGCAAAAATAGCATTTGAACAATTTTCAAGACATTGTTTGCTCAATCCCACTACTGAAGACAGTGTTCCATGGTCAAAGAAGGGGCCCTGCGTAGCCAAGTGGTTAAGGTGTCGGAATAAGAACACTGGGACCCGGGCTCGAGCCTCACCGTCACCTCAGGTGTCGTGGGAATGACCTTTCGCAAGTCACTTCAGAGCACTAGCCTAGTACTGGTGGATCCAGGAAAGCCGTTACATAACTGAACATTTTTTTATCACCATATGCACAAACAAACACATTTGTAAAACATCGGTCTCGGGACACAAAAGTCATGGGTTCAAATCCTGCCAGTAGTGTAGTTCACTCTGCGAATTTTTAATAACCCATATTGGGTGCGAGTAATGGCTATGTACACAGGAAGCACTGTTGAGAGTGATTAATATGTGAATAATAAGTTTTTGTTACACAATCGATGTTTATACTAAATTCCCACCTTGTCACAATTTACACTATGTGTCCCAGACCGTGTTTCAATCAAACAACTTTTTCGTATTGACTACCGTTCTTTTTGGCGTAGGCCAACAGTATCAGTTTGTTTGTTCGTGCGTTTATATTGAATGCATTTCTCAAGGTCGATCATACAGGCTAGTTCTGTAACAAGGGTGCCACTGAACGCGTCTTTAAAGCTTTTAACATCCACTTTATTTAATGATGAAACTAATAAAAAATGGATGAATCAAAAGTGCTCTCAGAAATCAATCTGTTTTTATAATGATTTTCGTTTCGCAATACTTGGTTTGAGGCTTAAAGATGCTTGTTCAAAGAAGAGAAAATTTTGAAAGTCAAAATAAAATGTCGCTGACACAATACAGTTTTTGTATTTTTGTTTGATATCCAATTAAAAGTAGCTATTGAAAGCATAACTAACCAAGGAAGCGTCATTTTTGTACAAGTATGTACAGTTTATATGCGGTAGATCTCAAAAGCGATATCACGAATTTTGATTGAAATACATGTACATGTTAATTTACTTTTGTTTCCAATGATTTTTCTTCAGTGCGTATCATATAGCAGTATAGCTGTTGCGCAATTTTATAGAAATATTTTTTTAGCTTCCAAAATACCTTTAAAATAGACTTTGTGTTACACAAAACAAACAGAAATTTGAAAAGTTGATCTGACCGCCATGGTCTAATAGAAACATAGCTTTCAGAGTACATATTCATATAACCATTCCAAAACTATTCAAAAAAAGATTTCCTCGACGTTAACTATACAGCAAACGCTAAATTTTGACGACATTGCAAAATGTCATAAGATTGATAAATAATCTTCTGATAGGCAAGAAAACATTGTGGGAAAGAGCAATTTCTCTTTTTCCCACAATGTTTTCCAGAGTCGTCTGCAATAAACTGGTCAAATGTCGTTATTGTTTGGTAATGGGTTAATTAAATATCGTTGATTGCCTTGTGCATGTACAACTCATGTATTACTATGGGTGGCAATTCCGTTGACGTCATTCGAACTAACATTCCCTTTGTAATAGGGTTAGAGAAAACTCTAAATTGAAAAAGTTCGGTATGAATAACGACTTCACCAAAATGTAATTAGCTTTACGCTCAGGAATTATTTTTCGAATGAAATTCAATACTTAAACTTTCCCCAGAGATGGGATTGGATAATTCACTTTAGCATATGATGAATGCTTTGGCCAAAAAGGAAAACAATGAATAACTCGGTCGTTGAAGCACTTCGTTAACACTCGTTTGAGCGTACTAAAAGATCGTGAAAAGTCTTACGAACTTTATCTCATTTTATCACAATGGTTCCTTCAGATTCAATACTTCGCTTAAGCATATGAAGAATGTCAAGGCCGAATGGAAGACTATAACTCAGGCGATCCATTATTTCGTAAACACTCATTTGAATGTATCAAACGATTGGGAAAAGTCTTACGAACTTTATCTCCCTTTACCACAATATTTTCTTCATGATGAAATAAGACATTTACGATACATTTGATGAGAGTTGATTGGACCCCATTGACTCTGCGAAAGTTAATCTTGTATCACTAAAAGTAAGTTATAGGCTCATGGGACTGGATGTAATCAATTGTGTTATGATGATCATATGGCTTCGTTTGTACTCATGTCACTATGATAAAACGATTTACTTACCTATCAAATCAAAGGTGAACGAATGCTTGATGTTCATGAATGTTATGTCCCTTAGTACCATGGAAATATGTACTGTTGTGTATTATATAGGGGCTCAATATATCAAATCAGTTCCAAATGAGGTCAAAACCGACACAGCATATTGCGTGCTAGAGACTCGTTGTGGACGAAAACATTCGTCGTTTCCAATTTCTTATCTCTATTGGCTCTTCTATTGGTAATAAAACGATGGATGTTCTTATACGCTAGACACAATACTAAGAAGAAATCGTTTCAGTATTATGTCAAGCATGTAAGCACAAACATCGTTTTATCGAAACTGAAACATGGTACTTAAGGCGCACCGATGCTTATCTTTGTGTTTCCATCTAACTAGTCTTACGTCCATGTTAAATATACGCCAGACACTTTTCGACATACTTTCATCAGGAGTCTAATCTTAAACGTTTGTGACGGAAACTTGAAGCTTGTTTTGTTCATTTTTGATGACTGCTTTCTGGATACATTACAAGTACTTGCACCAATTTGTTAGCTAGTCCCGGCAATCTCACCTTGCCGCTTATGGTGGTCGAACTCGGACTCTCGGCACCAGAGGCCGACGCTTAGGGATTTAGACCAGACGAAGTCCATATGACCATTTTTGACCTTTTAATATTTGTTTTCAAGCCCTATTTCTATGCTTACCATTAGAGCTGTCACAAACACGTGAATTGAACTAGATGGCAGTCGGTGGGATGGAAAGGATACTGTGCGTTAACGGTTAGAAAACACTGAAGTATACATAAGAGTCCACTGTCTGCAACTAAACATTCAAATGGTGTTTACAATAGTGAAATACATCGGCTGTCTTAAGAACTTAGGGATCCCGGTTTCGAACCCAATCGACTCTGGCTTTACTGGGAATGGTCTTTTAGCAAGACGCTTAAGAGTCCTAGTACTATAAAATCCAGGAAAGCCGTAATATAATTGAAAACGTGTGTACACTGTGTTAAAATCCTTTTGATAAACGAACAAACACGCCCGGTCAAATTGATGCAATGCTTTTGTTCATGACACCCAATAGTTAACGAAGTCAAAATAATCTACAAAGCTTGAAAACAATCTGATGATTTGGGTTGTTTTAATTCCAGAACTCACGTTTAATTTCGCTCAAATAGACACAGTTATTCGTTTTCGTGGAGGAAGCTACTTCAAAGCTGCAGTTAAATATTCTGCTGTATGTCCCGTAAATTCTACAGAATTCGTAGAAAAAATACGTTTTTAAAGTACAATTTGATTCTTCCCGCTCATGGAAGGGTACAATTTCAGCAGCTTTAAAGCAGACGCAGATTCGAATAACAAACGTTTTACAATAAAATTTCCTCATGAAATTATATAGAAACTATTGCAACACTATGAAAATATACCCACAGAACGTCAGTCCAAATATGTCACGTTTTTCCTATGTTAGGTGCAGCAGATGTGTTATAACGAGAACATATCGAGGGTTCAATGCAAGACTATAGTAAGTGCTTCACAAACGTGAAGCACTTACTACAGTCTTGCATCAAACCCTTTATATAAGGGAAAGCGATGAAGCAGTCACAGAAAGCTAGAATAACTTGACACGCATCAATTATGTGACACTTTTCCAGGATAATTCGACTTGAACAAACTGTTATTAGTGACATTGTAAAATACATAATCTACGTATAATATACGACAAACGACAATCATTGGAGGTTGCAGAGCGACGCCTCGTCTAATTATCAAAGAAGGGAAGGAGTTCATTCACAAAGTCAGATTGCCATATGCTATATTCAAGCACTGTGTCGGTGGTTGCGTGGTATAGTAGTTTATGGTGGCGATCCTTAAACTTGGGGTCCAGGGTACCGTTTTACTAAACATTTTATGGTAAAGATTAGCTATTGTTCAAAACAACATTCCCTCTTATTTAAATGCTGTGCTAAGCAATATTGAAAAGAAACACATAATTATAATCCTCTCTCCAAGATGCTTCCAATGACGTGTCACATTGCAACATTGTTCTTTCATTCGAGATAATATCCGTGTTTATCGGTATTGACTGATGTAAATAATTTCCCTTAGTCGCCAAGTAAAACAGTACCCCGGGTTGAAGCCCATTCGGTCTTGGGAGTGTTCTTCGGTAAGATACTTCAGAGTCTAAGGCTAGTACAGACAAATCTATGAAAACTGTAAGATAACTGGAGATTGTTTACAAGACTTTAAACCATCATACATGTATATTAAACAAAAGGTCCGTGTCTTTGTACTTTAAAGCGTCGGGGATTTGATATAAATCCCCGTTCGATTTCCACACGCAGTCGCGAATTTGAGCAATGTCCAAGAATTGTTAAACATTTCTAGACTAGTTCTGGTATGCCTCCCAGAATATATAGATAAGAGAAATGTTTCTATAAAAAGCAACAGTGAGAACAGTGTAACATGCTGCCGATCTAAAAGGGAGTTCAATGCCGATGAGATGATCAGAATGGGCTTTGTTTCTGTCAGAAACGTTTACATGTTTTGAATAAAAGAAAAACACCCCAAAAAATGGGTTTAACCCCATACAAACACATATTTGGATGATGGCAAATTCCTGAAACATATAGTCAACGGAGTGTGTGTTATTCAAGCCGCTTTAGAGTATCCTGTTCAGTCAAACTCATGTTGATTGGGATCGATACAATTCTCTGGCATCAGATGACAATGGTTCTGTCGGTATCGAGTCTAGACTGGAGTTCATAGGTGCAGAGTTCGACTTAGATCATGACAGCAGATTTCATTTTTAGTGTTAAAGCCTGTGTCATTCGGAAATGATTCTCATCACTTCTTTATGCTGATGTCTCTTAGCTTCCACAGTTCAATGTTCGCGTAAAACGAAAGTAATAAGACACCATTAGGAATTGACTTTGAATAACGATGCCTCCGATTTCCCAAACGGTAATCATTTCGTCGTGCCAACGGTTATTTTAGATGACTATGTAAAATTGGGATTATTGAAGCTGTGAGTATGATTGAATACATATTCCTCTTGTTCAATACAACCTGTTTTGTAAAAACAACATTGGAGACTCTTCAAACATTTTAAGTGTTCATATAATCATACACGACAATCTGAATTTATTTTTGGAATGTTTCTTTCACTCTTTGATATCATGTTATGATTCTTGTATCTTTATAACCTTTCTTAGAAACCACATAATATATAATACTTTGTAATAACTATGTAAAATGTGACTATGCATTGTGTTCTTGTTTGATTAAAAATATTCTGTTCTGTTCTGTTAGAAAAAGAGGATGACATATGTTGTTGTTAGTAAAGAAAGAATTGCCGTTCTTATCAAACTCCTTATCTTAAATATATCTTAAACCCGTATCTAAAGCAGATGCGTATCAACAAAGAGTGATTGTTCGGTAAATCGCTTAATCGAAGCACTAATGTTTCTTTGAACGGGAAGGCTCTCGTGGGGTTCTTCAAGGGATGGTTTCTTAAGCCGATACATTTGCAGTAATTTGGTTACAAACTAAACGTGCGAGGCGCAAGAATGAGTCGTACACACGTAAAAAGGTATCGCCCTGAAAAGACAAGAGTGCAAAGACTTGTGTTAAGGCTTTTTTGAGTGGATAATTTCTATGCTTTATGTGAAAACTCTTTAAAATACAACACCTTTAATTAAGCTGGAATTATTACCTTTAATTAGTGTCTCATATTAAGAGATGATACTTCAACTTTGAATCCTTAAAGCTTCAAATTGTTTGCTTTCATAGACAATATGTTATCTATGTCTCTGGTATAAGGCAATGTGACGTAGACGTCTATTACAATGTTTAACACGCAATGTTTCGAGATCCATTAAACATAAAACAGACCCTATATTGTGGGTGGTCATTAGAGTCGTCTGATCGGGACGAGTCCAATGAATTCCAACAATATAGGATTTAGCGAAGTAACATTGGAGTAAGGAAAATAAATTCGCGTCTTATCTGAACATCTGTACATTGTATTATATGTTTAGATTTAACAACCATTCATCAACATCTATTGTATCGGTACTTATTAGAGTCGTCTCATCGAGACAAATCTATTGAGTCTCCACACTATAGGGTTAGGTAAATCAATAAATGACTAACTTCTTAGCAAGGAAAAGTTATGTTTTATCCGAACACCTGTATATTTATTGTATTTTATATCTTAGAACCACTAAATACAACCTTTTGTGTGGGAATTTATTAGAATTATCCCAACGAGTCGATTCTAATAAGTACCCACAATATAGGTTTAAATGAATCCATAACGTGGCTAGCTAGGGTGCTACACCTCTTATATGAACCCTAGATTGTATTTTACATGCAGATCCCATTTTAAAATGGCAACAAGTTAAGCTGCAACACCCGTCAGTGTAAACTATCGTAAAAAGCATCTAAAGAAACGCATTTGGCTGGTAAAACGTTTTCTTTTGATTTCCCTAAAGGGCTATTTGCGTTAAGGTCTCTCACATACTTCGTATGTTAACTGTTTTCTTGGGGGGAATGTCGTCTGTTTAAATAGTTAAATTGTCGCGACAGCTTCCTTCGAACACATATATTTATTAGTCTTGATAATCAACAAGAGACAAAGACTTAGAAAAATATATTAACACTGCCTTTTTTATTGTCATCTTTCGATCTTTGTAACATAACATAACATTACATAATTTTATTCAGCATTAAACATAAATAAACATGTTTATAGCTTACAAAATGTATTCGTAAAGCATGTGTGCAGACGTATGAAGACGTATTTGTAAGCCTTCTATAGGGTGATAGGTGAATCTATCTTTTTGGTTAAAGTTTGATTATACATGTGTTTACCTTAAGTGTATGTCTTAACTCGAATTGGTTAAATCCAATGCAACACTTTATTTCATTTAAATCTGTTTTCATGTTTTAATAATGGTTTCAACGAAGAACTGTATGATGAAAATACTCAATTAGTGGATAATTGATTTTATATCACCTATTGAAAAATAGTCATACTATGAAGTAAGGAAAGGGTTAGGTTATAATGGTTTTAGTTCTATGTACAAAAAAATAGAAAGGAAACACAAAGAATAGAAAACTGCGTTTTTTATGATTGCGTCCAATTTGCGACATCTTAAATCCGTTTCTTATAACTTCTATATTCTTATCAACTCTAGACTATCTTTCATTTCCTTAGAGAAATAAAAGAGATACGTTTTATGGATCGTAGTTGTGATTCAAAATCGAGACGTTTTCAAACCAAATGTTAGCCAGTACTAGATTTTTCTTAGCGATATGCTCATAGTACTAAGCTTAGCCATTGAGAGCTGATCGGAGGTTGTTGTATTCCATACACAATATGATATATGGTTTATTGCAAGATTATATAAAGGCCTTGTACATTGTTTACAATTCATCAACAATAAATAGTTCAGACGTTTTGCGATGCACTGCTGATAAGTGTTGGATGAAGTACACACGTATTGAGCAATCCGTTAAGATGGATTCAATCTTTTGATATCTGAAGTAAAAACCTTCTTCACATTAGCAAGGATTCAAATAAAAAATCTAGAACCATTATTGGAAGTGTATAACTTCTGTTGAATATGCTGTGCACTTTGAAAATCTTAATTATGTTACAAAAACCAAACAGTAACAGCATAAAAAGAGAAAGAATGAAAACATTTCTCTTTTTCGCCATAAAGTAAGCACTTTCTTTAGAAACAACATAACGTTTTTGTGTACAAACAAAATATGTAAAATGTGACCATTAACAATATAGTTGTTTAATAATCTATGTTCTGTTCTGTTAAGTTTATGTTGTTTCATTAAAACATATATACTCGTTTTAACAACGAATTTAGAGCGAGAGAGAGAGAGAAAGAGAAAAAAAGGATCTACTGTGACGAATGAAAAAAAGTCATCATGAGCAGTTCTCCTTTGTCCATAGAGAATATGTTCCCTATCCAATGCAACTAAGATCAATCTACGAACCATGTTTCGTTCTTATGATAAAACTTTCCATTTTAACCGATCAAAAAATATTCTTTATGGGGGAATGAATAATCGGATCCATCAACCTTGAAAGCGCATGATCGTCTATGATAGTGGGCTAACCACTGACGTGAAATCAATGCATAACGTAACCTTGGGGAGATAAACCGAAAACTCCCAAACTTGTCTGAAGTCTAAAAAATCGTCAAATATGGGTGCGTTGGGTGAATGGGACAGTCACATTTGAATTGTTATGTTTGAGAATGTTCTCATATTTCTTTGCTCAGAAGTCCTGTGTGGCTTTGTGTTAAGATGGTTGACTTAAAATTCAGGGTGGCTGATTTGTTTTCACAGGTTCGAGCCCAAAACAGATAGCTCTGGTTTTCGTGAAAGTGTCCTTTGGTATTACATTTCAGAGCCATCGTCTTGTATGAGTGAAGCATAGGGAAGCCGTAATGAAACTGGGGTACGGATTCCCGGGTTTGAACTCTTACCGATACCTTTTATTTCGAAGAAGTGTCCTTTGGCAATAAACTTTAGAGCCGGACGTTTGTATGAGTGAATTGTTGGGAAGCTGTAATATAATTCAAATAGTATCGACATAGCGTTGATCAGGTTAAACACGTTCTATACATCGATAGACATGTAAATCGTCTCTGTACGGCATGAACATGCAGAGATAAACCTTAAGACTCGTATCTCAGCACTCTACTCTATGCTTATGTGTCTCCAATATCAGGCGATCCTACTAAGTCAGTCCTAACTTTGTCCTCTTCACTCTTTGAACAGTACCGACAGCAAGGCTGTCTGTTGTGGACGGTTTGCGGCCACTGCCTCCTTTGCTTCAGCCCAAAACTTCTCTACTCGGTTTAAGTCTTGGTTCTCTGAAGTAACTTTGGTTTGGGTTTCTGTAGCGAAATGGGATTTTTATGTGGTTGGCATGCTAAGCCTTTCCTCTTTAACATCCCGGCTTGGTTTTGCATATGCAGAGTTATAAAACAATAAGGAATAAAAAAAATGAGTCTCCCTACTGACTCACGGAATGCCGATGGTTCTACCTATCTTGTCCAGTCCTGGTTGGTGAAGGTTCTTCCTCCACCATTAAGAGTCGGGCATCGAAACATAACTGAAATAATATTGACGCGATGTAAAAACCAGTACAAATAAATAAGTAAATGAATAAGATAATATATTTAGGGAAAATGATTAAGTGCTCATATGAGAATATTTCAATGATTTATTATTTCCTTATGGAGGAATATTCTCTTATATGACTATATGCTGTAACCTTGTGGGAGAGAAATGGGAACTTTTCAACTGGTCATAACCTTTTGTTATTTTTCATGTGTCTACAGCAAAAAACAATCATTCTAAAGCATTTACGGATAATGACATATTACTCACAGGGGTATTTTATCATTATATTTAACACTATGTTATATGTTCTCTCGAAGGAATGGTAGAATGTCAGGGGTGGCATAGCGAAAGTAAATGGAGGGAATCCCCGACTTTAATCCTCGCCTTACCATATTTTATGTGTCTGATACGGAAGAAATATCCTTCGAACGTGTAGACATATTGTAAAATATTGTTCACGTGAGAATTTACCTTTTTTCAATAATGTGTTCTATCTATCTTTGTGTATGAGTATTCATTTACCACGCAATTACTTATTTCTACAATATGATAAGCCGGACACTTTATCAAAACTGTAATATTGTTGATACAATGTAAAATGTATTTTTACAAAAAAAAACGAACATGACCTAGCCAGTAAATAAACTTGAAAACTGTTTGAATCAACATTGATTTTTTATGTTTATTTTATAGAATGTTTATTGTTTTCTTCGAACTAACAAAATAGTATAGTCCGATAAACGCAATTGAACACTTGTTTGAATCAACGCTGATTTCAGAAGCTGACCATTTTGTAAAGTGTTTAATGTATTACTTAAAGCTTTGAAAAGATAATTGTCGATCACGAAGGATAAATGTTGATTTCAGATAGACGTATATTTGGTAAAGTGGTTAATAAATTCTCTAAAACTTACACAAATTATGGTCAGATAATGGAAGTGGGATAACTGAAGAATTATTTGAACCGACGTTGATTTCAGGGGCTATCTATTTTGTAAAACGTTTATTGTTTTCTCCAAAACTAGCAAAAGAATATGGTACGATCATGCTAGATAGATAACTGAATAAATGTTTGAATCAACAATGATTTCAGAATCTGACCATTTTGTAAAGCGATTTATGTATTCTTTAACAGTTATAAAAGATTATAGTCCGATAATGCAAGAGAGATGTCTGAAGAAATGTCTGAATCGTCGATCATTTCAGAAAGCTGTTTGTGAAGCGTTAAAAGTATTCTATAACATTGATTAAAGAAATATTGTTGGATAACGAAATTGAGAAAACCCAAGAAATGTCTTAATCAAAGAGAATTTCAGAAGTCCTCTATTTTGTAAAGCGTTTAATGTATTCTTTAACAATTACAACATATCATAGTCCGATCATGCAAGTGTGTGATCTCTGAAGAATGAGCGTTGATTTATGAAAACGTCTGTATTGTAAGGTGTAAAATGTACCTATACATAAGTCCTATAATGCATGTGTGTGAACAGAAGAATTATTTGAATCAACGAAGCTGATTTTGTGAAGTGTTTAATGTATTCTATAACACAAACACAAGCTACAAAGTATCGAGGTCGAGCGGCCTGTACTCGAACGAAAGTGGAAGATACTCGACGGGTATGTCAAAAAGGCGCTATGATCTCAATAGGAAAGCTATCCATCACTTAAACATCTGTAAACAAGCACTGATAATCTATACAGCACCATACCCTTTACATATTTCCTTCTTTTTGGAATTTGCGACTGGTCTAGAATGAAAGCCACAACAGACGAAAAAAAAGTATGAAAATGATGCATAATTGTTATGTTTTTATGGTGGATTTTCACGAGAGGAAGTCTCCCGACTGACTTACGGAGTGTCGATAAATATAGTTCTACCAGGCTAAGTAGGTTTTTCATGGAAGTTAAGATTTGGGGTCTTCCTCCACCATTATCAGTAGGGCATCGCATCATAACTTCGTGTAAAACAATGCTGACGAAATCATAAAACCCGTATATATAAATTAGATAAGGATTTTATGTAGGACCTGCTTATAATGGATTGATTGAATTAAAGATATGGTGGAGAGAGGTAAAACTGTTAAATCTTGTTAAGATTAAACCAATATACATTTACACGTTTCAGGGAAAGATTTTTCTCCTGTCATGGTTGATGAGCCAACCAACCGTTATTATTACTCTTTTCATTTCCTTTCTGTAAATATGCACAAACATGCAGTCAAATGAAGACAAAATTATCTTTTTGCCTCGAAATGAAATTTCCGCTGAATGCCATCGGACCAAAATGGACGGAAATAAGGCAAGAAGACAAATTACTTTGAGCAAAAGAGAAATGTCGAAACATCTTGTTCTCACCAATAAAACATGCTTCGTCAAGCCATATCGAGCCTGTGAAACGCGTTATTTGCGAAATTTCTAATGAAGAAATCTCACACACAAAAAAGAAATCCTTAAATTTTAATGCCTTCTGTCGCCCATAATCGGATTGATAAGAGAAATTCGAACTTTTCAAAAAAAATAATCATTTCGCCTCTCTATGATATTTTTTTCTTGTTACTTGTTTGTAACTGATGCTGTTTTACATTTTTATGGTTGCGCCCGCTAGATGAAAAAAACAACAGAATTTCCCTTTCTAAGCCTAAAACTGGTATTACAAGCGTAAAACTTTCCCCGTCACTAACAGCTCCATGCCCAGCGACGGCATTTGGAGTTTCATGAGAGATAACTTCCCGACTGACTTATGGAATGTCGATGGTTCTACCCGGCTCTATCAGCCCTTGTTTGCATGTGGCATTCTCATTAGTTATGATTCGGTTATCGCAACTTATCGAAACATTGTTGACGTGATGTATAAACCATAAATAAGATAACTCCACGGTATTTTAAAGATACTCTGATTTGATAATGTATGGTCCCAACAATTTTTTAAGTACATCTATTAGCGGTCTTTATCAATATGTCCGGGCGTGTTCAAAAAACTTTTGGACGACTTATCATTTTTCATGAGAAAATGCTCGCCCGAAACAGCTTAGAAGCACTAAACAACTTTTCGTGTGACATTTTATTTACAGTAAAACCTGTATGTATTGGCCTGTCGCACCTTATAGATGTTTTTCTGTGATATAGATTTCGTTTATGTGGCTTATAGGCCCAGTTGGCCTGGCTTGATTCGTGGATTCATTAATTTAATCTGTCACTAGTGTCATTTTGGGACCGATAACAAGGGGCCGTATAACATTTGTGATATCCGGCACTAACCATATAACACATCCACGCGACAAATCATTCGCATGTTTACATCATTCTCTACTTATTTTTTCTTTTTTCTCGTGTTTTATTTACATCTTGTTTGTTTGAAAGAATACATAAAGGTAACAAGATAAATAGAATAGATGGTTGGTGTCTTTGAATGGGAAACATTATCGGGATCGGCTTCGGATTATTATCCGTTTCGCCTTCGGCTCACCGGATAATATTCCTAAGCCTTGCCCGATAACATTTCCGATTCACGACACCAACCATCTATTCTCTATTTATCCTGTCACTAGTGACATTTTGGGACCGATAACTAGGTGCCGTATAACATTTGTGATATCCGGCACTAGCCATATATCACATGCACGTGACGAATCATGACGTCATAAGAACGACATGACGTCATGTTTACATCATTCTCTACTTATTTTTGTCCTTTTTTCTCGTGTTTTATTTTCTTTTTTGTTTTAAAGAATACATAAAGGTAACAGGATAAATAGAATAGATAGTTGGTGTCTTTGAATGGGAAATGTTATCGGGCTCGGCTTCGGATTATTATCCGTTTCGCTTCGGTTCACCGGATAATATTCCTAAGCCTTGCCCGATAACAATACCGATTCACGACATCTATTCTCTATTTTTGGCCTCTTGAATAACTTGGTACATGTACATGACATAGCTGGTTAAGCCAAAACCGATGGCGAAACGGCCACCTGGTAAACAGCGACGAGACGCTTAATTTCACTAGCTACATTTGGCTAGAATCATCTATTAGATTGCGGGCTTGTTCGGTTTGATGAATTGTTCGCTGACATCAAAGGATTGGTCGAAGACAAGTGCATTGTTATGGAAACTATCATTGTCATAACCGACACGAATTGTCATCTTTCATCGTAATGATCGATTCCTTTCCATTGTTCTGCATGTCTACATGTAAGCACCAAACATGCGGTATGATCAAAATAATCTTCATTATCTTCGAATTTGCCGTATTTTATGTATTTTATCTTTCATGACCTTTCAAAATACTTCTGTCTATCTATGAATGTTATGGTTTTGCCAAAATTAATATATAAAACACAATCTTAGTAAAGGCTGTGTTTTAGACTGTTCGTTCTAATTATTTAAACTGTTTGTGTCTGAGATTCCCCCAAAATTTGCTTCTCTTTCAACTATATCGTTATAGAAGATCTCCAATGACAATTAATTCGTAATTAATTGTGTCTACGAGCGTAAGATGTAAGACTCGTCTGGCGTAGATCTATCAGTTATTAAAAGACTGGCATTCAAACACGAGCTTTGGCGGCTATCTGCAGACGATCTTAACGCAGGACCGGGTTTTTGTTAATCCTGTACCAAACGTCAAATTTTTGACCGTCCAAAATTGAAATAGTATGCAGACGATATTTCCAAACGTGATGAAAATTGGAAAATAATATATTCTGTTAGTGGAGAAAACATTGAGGGAAAAGGAAAAATTGCTCGTTACAAACAATTTCTCTTTTTCCCACAATGTTTTTCAGAATCGTCTGCAGCAAAGTGGTTAAATGTCGTTATTGTTTGGTGATGAGTTAATTAAAAAGTAAGGTTGGCGGTCTGTTCCTCTGACTTGTTAATGTCAATTGTTCTAATTGAGTTGTCTATTTTAAGTCGTTTTGGGTTGTGTGATTTGGATTTGGCAGCCTGCAAAATTAAGAACCTTTATGTTTAACATTGTTATTGAAAAGAAAAGAAAAACGTCGCCATGAAAATGTTTTAAGATAGCTGCATAGATAGGCATGGCTGGTGAACGTCTTATGCACATAACAGAATCATAGGCGTTAAGCAACTTAAGAATAAAGAAATTGAAAACTCTCATTTGTTAATCAACGAGGATAGTTTGAATCCCCATTTTGAAGTTAGTTATTCAAAGAAAACAATCTGTCAGATAGTCCTATTAGACACTTTAATTATTTACCTGTTTGTCTTCATATTTTGGCTGTAACAAATCCAGCCAGTTCGACTCACTCGTTTCACTGACCAAACAAACCATGCGCAACAATTAGTTCGTCGATGTTTATTAGGGGACGGTATTTCCGTCATTGCTTTCGATGGGCTCGAACTTTAAGCTCTTAAATGACGTAATTAGAGACCACGTCTTTAACGTTACAGATATGTCCAAAGACGAACTGTACTCACTCGCCAGTTGTAGGACATTTGACATTTATTTACTACAGACGATACACATTTGGTTTATGTTTCCGTCAATAAATAAATTGTGTTGGAATTCAACAACAATACGATATTAGTCAAAACATTATAGTACTATTTCAACGTTTCGGCTTACAACTTCATAAGGATAATGAACTTAAATGTAAACAACGGACGTGACGTCATAACATAACGTTACTTGGCCGAAAAGGTAAATAGATGTAACCTTTTGGAATTTTTCTAAAAGTAACTTGATGGTACAATGTGATATACTCACTGTTGCTCTGAGTGTAGATTGGTGTTTAAGTGCTGTAGACCAGACACAATTGGTTCTTGTTTCGGTTTGTCGGGCGCCTAATGTCCGTTTATTTAGGACACTCAGCGTGCTTTTAGTGTAGTGAAAGTGTTCGACTTGTGTCGTGTGTTACGAATGGTGTTATGAACAGAAAGTAATACATGTAAAACGTGGAAGGAACGTGACGTTCTGAGCATAATGTCTGTAACTAAAACCTTTTTGAATAACATACTAGACATAGGTGTGATATCAGGCTTACTTTTTACTTGGAATTGAAATAAATATAATCGAATAATCGATTTTACACGTAGGTTCGAAATTTGGAATCTTGAATACCGCCAATATTACTGTCTTTGTACATTTAAAACTATTGAAAATCATTTTTGTTCCATTTCTGCGCACCACAATGGATGAAATATACGACACATATCAACTTGAAAATTTATGGCTTGAAGGTGCCATTTGCATGTTTTAACAACGTATGTTGCCAAAGAATCATGGCAATGCAAGTTTTGTCGATTTTGGACCAATTTCGGTTGTACTGGAATGATTGATGACAAAATCGGTCCATACACATACGTACTAGCTATCTTTCCTAACAAAACTCATTCAATTTAACCTACATATGGTATGATACAACGCATTAGTTGAATTTGATTCCATTTATCAATGACAGAAGCCAAAGTTTCAAATTTAACATGCATGTATGGTTTAGGCTTGGTTCCTTTTAGCAGCGATCATTTTGTTACTGCGTGGTCTTGGGTAAAAAGACAAACAGGAAACATGGAGAAGTGTCCTATTTTTGCGATAAATCTTTTAAACTGTGTCGAAAAACAAATAAGAAAACAAATGATATATTTTCTTATAACAATCTAACGAAAACTGCCTTGCTAAAACAGCATGAAAATTCTTAAAAACATTTACGGAGGACTTCCTTTCTTACTTATGTCAATAAAAGAAGAAATGATTGTTATTTGTGTTTTACTAATAGACACTGACTGGTGTAGAGGTCGGAATTTCCGGGCGACTGTGGGGCTATCAGGTTAATAGCCGAACGTTATCGCTGCGTTTGTTATAATGGGCAAGGCAAGCCGGTCTGGTCTAGGCTGTAAATATCATTTTAACGAACCAACGGTGCGAAATCACATGACTCGATGTTATCCTGGGATCCTGATCCATGAGAATACCCATTACCCTCGTTAGGGGTATAAGCACGGCCCAGGACCCCAGCCTAGACTCAAAGAAAGAAAGTCAATCGGAAATCCTCGGTAATGTTGGGAGAACGGAATTTGCCGAAGAGTTCCGATTTTTAGTACGTGACACGAAAAAGAATGGCGACGGTTTGCAAATTTAGTTATATTTTTCGGATGTTGTACAATGCCGACTGTAATGATTTAACTGTAGCCTTGTATAACTATGACAGACGCAAATACTTTGTTATGAATGAACGAATCAACTAATTGAAAGTTTCAAATAATTCCGAAGGAAACTTTTTGATAACTAGATCGACGCCATTTTCTATTCGTGTTACGTAACGTTTTAGTGTCACGCGATAAATCAATCGTAGAACGCATGCAAAGACTCAATTAGATGTTAAATAAAGTATAAGATTATAAGTTCTAAAAAGTGTGGAAAAGAAACTGTCTAAAAACCAAATCGACGCTATTTTCTTATTTTCGTATCACGTGCTAATACACCGTATACTATATTTACACCTCCAATTGAGAGTACGTCAATCAATACGGAATTAGTCGAGCTTTATCATTTACAGATGGCTTTTTGTGTCGGTCTGGCAACAGAAATACATTTAGTTATCAGAAACTGAAAAAAGAAATGTTCGTTATACTGTCTATTTGTTCTATAGTGTCATAAACAAGTTGTTTTAAAGAAAGACTTGCGTGACTAAACGAGCATTTGTACCTCATTAAAAAATTCTCGTTTTGCCTCAATGTTTTCTTGGATAAGTATCAAAACCCCCATTGTTTAATTGTATGAGGTAAATGTCATACAGTGAAGCGCAAATACATGTATGCTTTTAAATAAGTTACCTTGTACAGCATATGGGCCAATATGTTTTAATTCATAGCATTTATATTTGATTGGTTTATGTTAGCTTTGCACAACATATATATGGTATTTACTTTGCAATACATGGTTTGTAACATATGAAGAAAGAAATAGTCTAAATGATTAACTTATAAGAGGTGAATGATGCATTAACCCATTACCAAACAATAACGACATCTGGCCAGTTTATTACAGACGACTCTAGAAAACATTGTGGGAAAAAGGAGCAATTGCTCTTAACGAGCAATTTTTCCTTTTCCCACAATGTTTTCTGTACTGTCAGAAGATTATTTTTAAATTTCATCAAAATTTGAAATGTCGTCTGCCAACTCTTTCAAATTGGGACAGTCGAAGATTCGCCGTGTTTGGTAAAGGGTTTAACATACAGGTCGAGTCATAATCATTCCACAAGTTAGCTGGGAGACATAACAACCCTTTGAAATTCCAAACCAGCCAAACTGTGACTCGAATCCATGCAAACATACAGAGATGCCTTGTTATATAGAATCGAATGCTGAAGCTGTCAAAGTTTCATATTGACAAAATATATTGGTCTGTAATATGAAAACCAATGTCAAGATGATAAAATGAAAATATTAATCTTAGATACAAATAGTTGTCGTTTCTTAATACTTGAAAATCGGGTTAATTCGGTTTTGAAGCTTGGTACATGTAACGGTATGAGTGAAGCGAAAACAACCCGGGAGTGAGAGTACTAAATGATTTCCAGTAATTCTTCATTGTTTTTTGCGTCGAAATGAATTACATAGAAGCGTTCCTCTATCATTACGCATTGACTCAGGTTATACACCTAATGGACTTAAAACCGCCAGAAGAAGAGAATGTTTGTTGGAACGATTGATGTTTTAAAGAACCTTTTCAACACGGTATAGCTATAACACTGTAAGCCTGGAATCTTTGTTTTTCTATTGGTTTTTGCTTTACTTAAAATCGCTTCCATAATCCTTCTAAACTTACTAAGTTTGGCACAAAGGGAAACATATGATTTTGAGTTTGTCATTGTTGTAGCTGCCATGTCAAAAGATCACATTTTTGCCTTGTTGACAGTCTTAGAATGAACGTCCTACAAGAGAAATAGCAATACAAGTGTATGGATTCACTAATAACCCTGGTATAACCGAATACCGAAAACCGGTTAAAAACGACATACCAAGTTTCGAATATCACTGGGCCTCCTTGGTAAGAGTAAATGGTATGAAGTCACAAGGCCCCTCTAATGGCGATTTTTTTCCGGCTGACTAACGCGATACCGATGTTTCTACCAAGCTTGACCAGCCCCTGTAAACAGTTAAACTTCTAGTCTTCTCGATCGATGAAGAGTCGGACATTGAAATATAACTGAAATACTGTTGACGCGATGTAAAGCCCAATTAAATTAACAAATCGACAAACAAACCAGAAACAAATGCCATGTATGATTGATTCATATGTGTTATCAGACAACTCAATCTTTGCCCGATGTAACTAGGGTCCCATTTTATTGCCATCGTATCGAAAGTAAGAGTAATGTCGTTCCATTCGCCCTAATAAACCGGGGCGCACTGTCTCTATAAACCATAAATTATTGCCGTGTCCAGACATTGGCTGGACATTTGTTTGATCAAGCTTCCCAGTGCTGGATAAATGAGATAAGTCTAATTTTAAAAATAAGCAAAGCGTCGTATATATTTTATTATCATAACTATTTTATTTGTTGATAGAAAATGCGCCAATTGTGTTATCAATAAGAAAACATAATGGCCAAAAAGGATAAATTGCTCGCGTCGAGCAATTTCTCCTTTTGGTTACGATGTCTCCTCGAATAAGTATGATCAATGCTATGTTTGAATAAGTCATATTGAATAGGATTGGTTCGTCCATTAATCTAGTCACAGATCGAGCTATTTTGTAATTTCTTTTTTTAAGGAGTGCTTTGGCGACCATAGGTTGACAGTGAAAAATGTCAATATCTGCTTGAGGGACCTTTGGGTTAGAGTTCAGAGCCTGAAATCATATGGTCTCTTTTTTGCGTAGGTTCAAATCATGTCTTTGATGCTTGCCCCGGAGCAAAGTCTGTTTTGTCATTGAAATTTGTTTTTGAATTTGGGAAATGTATTGCCTCATTGTATAGGAATATATGTTTTGTAAGGCACCTTCTGATTTTCAAAGACGTATCATAAGAATGGACTGGGAGGGTGGAAAGGGGGGGGGGGGAAACGTTTTGAGATAACTGTTTGTCAAACAATAAAAGGTGAAGAAAGCCATATTTACAATACCACTGAAGGAAACTAGAAATTCGTAACCGTTTTTTATAACTTATTTGTCAATAAACGAAAAAAGAAAAAGATGGTAAATCATATTTACAATACCATAAAAGGAAAGGAGGAAAACGAGTTGTATGACCTTTGGATAACTGTCTCATCAAAAAAAAGAAAAAAAGAATGAAAGATGATAAACCATTTCTAAAATACCATTGAAAAGAATCTCCATAAACCCTGCTGTTTTATTCTAGACACTCTTAGGGTTGAACCTTTTCCCTCAGAGTGGATCTGGTGACTGCCCCGAATTGAATCGAACAGCGTACGACAATTTTGAAAATGGAAACATATGAAATTCCTTTGTCGTATTTGTAAGAAGTCAGTGGGTCAAAATCAAACAAACAAACACACAAAAAACAACAACAACAACCTCTCTTTACGAGGAATTTCCCATTGGTTTCTTTGTTTTTAATTTTTAAATGAAACGCCACAAGTTTCGTTTGACCGCGCGTATAAGATTTAATTGGTTAATATATTGTTGCCAATGACATTTCCGCTTCATAAAAGTCCAAACGTTTCCTTGCAGACGTCGTCTAAATTGGGAGAGCGTAGACAAATATACTTTGTTCTTGGCTCATTAATGAGGCCCCATGTCGATATGAGTGGATGGTTCACAAGACCAGTAATCACAGGGTACCGTCATGCCTTGAGGTCACCGATCCCAGCATTGTTTGAATCAATCCCAATCTGAACTTTATCGGGTTTATCCGATGAAAACACCTCTAACATTACGAGGGTTCGGTGCAATACTATAGTAAGTGCTTCATGTTTATGAAGCACTTACTATAGTCTTGCGTTGAACCCTCGATTATATAAAAGCCACCCTGTTGCTTCTTGCAAGACTGCGTTGTACTTTTGTTCTCAAATGAAAATGTCAAATACATTATCTAAAAAGTCATCTAATGATTTAACTTTAATACGAGGGTATCGGAGTGAATACAGGCAATGACAGACACCGGAAGTTAGTGTATCCCATCATTTTAAGGAATCTACTGTTTGTACTCTCCACGCTAGAGAGTACACACAAGGGAGATTATAATGTGAAAAGCCTCTATTTGTGTAAGGAAACAAACATTTATCACAACTTGTGGTTTCACTATTATGTATGAGTCTTATGGTGGTATAGGTTGGTAGTATAGCATATCTTCTACAATTGTACGTTTTTCATAGAACTAGAACATATTTCTTTGTTCAAATAGAGAGTAATATTTGAAACTTCAAGTTATGGTCGTGTTTCAAATCGGAAATCTAATGTTGCAGACAAGCAACTCTCTTGTTTAGAAAATAAGTAAAGCAAAATGTATTAACTATGTGGATCGATCGTATCGCTCCGAACTATTATATGCGAAAAGCAAGCTTCAGACCAGTTGGACATTTTTCGCATGGGAATAAAGACCTACTTAGTCAAATGAGTCGAATACATAACCATTAATTGTTAATGCATTTAGGGTATTATATGATCTATAGATAGCAAGGTTGTTTACAAACCGAAAGCCCTGTTAGTGCTCTTTGACCTAAAAACAAGGAATCCTTCGATATATTAGTAATAGGTTATCGGGATGGATATCCGAAACAGTCTTTATGGGCCTCTTTCGTACCAGCAACAAATGATTTGAAGGGTAAAGCATTATGTGCCATGCATTCTTTATTCAGCATTGTAACCAATCTTGAAGTCCCTGTAAATATCATGTTTGATTTATTTGATTCAAATGTATTATCAATTCTTAACTATGGATGTGAAGTATGGGGTCACTTGAAAGCAGAAAACTTAGAAACAGTACATAGAAAGTTTTGTAAATGGGTCTTGAATGTTAAAAATATTACATCCTCTCTTGCTATTTATGCCGAGCTTGGAGGATTCCCTTTATATATTTCTAGATATATACGTATTGTGAAATATTGGCTTAGCTTATATAGCGAGAAATCTTTTAATTGTATACTGAAAACATTAATGCAAGATCAAAGAAATGATATAGATAGAAACAGTAATATCATAAATTGGTCATCTAAAGTTCGAGACATTCTACAAAATACAGGATTTCATGACGTTTGGTTGTTTCCAAATTCGGTTAATAAAACATATTTGTACCTTTATTACGAGAGCGTTTAAGGGATATATACATTAGTAGTTGGCATGAGAACATAAAGTTTTTTTCGTCACTGACACTTTTTAGAGATTTAAAACCAACTTTTAAAAGATCATCATATCTAGATATAGTGACCTTTTCAAAGTATAGAAAGATTCTAGCAAAAGTCAGATTATCATCTCACAGCCTCAATATAGAAACAGGTAGACATAAAAGAATAGATAGAAATCAAAGAATATGTACACTATGTAATTTAAATGAACTCGAGGATGAGTACCACTTTATAATGATTTGTCCGTTTTACAATGACATAAGAAAGCATCTGATACCTGAGTTCTATATCAATCGACCTTGCATGTTTAAATTTATTCAGCTTTTGAAATCAGACAAGAAAAATGATCAGTACAGACTTGCTTCATATTGTATTAAAGCTTTTAACCGGAGACAACTAAAGTTAGATGATAGTTAGCTTTCATCACGGTATTTTTCTAACTAGTTAATTAAAGTTCTAAGGTGATATATGTTTGTATATTTGCATGTATGCATATGTATATAAGTATATATGCATAGATGTATATGAATAAACATTTGAAACTTTCTTTAAGACCTTTTCCACCTAAATACATTAAGAATTGTTGTGTGTATGTGTGAGCGTATGTATGGGTGTGCGTGGGTGGGTGTGTCGGTGTGTGTGTGTGTGTGTGTCGGCGTATGTGTGTGTGGGCGTATGTATGTTTACCATTTCTACAATTGTATGCGAAGATGAATTTATTGTTATATACTTTATCAACCATGAGCTGTATATGCTTCAGTTGAAATAAAATGTTCTTCTTTATCATATTAAATGCACTCGTTCGTCCTTTGATACTGATGTTATATGGGATATGAGCATGGTATATATCTACACCAAATAACATTCATAACGTAATATTACATTTCATAAATAACTACTGTGCATAGCCATTTGCATACAAATTATTTATCACAGAATGATTTTTAGAGCATCGCTTCATGTCCGTAAGTCATCACAGCGTTAAAACATAAAATTGTATTGTAGGAAACGAAGATGTTTCTAATGGTTTCATGCATTTTAATGTAAACAACTAAAAGAAATAATTATCTCGTCATATTTTAGACGTATTTTTTTTCAAGCCAGAGAACATCTAAATTTAACTGAAAAGCACATGGTGTTAAATGGCAAATCGTTTGATGAAAATATTAAATTGTTTATATATTTTGTGTAAAAACAATTGTTGCTGCTATCTTCAACACCATAACATAAAAGTTAAAACATTTTTTTCAATTCCTGTTCATATGTGGTAACGTATATCTAAGTGTATGAATTTATAAAGGGATAAGCAACAAGATATGTTTAAACAATATTTAATGCCAACGTTTTCAAAACAAAGTGTTTTTTAAATTTTGAAAGAGACGTAGGTGTGTGATTCAATTAGTGTCATCCATATTTGGAATGTACTTTGAACATGTATGACGTTTCTGATCTAATTTAGTCTAGCACCTGATACATTTCCATTGTTAGGAAGTCGCCAACATTAGGGAGGGAGGCGTTTATAGAAACAAACGATATCAGCACATGGCTCAGTTTCTTTTTCATTTCACTGTATCGTTTCTTAAAGATTGCTTATTGTCAATTATGTTGAAATAATGTATGCATGTACAGTATGTTGTAAAATTGGCAAGAAGCTGGGCATGAAGCCTAGAATACTGAATAATGTTTTATTATTATACAGATGGAATAGTAAACCGTTTATACGAAAAAAAACAACATTAAAACGATTCCCCCATATTGGAATCTGTGACTTAAACAGTTGAAAGGAAACATCAAAAAGTTTATATATGACAAGACATTAACCAACCCCATATGGTAATTTGTTACTGGTCCGAATTGAGAGATTTTAAGAAAAGTATATTCCTCCTATGAACGAGTGGGACTGTTCAAAATTAACTTCAGAAGATTGAAATAACAAGAAACATATGTTACATAGTTGTAGAAAAACATAATGACAAAATCATAATTCGTTTATAATGAGTAACCATGGGACAGGAAAATGCGTCTTAAAAAGGAAAACCACATGGATATACAATGGAGCGACATGGTGTAAAGAGAAAAGTACGGAACAAAATCACATGGATATACAATGGAGCGACACAGTGTAAAGAGAAAAGTACGGAACAAAATCACATGGATATACAATGGAGCGACATGGTGTAAAGAGAAAAGTACGGAACAAAATCACATGGATATACAATGGAGCGACATGGTGTAAAGAGAAAAGTACGGAACAAAATCACATGGATATACAATGGAGCGACATGGTGTAAAGAGAAAAGTACGGAACAAAATACATGATAACAAACACAAGAAAGAACGAAATGTCAATAATTGAAACAAAAGCAAAACACTAAAATGGCATTAATAAAGAATGTATTGGCACAGTTCTTCGGTGCCACGGCTTTCAACTGCTGTCGAATGGAAATATGAATCTAATTGATTTAGAAGTTAAGAACGGTAATATCTTTTTGTGTTCCTATTTTCAAAGGAAGTCTGTGGAAAAGTTATCTTAACAAAGCACCTGTGGTCCTTTGTGTTTCTTTGTGTGTTCTTCGTTTATGTGGGGGATGCTTAAATCATCAATGGTTGGGAAATGTCTAGGTATATTGGAGTATTTGGGTCTTTTCCTCGCAATGTATAAAAAAAATGTTTTCAAATCCTTTTTTCTTGGTATTCACTAGAATTGTCTTTGCAAGACGAGTCTTATGAGTACCAACAATAAAGGTTTTAGACAAGCGGTGAAGAAGTTAGGAAGAAATATTCATCTTTTGTCTGAACCGCTGGTGGTATATATGTACCGCTGCAATCGCATTGAAGCAGGAAAAAGAAAATAAACACAACATGGAATAATCGAATTACCTTACAGTTTTGTAGTAAATAAATATGTATTTATCATCAATTGCAAAGTAAACAACAACATGCTTGTCATAAAGTACACGCAGAAAGATTCTCGAAAAGTAAGACGGGACGGGATCTTGATATTTTTTGCTACATGGTTCCAAGAAGGTTTATACATTTTCTATCAAATATGTAATATATCAACCGTGTGTATTGCAAAAGGCAGCATTCGAAAGAATTGCCTATTTAAGAAATGGCAATATTATCACCTCACAATGTTAGTATGTTATTCAGGGCGTTCTCGAAATAACAAAGCTACGGACTGGTATTTTTCCATGATAGTCATAGCGATTTGGGGAGCATAAATGTTTACTTCGGATTGGTTTTGTTATGCTAAGGTGGGAAAGCTATATCACATTAAGACTTTACTATCATTTTGAAATGAATCAGTCGTTTAAGAGTCATGTAAGGTTATATTAAAGTTTTATTTGGAAAATATCACCTTATTTTTACCCGTAAATAAAGCACTATAAGTGCTGGAAATAGTTCCTTGCTTATGCAACCCTCATGTGGTACTCTTGTATTCAATGTCTCTTCAAAAAACGATTAGATTTATTATCGTTTGATAGCCCGATTTAATGTATTTGAGAAAAAATATAGACTTTTTATGATGAAGTGCTATCAAATCTTTGGTAGCAAAATGGGATATTGTAGATTAACAACAAGGGGGGCCTTTGGCCTTGTGGTTAGGTTATTGAACTTGACACCACATGGTCCCTGCCTGAATCAGGGGTTGCGAAATCTGATTTTGATTTACATGTCCTTAAATGCCAACTCTCTTTCTGCACTTGTCCACAAAATGTTTGACTTGTAAATTTCATTAAAATTCAATTGTCCGTATAGGCTATGAACAATCTAGGCAATACGTACAATTGATTTTGCCACCCCTGTGCATGGGTTCAAATCACAATAGCTCTAGAAGTGAGTTTTTATGAGAATAAGTCTCCCGGCTAACTGACGGAATACCGTTGGTTCCCGAGCCTTGTACAACCCTTGTTGACAGTTACATTAGATGTCGTACTCCATCTTTGGCGAGCCGGGTAACGCTGAAATACTGAAAAGTTGTTGATGCGATTATGTAATAAAGTAAAAACAGAAAAACAAACAACACTTGGAGAATAAAAACAAAATAATTTGGACGCAATGGGCTACGAGTGGCTTTGCCAAAACATTTCAACCGTCAAAAGTGCACACCCTCACTGCGTCGAATTATGTTTCTATTTAGCAACAACGTCTTTACTAATTAAGCGAAGACAGTTTAATTACGTGAGGTTGTTAACAGCTCGTCTTCTTCTATAAATCTTCGAAATTCTAAGAATTTAACGGTACCACCGGGTCATTATTGTAATAGCAAATAGTATCATTGGAATAGTGCGAATGTGGGAACATTTTCAATTTTTCTTTTTCTTTCTTTCTCTTCTGTGTGTATATGTGTTTGTCATTCTACATTGCAGTTAACAGTGTTCCAACAACACTGAACAATCGAAAAAACCGAACAAATCAAACGACCCTCTGGAATTCGAAGTAGCCTGTTATATTCCAGAAGGTGGCGCTTCGTATCACATGACACCAAGTTGCGCATGCTTGGAATTAAATGAAAACTTATATGGAACAGGGGAACTGTCGTAAACGGTAGTTTTTCAGTTTGTATGAATAGGTATTTGACTTTATGGCACGTACAGTTTAACTTTTGTTTTCACACATAACATTCGAAATTAAAAAAAAATATGAATTTAATGACATAGTAGCTTTAAAGTTTTTTCAATCAATGCAATCGCAGTCCCTCGGAATCTCTATCGTACCGATTAACGACAGTGGTTCGTCTGATTTTATTATGATTTGAAAAATCGGGAATGTTTCTAGTGATAAGGTAGTCTACCCATAACCCGCCATTTTGAAACTTATTCTGTCATCGCTTAAATTTGGTCGTTCATTCGAAAGATTACTTTCCAATTTTATCACATTTTGAAATGTCGTCTGCAATCTCTTTTAATTTTGGACAGTCGAAAATTTGGCGTTTGGTTAAGGGTTAACGGGCGCAGAAGAACCGACGTTTCCTCCGTAGTTTGGCTGTATTAATTATTCAGAGGAAACCCTCATTCTCAGACAGTTATTCTTACGCGTTTCTTCAGCGACTTAGCACTGCGGTAAATAAAGACAAATTGCTTAACCCATTCCCAAACAATTACGATATTTGACCACTTTGTTGCAGACGACTTTAGAAAACATTGAGGGAGCAATTTCTCCTTTTACCACAATGTTTTCAGCCCTATCAGAAGAGTATTTTCCAATTTCATCACATTTTGAAATGCCGTCTGCAAACTCCATTAATTTGGGACAGTCGAATTTGTTGTTTGGGAAAGGGTTAACCGTATTCATCCGCAAAGCGTCTGTCGATGGATTAACGAAATATCCGCCATTAATTCAATCTCTACGCCCAATAAATGTGGGCTTCAGACTCGCTATGAGCCTTAAGCTTATATACATAATGTATTTATTGTACGTTGTACACTCTTATTATTCCGGTTATATATCGGCGTTGAATTGACCAAACACGCTTTTTATGTCACCAACTAACAAAGTGGATTCAACAGGAAATCTTCTCGCTTCGCTCAAGGTCACGTCCAAATATCGAAGACCGCGAGACGCTTGTGATTGAGTTTTAGCCGGTTGGTAATACAGTTATGGACACTTATCACGACACGATTGTGAAAGAAAAAATCAACATACGTTTAAGTTAAACTTTAACAGAAATGCCATTGTTTCCCTTTATCATGTGTGACAAAAATCTGCTTTAAATGGGCACGTAATTTCGTAAGGGGTATGCTTTTAAAGAATAATAAATGGCATTTTTCTTATATAAGACAGTTACCGATATCGAACCACTTTAAATGGAATAAATGGACAGTTGCACTGAAAGACCGTTATAAGTTTGCTTTTTATTGGAACTACGAAAAGCTTGGCTAACATGTTCTCTTCTATACATCGTAATTGCATTTATGACAAAGATTAAACATATCTTATTTCAAAATATTTTCACCAATAAGGTATACGTGCAATAAGATGAAAAGGTTTGGAGAAAAACTCCAACTCGTATAACGTCCGTTCCACATTAGCAACAATGTGCTATCAAGGGTGTCAAAATCAATTGTCTGTATTGCTCAGCTTGTCCTAAACGGACAAGTGAATTTTAATTGAATTTTATTATATTATCATTATACTGACAACTGAAAATAACGATTTTGTATTTTTGCTGCCGATACCCCAAGGACTGATGACATGTTATCATATCCTTGATTCATGATCCTTAGGTAAATCGGTTAATTTCTTTTTATTTCTTCCTCATTTATTCATTTTAAGACGGCAACGATTTGCATCATCGCGTGTTTGTGCCCGAAAGATTGAAATTATATTGAAGACAATGGCCGCATGGCTGATTACAAAGTAGTCCCTTTCTATTGATATTCTCATCAATCGTTGTTGTGTATGATTTTATTATTCCACATTAGTTATCGGCATGATTTTACTGAAGCTCCATGAAATGAGCAATGGTTTCATTTTGTCAACTGCCATTTGGTATTTAAGGCAGAGTTCGTTTTTCAAGATGCGTAACCATACATATTCCATATCTTTCACATATTACATAACTTTTTAAATTCAAAAATGATTTGAATATAATCAACATTATCATTATATACAGTATTTAAAACCCATTCTATGTACTATCTTGTCGTTGTATGTAGATATATTTTGCATTGGGAAAACAGTAGACTTTATCCTTGACATTGTTCGTGAAATGTAGGTGTTGTATATAAAGTTTGTTATGGGAAAGTTCACAGTTTCTTTCAGCGACTTTCACACGCGCTGTGCTTTATATAGTTATATCAAATGAATAGTTGATAGATAAATGCAAGTGCTACACCAATAAAAGTATTAAAGAAAAAGTATACGTCAAAGGCAATTAGTCAATGGTACGTTCCATAATACTTTTGTTACAACGTAAACGGTATGTTTGAGGACGGCCACTGAGGTTCTCACACCAATATACCAATGCATATATACGTCATGTATAAGAAACGGCCACAACCTGTCCATGAAAGATATACATATACGTGTTTATAATTAAGAATTAGACAAGAATCACACGCAATCAGTAAAGAAGTCATGAGACGAATACTGGACCAGAAGCATTTTTTGAAGTGTCCCACTTTATCAGTTCCCCAACCATGTGTCGACATATTGCTGACGTAATATCATATAAACTTATATTTGCTACGTATTGTTCAATACCTGTCAATCTAAAAATCCGTTAACAATTCAAATGAAGGAGAAAAGAAGTCCAACAGTATCAGTTCTGAAACCATGCATCGACATGTTATTGACGTTGTATCATATATTTATATTTGCTTCATATTTTTCAATACATGTCAACATAAAAAGTATGAAGGGTGCAGGGTTTTTTAGTTTTGACAGAAACGATGCTGTTGAATTACCTTGGGGAGAAAATGGCGCAGACTAATTTCGAATCGGTGCCGAGAAGAGAATGGGATTGCGTGCCAAGTTCAACCGAATTCCTGTCTGTCTCATGCGATCACACCTAAACCCCCGCAATTTGAGTGCTAGAACAACATGTTGAGACATTGACGGGTCCAATCGTAACTACTCGGGTATTTCCGTGAGCTAAAAAATACACCGGATAAACCCGATGAGTTCGGATTGCCACAGGTCGCTTTGTTGTTTTTGAATGATGTTTTATTGTATTGCGATACCTTGCTTATTCTCGGAGAGTGCAAGACCAGTGTATTGTTTTACTAAGCATCTTAAGACAAATAATTGATACACATGGATAGTATCTTCAATAAAAGTGCAATATTGCAATCTGACACGTCATTGGAAGCGTCTCGGAGAGACGATTCCAATGATGTGTTAATTTGCAATATTTCTTTACCCAATAATGAAATAAGAGGAATGGTTGTTTTAGACTTAGGCAAATCTTAAGCTAAAACTGTTTAGTAAAACGGCACCCAGACCAATTATTGGTTGGTTGCTCTAAAGTATAATTATTCAGAACTTCAATGATGTACTTACCAATGGTTTTATCAAAGACATTTCTAAAAAGCTTCAGAACAAATGAACTAATGTTTTTCTATGCGCGATGTGGAACTATTGAAGCAATTAAAAGTTAAGTTTTACCGAAATATGATGTCCAAAACAATCCCGATGCGCTATAAAATGTTGTAATATATCTTAGTATGTCACGATCACAGGTACACAAATATCAAGTATATTTGTTACTAATACATACCTGTTTGATATTAATAGTAGTACACAGTGCAAATAGACAATAGTCCATATGTAAATATCTCAATTGGTTGTCTGACTATTTTACGAACCGAATAAAACCTACTTTTATCACCTAAGCAAATACAATGGATTTTGAACAGTATGGAGGTGTTCCTTTCTCCAAGTCAACTAGCCTTTTCGGTAGTTTAAAATGTCACATTGACACACTTAAGTCGTTTTCACCGCTATCCCTATATGCCCCTGTAGAAGAAAAACATGATTTTGAAAGAATTCGTTTTAGTATTAGAATGGAAATAGAGGGTTCCATTTAAAGATGAACCGATAACAGCGATATAAGTCAAATTCTTTTGATGAGACCAATCAGCTTGTAATCATTACTCCTTGATACGTATGCAAAACTTGTTTTAAAATTGTTCAGAATATAATCATCATTAGCGGGAAACGGAGAATTGAAATTTTCCGCTTTGCCTTTAAATATACCGGAAGCCCCCCGATATTAATAATGAGGAACTGAAATGGAAAGTCGCATTGGCTTATAAGGATATAAGAAGCAAAGTTATTATAACCCAATTTTATTGAATTCGGTTTGCACCCGAAACACTTTATCAAAGCTGAACATATACGTACACATGTAAATGAGGTTGTTTTTAGTGTTTAATAGCCGATGTGATACGGGCTTCACACGAAATCTTTAACCTATTTCCCCTTATGCAAATTTGGAACTTGTCCTTATGTGAAAGCCATAGGCGACATCAAGTATGACATGTTTGGATAACTTCGTGAGTGTGAAATTGAGTATGAAGAAGTTTGGGGAAAAGAAGAAGATCCTTGGAGACCATAATGTCTCCTTTCCTCACCGTAGTTTTGAAATATTGATTGAGAGTATAACAAGTGATAGGTAATGATAGATATAAACCGCCGTAGAAAGTTTGAGAGAAATTAATATACCCTGATAGAAAAAGCTGATAAATCTAACGCTTTCACGCTTTATGCGTTCGTCAACTTTCAAAGAATGTTATATTGTCGCATGATTTTAAAGACTTATCAAAGCAAATTTAAAAGTGTTTTGAGCATCATTCGACACATTATATCGACAGGAAACCCAACTAGTGCTTTCCAGTTTGGAATTGAATTAAACCTTTTGGTGTTTTTTCTTGTTTTTGGAGGGGTGCTTTTTTCCATTCTTTGCTGTATCCAAAAACTCAAACTGTCATATAGAAGGGGACTGACCTGTCTCTACCATCGTTTTTTGCGCATGATTTTTTGTCGCTGCATACTATTCGAAATTTGCAAGATGGACTCCAAAAAGAAGTAAATAGTTAAATGAAGACCACCAAACTCCGCGTAGGATTCATTCCCTTTGCTACTCTGCAGTACAGTAACCTTTTTACTCACTGAATGGAAGTCCACAGTTAGGCAGACACAGAATATTTCCATTCTGAAAAAAAAATCAATGTCTTCTAGTATATGTAAAATTTGGAAAACCAAATAAAGCGATCTCCGGAAAAACAATCCAGAACGTTTGTAGTTTATAATAAGGTTAGTCAAAGCGCTCCCGGTTTGCCTTTTTTGTCAGAGAACGCGTTTGTTTCAACGAAAACTAGCCGAGGAGCCCGAATAATAAGCGATAATTAAGGAAACAAAGGCGCGTTCAAAGTACAGAGAACGCATACAGTCTCGTTTGAGAGATACAACGTGTGAGATGAGATTGCGGACGTTCATCCGGGAAAAAAAGAAAAGTCCGGATTCAATTATCAAATCTGTCATAGTTTTGCGATCGTCCTTGCGCATGACACAGTTTTCCTTACACAGGAAAAAATGTGTCTTGCACAATGACACTATCGAGCTTTGTAACAAATAGATCGTTAGTGAGTGATATTTTGCTGCATTGATATATATGTATTGTTGAAAACTGCATAAAACACACGTGTGTTTTATATCACATGTACATGTATATTATAGATAACGCTCTATCGTGTTCAAAAGATTACAAAGACGTGATCCCTCGAGTCCTAGCACCCAATCGTAACTACTCGAGTATTTCCGTGACCTGAGAAATGTAACTCGTATATAAGTGTAGGGTTACAACATTTTGTTTTAATTGTCCAGATACATAACACATTTCATATGAGCTTCCACGTTGAGTAGTTCGGTGTATATTGAAGTGTTGAACAGCATATCAAATCATTATTTTTGGTTGGTTACTCATACGTTATAGTGGAACTTTAAGTTGTGATGTATTTTATTTCTTAAAACAAATTAGATGACTGTTTAGATATTGTATTTGATAATTTCATGAAAATGAAAGTACAACGAAAGAAGTCTTGCAACAAGAAGTAGATTGGCTTCCTTATTATACCATGTGCGTTTTTATTTGATAATCCCGATGAGTTTAGGTTGATTGCAACCAATCAAACGACAGTGGCGCATTTCCGGTTGGGATTATAGTGCAAAGCGTTTCCGGGAAAGAGACTCAATTTCAGACTTCTTTGTCTCAAGACACTTCATTCAGTCAACCTCTATTTCTAAAATGTCGGATACAGACGTGTTGAGAAATTGATGAAGCAAAACGCGGAAGTCCTCAAATACGTATTGCGTATTTTTTTAATAGTAAACCAAACATTCTTTTCGATCAGTCGTCTGTTCTGCAGACGACATTTTGAATTATGTTCAGGGAAAAAAGAAAAGATAAAAAGAAAAAAAACTAGCAATTACTTTTCGTTTTTACACTGCTGGATAATAAGCTTCAGATTACATCATGATTTGAATAATCGTCTTCAGTCATTTTCAGTAGTTTGAAACGATGTTCTCAGATTGTTTCTACCAAAAACTAATCGAATGACTAAATATCAACGCTGCAAGTCACACTTTACGAAGCGCAGTACTTGCTTATATCTTTCAGTAAAACCTTATGTACCAATGCATTCCTTTGTATTGGAAAGTGTTCCTACCCTAAAGGCTTGCGGCAACGGGCGACACATTTAAAACAGTAAAATACGTGTTTCTTTTAGAAGTTTGGTTTAGAAACAATTGTAGGAAAACAAGACGTTGCTTATTTTACAATTAGGATAAAAACATCATTTTAAGACAAAATTCCTTGTTTCGAGTGATTTGATTTGTTGTCATATCACCGTTACAACTGTCTGTTGATTTTATAAACCAATTTCTTCACATTGGGCTTTTTGGGCTGTCTAAAGTTGAAAGCATCAGCAGACTAGAAAAATAATATTTATCTATGATAGAGGGATAAAATTACTCATGTGTAAAATGGTACCAGTATTTTCAATTTATCTATTGCAGATGTGACGTCTCTAAAGACCGAAGCAGAGTCAAGAAACTGTTTGGTTAGACATGAAGCTCCAGGAAATATCGGACAATAAACTCACGGTAGCGTAACTTTCTCTCATTATTCAAAGACTCTGATATTACAATTACGCCAGCCCTCTGTTTCGGGATGATAAATGATGGAGGAAGTACGATAGGGAAAAAAGAATTTTTCCGGGTGATCCTTCACTGTTTCTCGGAGATAAATTACATAAAGCTAACGATCGGATCAGACTCTTCGTAAGATAGTTCTGTGTTTTTGTAGTTCATGTATTGGTTGGGGCTTTCTCTTTTTTACAATGAAAGATTATTTGATTTTAGGTTACTTTTGTTCATGACTGGGGTCATGTCTCAGGTTTATTGGATATGTCATTTGACAAAATACTTCAGAGCCTAAGCCTACTATTGGTGCTTCAACGAAGCTTTACAACAACTGAAAAAGTGTTGACACGGTGTTAAACCAAAATCTACTAACAAGCGACAATCATTTGATTCAAATAAATTACTCAAATATGTTGCGATGTTGATCCAATGAACAGAAACGAAAGTTAAGCAACAGATGATAGTGCTTTGTATCCAGAGAGGATAGGCGATGTTTTATAGTATTTTTTTTTACCCGGGTTTACTCATTTAGAATTTGATAGTATGGTCACAGTCGGGTTTCAATGTCTGCCTTTTGAATGTTGTAATAAGGTGACTGGCACGAAAGTACGAACTTTTTATGACATAGCTCCTTATCCTAAACGTCAGTTCTTCTTCTTTTGGTTTATGGAGACACATTTAGACCTGCTTTTTCGAATGACACGGCTTTCGGTAATCGGTCTTTGTTGTTTCGCCGAGCCGTTCATCATTTTTCGAAAGAACGCTACAAGGCATCGGGCGAATTTCCCTGGATGCTTTCGTGTGCGTGTATTCTTCTAGGATAATCAGACCAGCGTTTATCATTTCTTTTCTGGGTTATTTGTTTAATATGATTGGTGATGCGTTGTGGAAAGATGGGGCGGGACTTAGTTTCTAAATGTTGTTAACGAAATTTCGGACGTATAAAGGCGTTTTTAAGCACTATCTCCTTGTTATATTTAAAATGTGTTAAGCTACAATAATGTGTTTTTAATTGTTTTAATTACTACTAGAGTTAAACGCGAAGTTTCCCTCATTTTGTCTCAATGTTTTCCGATTGGTGTTTTAACGCGAACTGCTACGCCCATGCCTTTTTTTTTTCCTTTTTTTTGGACAAGCGTCATTTCCCTAGGCCTTTCAATTGTTCTATGGTCGAATGAAATGAAACCAATCTGACACACAGACTGATTGAATCATTTTCCAATTCGTTTGATATCAGCTTAAACAGCTTAAAGGCAATATGTTTACATTACATGAAAATGCATCAATTTGTTGGCTTAGAAATGATAGAATGTGCAAATAAGTGGTTTAAAATACAAATGCCGCTATTCTTAAAGTAATTGCAGTCTATTCAGTTCTGGCACTGTTTTGTAACATACCCTTAGATCAACTAGTAACTACAAATATAGAAAGTACAAGACCACGCAGATTAAATTTTTATGGAAAAATACATCCCGTTTTAAGCCCATTCCTTCACGCATTGGCTCCTATATATATTGATAAACGTCAATTGGAGTTTACAGCTGTGTGGGTCTGGTTAGAGCAGAATTTACACGTATGTATTTGAGAAAGAATCCCCATAACCGAATAGCGACGCACGAAAAAAAAAGATTGATTATGAGAATCATAAACCAAATGAAAAATAACACCAATCTACAGTTTAGTTAAAACGCATTTACTGTCAAAGCTCAATAAAGGAAAATCACCAGTCTGCTAAAAAATATTCATGTATTTAAAACGCCCACCCACAATGTATTCCAAGCCATGCTTATATGTCCCCTTAATAAAACAAAATGAAGTTTGGAGACAAAGGTCGAAGTATTTTCTTTTCATGCGCAAGGTTACAAAATTTGACATGGAAACAAAACAACTGCCAGCAAGACATACCCAATTTAGTAAGATCTGACCTATGAATCAAAGGTCATAAAACGAAGGAAAGTAAAATATCCGAACCGGAAACCGTCCTTCATTAATGGTATTTCAGTAACGTATATAAACAGTTTGATGTTTCCCGGCTTCGGTTTACCAAATGGACTACCCGAGGGCTCGACCTGTTTATTAGGAAACGTCCAAAACCATATAAACGGACCGGGAAAAGTAATTATCGATGAGGAATGGGGCTCTGGCATGGGGAAATGGCAACAGCATTGAATTTTGTAAAGCCATATTATTCGCGGTTTGCTATTTTGTTATATGAACAAGCGTATACGCATGGTAACATTGGCCAAGATTGTATATTGCTCTGTATTGTCAACTGAATGTACAAGATGTGCTGATTTATTACGCCTTCTTGATTTCTTAACTGGAGTGTCGAAATCTTATTTCAGTTTACTTGTCCGTAAATACCAAATTCTTGTCTGCACTTCTACGTATTTAGTCATGAGAAATTGGGCTCTCGCATGGGAAAATACACGATGACAGTGGGTTTGTGTAGATACATCCTTGATTTGGGGCCTGTCTGACTTTGTAACATTACGTTTCCGTTTACAATATTGTCATTGATATTGAATCTTAAAGGTGACTTTATTTTTTAAATGAAAATTGACATGCGTTTAAAAGTACGATTCATATTTAACATGAAAGACGCATGTTTAGCTCACGTCTAACTTTATGCTTTTCTGTCGTATTCTTTTCCTTTTATAGGTATATACGCTTACAACGAACTATATCGAACAAACCTTTGTAATACATGATATTGGTCTTTTGAATACGTTCTAGTGCATAGACATGTTAATACTGAACATTGCTTTATTTTGATTATCATCCTCAACGTCCTTTGTACGTCCTCAGTACGTTAATCTGTCAAGATTGGACAGTTATTTAACGGTGCCGTAGCCTAGTTCTATTGAGTCGAGGCAAAGCTGAAAAATAAACGTAATATTAAAATTGTTGAAGCGGCGTTAAACAATACGCTTAGTAGTGTGCTAAAAGTAGAACAATACGTTGGAAAGAAAAGACACTCTATGGAACTAAATCCCCGTTCAAAAAATATGCATGCATATAAAATGAGTGTAAGATTGCTGTCATAGAATGAGGGGTTGCTGGGTTGAACCCAACATTTACTAAAGGCTTTGAGGGGAGGAGGGGGGGGGGTGTTTCAAAAATGATAGAATGCATAATGGAAAAGTTGCCAATTCGCTTTGATTGGCACTATCAAAGACAAGGCCCCGAATTCATAAGCCTGTGGCTCGTATTTTGAGAGAAGCTGGGTAAATTGTTCTACTTATAACGGCATGAAGGTGAAGAACAACCCTTTCTGTTTTAACTATTCGGGCTGGTAATGTGTTCCAAGATAATATCATGCACTGAGAAACTGAACTTGAATTTGTTGTTTGTTAACTCTTTTGGATACATTTCATGCTAACGTGGACTCATACTTATAACGAGTTATGTAACATGAGAAATCATCCGGTCTTAAGTATGCGATCATATGTTGGACAATTGCATTCCATGTTTCGCACTGTTTTCTAAACGATAAAGAAATATCCGTTCTAATATTACTTTTTGTTTACTGCAGTTTATTATATAGAAATGCTTGAACGTACGTGTCCTTTCATTGCTATTCATTGCAATGGCACAAAAATAAAGTCGATGCTCATGGAAAAAACAAATCTGGTCCGATATTTTCATACATTGAATATGTATTGATACTGTTTTACAAAATAGCCTACTCCATAACACATAACATACTAACTCGCAGGGCGATAAAAGTCGGCTCGAATTCGCCTGTATGTTATTGGTTACTTCATAAGAGACAACATACTTACTCGCCTGTATGTTTCATCCGAATGGAAGCCTTCTTCATAAGACCCAATATACTTACTCGAAAGGCGAAAAACGTCGTCTCCAATCCGACTTTGAGGATAAACTGACAGTTTTCAGCAAAGTCGGAATCTGGACAACGTCTTTGCTCTTTGCGCCTTCGTTCACGATAAACCATCTTATTGCCGGTCAAAGTGAAGCGAGCGGATATGTTTCCCAATACTTAAGGTATCGGCCGTGAGTAGAATATTGATAATAACTTTCCTACGCGGCCAGGAAGGAAGGAAGAAGTAGTGGTGTTGAGGATTTCAGTATATATTCATGATTCTTCGAAGCCGCGTCTGATTTATTGCTTCTGTTTAACATCGTTTATTACGACTTAAGTGTGACGTCTGTGCAGGGCGAATGTTTTAATATGGTGATGGTTGCCTCGAGAAATATATAAAAGTAATTAAAACGCGAATCAATCGCATTTTTCTTTAACCTATTTGAGGTATGTGAGGATTTTTATCGCTTTCTTTTTTTAACATTTGCATATCAAATATGTTTGCAGAAATATTTGTGTACTTTTAATACAGTGTATAATATGAAATAAGGCGTATGTCGTGTACTATTAAAGAAAAAAAAATAAACTAAAAGGAAATTAAATAAAGTGGGAAACGGGGAAAAGGAAAAATACATATACTTACCCGTGATTGTGAATTCGTTTGATATTTACCATTTACTACGCATATATACTAGGGATTGTACCATTTTCTTCTTTTTTGAAAAGTAAAAGATATATCAAGTTTGCAGAGTGTATTTGAAATAAAAATGACGCTTACGTCACGTACGTAACAATTGCTTGATTATATTTTTTATAACAAAAACACTATCAAAATGTTTATGACTGTTTAGTCACGCTCGATTTCCATTGGATAATACAAGTATCGTGCACTCATTAACACCATGGCGACCACGGACTACGCCCTTTTTGACGTTAACGTAAACGCCACCACCGTCTCAACGTTATTCACAAACGCTAGCGTAAACCCAGGCGACATCGACGGCGGAACGACGTTAACCGGAAATCACGTGATATTTGGC
This sequence comes from Cerastoderma edule, assembly GCA_947846245.1. Classification (NCBI taxonomy): domain Eukaryota; kingdom Metazoa; phylum Mollusca; class Bivalvia; order Cardiida; family Cardiidae; genus Cerastoderma; species Cerastoderma edule. The sequence goes on from OX401412.1 coordinate 34,352,547, forward strand.
AGCGCCATGAACCCTGGGATGGATGACAAGGGAGGTAACTTCACGGGGCCGCCGGAAGATCCCGCGTCAGGGGAGGTAATCATTCTTCTCTCGCTACTCTTCTGCGTGATCGGCTCGTTGGGTCTGATCGGGAACAGTCTCGTGATCATCGTGATCTTGTTAGACCGGAAGATGCGTCAATCCGTCACGAATATCTTCATCATGAACCTCGCCGTGGCGGACTTTCTCATCATGGCGATTGGCGTACCGGAAATCGTCCAGTTTATGATGAACCAGGGCTGGTTGCTAGGGGAGACGGCGTGCAAGGTCAACCGGTTTGTGATGGTCGTGGCCCTGTACGTGTCCATACTGTCGCTCGTCTCCGTCTGTATAGAAAGGTGAGGATCTTTTTGTTTTACTTTTTTACTATCTCTTATGGTTAAACCCTTAACCAAACGCAAAATTTTCGACTGTCACAAATTGAAAGAGTTTGCATCCGGCATTTCTGATAGGGCAGAAAACATTGTGGGAAAAGGAGAAATTGCTCTTACAGAGCAATGTATCCTTTTCCAACAAAGTTTTCCAGAGTCGTCTGCAACAAACTGGTCAGATATCGTTATTGTTTGGTAATGGGATAAGCAGGAATTTCCATTGACCCCTTGATTTATGCTTATTTGGGGGACGTTTGACCCCTTATATATGGAATTATTTATGGGAAGTAATTATCTTAAAGGGTTTTATCCAGACATTTTGGTCATTTGCTATCTAATCTGGGGTCAAGTAAAACCCAGTATAAGTATGTCATATTTATAACGGAAGTTCTGATTATTTCTTATAGTATTAGTCATGTTCATTACGGAAACCATATGTATTGTGGTTTAGAAGTACTATGTTTTAGCAATTATCCATCTGTTTATGAAAGTGTGTAGATTTTTGTTATTTAAGATTTTAATGAAATAGAAAAGTTAGGAGTTGTATCTTGTTTCTTATGATATAACTAATTTCCGTCGTGGTTTAAGTATGCTTTTCTTTCGTCTGTATATCATGGTACCAAGGCAGTTTTGTTTTTAGTTTGCACTATTGAATAGAAAAGTGAGAAGTTGTTTCTAATTTTGATTGAAATTCTCATCCCCAGCACCCTTTCACGTACTTGTATGTCTATTCACAATAATAGATCTGTACCTCGGATTGCTATCTTCATACATGTTTGAAAATATTAGACGATATGATACCCAGGGTTGGTGAAATCAATGCTCCGTATTGCCCGTATTGCTTGTCTAAAAGTCATAACAAATAGTGGATTTCTACTGAAATCTACTATATAACCAAGTGCAGAAAAAGATTTTGCATTTAAGGACAGGAAATCAAAGTTAGATTTCGTCACCCCTGATATCGCGACGTTCATCCATAACTTGAAGACATAAATGGATTTAAGGCATACATTGGATAACTTTGTGTTTGAAAGTCCAGTTTTTGCTTAAACATTTGTGTTACCATTATAGAAACAAATTTGTACACTATTTTGGTGCTAAACAATCTGCACTTGTGTTAAGATTTTATTTAGCTCTTTAAGTCACCAGGTTTGATCTAGTTTGAGAATATTTCGCTATCCCCGTGTAGGTATTTTTCGATTCTCTATCAATTTAAAATTCCATTTTATTCCTTTGGACTAGAAAAGGCGATTAAGTGTCTCGAAACAATATTATTAAATCTTTTCTAGACTGTTTCTAATTTAAATGCGACGAAACGTGTGTTTAAAAAGTCATAAAGCATCCGGATTCTCTCATATCCTAGTATAGAAAAAAAATCTGTGCGCACCGATGTTTGTAAATGAAGACATCTTACAGTTTGTGTGTGGAATAACTTAGATAACATTGTGATCCAGGAAGAAATAACTTCTGACGAACAATATGTCGTATCAAAGGGGTCGAAACTTTTTTATTCTGTAGAGTCTTAAGATGTTATGGACACCTTTGAGCAGCCGGGTTTTATAACTGGTCTATATCAACCACGGCAGCAGCCGAGAAATATGAAGTATGGGATTTCTTTCTGTGATATTTGTTGGAGGTCAATGTGACAAAATTAAATATGTATACGTCATGGATATATTTACCACTTTATACCTCTTGAAAACGTAGAAAGTATATGAGTCGAAGTTACATCATACATATATACTCAAGTTAGTTAACACTTTTGTTTGGTGATTTTGTTATTTCATGGTACCGGAATTGGTCTTTTAAATACCCATTTTAATGCAAAACCATAAAGATGCCTGATAAAGCGTTTTGACAAAATGAGAAATATATAATCGTATCTTCCTATTTCTCCATTTTCTTTATTGAAATTCGCTCAAATTCAATAGATAAAGAATTAAGTCAATTTTTGTTTGTTATATCTCTCCTTCTACAATTTCATTAAGACATTCTAATCAATCAAAAGATGACAGAATCCGTCAAAGCTTATTCATTTTTAACCCATGTTCCGATGATTTCCTTGTAAAACGGAATAAAAAAGGAGTTAGGCAAATCAATTCCGAATAAGAGAATAAGTGTGACTTTATTTACCGAGGGAATTACCGCCTGAAAGTGCAAAATTACTTCTTTACAAAACCGAGATTAATTATTGGCGTTTTTTGTTCTGTTCTTTATCGCCGACATAAAAACTGAATGTTACGCCCAGGCTGAAAGCTGGTGCAACATTTGCTTGATATTGAATATGTATCAACAGCTTAATCCATTCCCTTATGTTAGTTTTATTTCGAGCAATTTCTTCGTTTGTCCCCATTGATTTCTTGAGTCGAATGATCAAGATGCTTAAAAATGAACTAATATGATAAACAAAAAGTTTGCTATGTTATGTACTCGTATGTGTCAATTTAGTATGAAAACTTCGTTAGTGACACTTGTCCGTATCCTTTTTCTTAATATTGTAACAAAAACGGTTTTATGCGAGAAACATATGTCAAATGAGCCGTTGTAATAGGTAACTTCTACCTACTTTAACATCCAAAGACAGTAGGTTTAGAACAAATGTCTATCTGGAATTGATATTATCATAGTACAATGTCATCGTCTTCAAACTATTACAATTTGGGAAGACGAAAAATCATTTCGTTTTGTAGAATTCGGGCAATTCGTTTCCATGGCTTTGATCGTATAATCTTAATGATATCCTATCACATAAGTTCTACTTATATATTCGAATTAATCAAGGATGAAATATGCTGTGGTTTTCTTTTTCTTTTTATTACTACGACGGGGACAAAACAGTTTCAATTTTCGTATGCTTTCGGGCATTTGTGAAAAAATGCCAGGTCCTTTTCTATGAGGGTCTTGGACATTTGAATTGCCGTCTTCTATCGTGCGCATGCGTGAAAACATCGTCACTATAGGGACCATGGTCAGATATGATAATTGATACAGACAAAAGCGATTGGATTAACCGCCGTTTCATTTAGTGTTCTTCGAGCAAATTTCAATTAAGAAATCCCCAACGATATAACTAAATTCGTTTAACGCCGCGCGAACTAATTTGCAGCCGATGGCATTCAATGAGAATTATAGGGAGCTTTAACCCTTTCCCAAACAATAACGACATTTGACTACTTTGTTGCAGACGGCTTTAGAAAACAGTGTGGGAAAAGGACAAATTGCTCGTAACGAGCAATTTCTCCTTTTCCCACAATGTTTTCTGCCCTATCAGAAGATTATTTTCCAATTTCATCACATTTTGAAATGTCGTCTGCAAACTTTTTCAATTTAGGAAAGTTGAAAATTTGTTGTTTGGGAAAGGGTTAAGAAATTATCTGGGAATGAGATAATTTGATTGGAAGATTAGCTATGATGGGTGAATATCCGCTTATGATGAAAATGGTTTATTCTAATTCAGCAATTTCATATTCATAATCTTATGTTTCGATGCGTTGCGTTTTTTATGAGACTGGTAATAAACATTAAATACGGTGGCCAATCTGCATATGACGAATCGTGTAAATACATTGCAAATTCAAAGTACAGTTCATTGCAGTTATATTCCGGTTTAAGTCTACGTATAGCATTATCATTGAAATATCATATCTACTTATCTTAAATCTCAGTATCTCAGATCTTATTGACACATTCAAATAGCCCATACAGTATTGCAATCAAAACATTACAACATTGTTCTACAGTAGTCAGATCATTTTTATATGTTGCATTGGAATGTAACTGCCATTGCAACCCGTTTATTCTTTTTACATATCTGTAAAAACACACACATTTACGAGGCAAATCCAAGTTATTGTTAAATACATATAAATCCTGACATCATTTGGGAAAATAGTCCGTATTTGCTTTATTTGGTTTTCATTTTTATCTACGCATTTGAATTATGCGCGTCAGATTAATTCATTTACATATTGCGGTCAACGTATCCGTATTATATGAAAAAGGTATTTAATTAAAGTGTATAAATATGACGACAAATATGTGATTCATAAACCTGAATAAAAGGCCGGCTGTTCCAGGCGATTATTCGAGCAATAAAACCTACAGCCATGTCTAATAAAACCAAGCCTAGTTAATAGTTATATGTCCCTGGATTGGGTGGTGTTGGTTGGTTTATTTTATTCGCCGGGGTTGTCAACTGTCTGTCAGACAGTGCATCTATATCTGTATCATGAGAGTGCATTTTAAAATTTCTAATTATGTGTCTGTTATTTGACATCAGACAGATTTTCTTTTCCTAAATTCTGGTAGTTCCTTATAAGATAATACTCTTTTTAAGTCACTGACTTCTTTCCCAAGTTTTTAAAGGACTTAAGACGATATTAATCTTTTCATTTAAATGTGAAGATATCGCATCGAAAATAATAACATTAAGATCAGTCTGTGATGGCTGAACGTATGATGAATATTCGCCTTTCTATTTTTTTACCATCATCAATGATAGCTGTTAATTTATCATAACTAACGTAAAACGTTAACTGGGTTGTTTTGTCCACTTTAAAAAGAAGATGCATACGATAATTAAAACATATGTCGGCAAAAAAAACACCCGAATTATTTCTCAGATAGATAGAAGTTCTTTATCAATCCCAGAAATCATTTAATGTTTTTCAACATTTTTCTAACTATTGGAAAGTAATGAATGGCAAATACGTTGTCGTGAATAATGTCCTTTCTCACGATGATTTGAAAATGGGAAAAATCTATTCAGAAGATCATTTTCTAATGGCTCTTTTTCTCGACAAGAGACATAAGTCGTCTGCAAACGAACCGTGAAATGCAAGCACCGTTTGGTATTCACATTATTGCATAATACGTTAATGAAGTCACGAAATAAAGGCAGCATTACACAACCATTAAATGACACTAAAAATGACAACGCGTAATTTAGCTTTGTAATTATTACGCTCGCTGTTATAAGGCGTATCAACTGAACACGTAATTTAGCCGTACAATAATAGTGTATGTTAATGTTAGTTGAATCAACTGAACATGAAATGCTACTTAACCCCAAATCTTGATAACCTGACACTAAATGGCTTAGGTTCAGGCGGCGTGCACAATTTTTGCAACAGTAGAAATAACTGTCATGAAAATATTGAACTGCAAATCTGACACTATATTTCCTAGATTGAGGCGGCACAAAAAGTGTTTGCAACAGAAGAAATAACTGTCATGAAAAGCTACTTGGCCTCAAATCTTGACAACCTGAATTGTTTTACTTCAAACGGCACTGAATTTTTCTGGAACAATACAAATAAATATTTGTATAATATTTCGTACAAATTATATTAAAAGTGACGATGTACTATACACTTGATTAATTATGTTCTGTTCTCTGTTATATTGAAGCAATATATGGTGTATTACCCGCATGCAACAGCTTGTAAAGTTAGCAGAAGCGTCCGAACGAATTTCTTAAAATTTCCTACGTCCAAAAAATTAAGGCATCTTGATACACCATAATACTTGGATATGATACTTGATGGCAGATTTCTGATTTTCTTTCTTTTTCTCGCGAATTATGTGTTTTATGTGACTCATGTCCATTATAAAGGGTAGCTGTGTTTGATCAATCTGTGCCGAATGTTAGTCGTGCACTTAAAATCTCACAAAACGGCTGTCGGCAACATTTGCATGCCCCTGCATTTCCGATGTGATCATGTCATGAAATCACCACGTCGGCAAATGGGTTTGTACAGTAATGCGTTGAAAACGTAAAAACGAGTTACTAAACTGGGAACCGGTCTCTCATCTATCGAATATATATCTTCTGGAACAAAGTGGAGCCATTAGCGACTGGGAACCAGTTTAGCGAGTATCAGTCAAACTTGTTCTAAACGGCTATAGTAAATGTGAACAGAATTGTGGTGTAAATAACGACTGGCAGCTTAATACCAATACAAATGCTAGTCACTAAGACATTTTCAGTAGGAGCTTTCTGAATGACCTGAAACATGTTTTCAGATAGCCTTAGCCTAGATAACCTCTCTCATATCGTTAAAGAGTGGTCGCTTGAAACAAGACTGACTGTATGTTTCTGCCAGAGATATGCGTTGGTGTAGTGGTAATCGTCGGCATTTTTAGGCCTTGGTTCCTAGTTTGAATAGCCCTTACGCGACTATGGATCCTGCGTGGCTCGGTTGTTAAGGGGGCGCTCTAAGAACTCGGGTATCTCTGCTTTCTTTTGAGTGTCATTTGGCAAGACACTTCGTAGCCCTAACCTAGTTCTGGTAGATCAAGAAAGTCATAGAATAGTTAAAGTATTGTAGACACAGCGTTGAGTTCCATACAAACAAACCTGCGGCGTCTTATTATTTCCTTGGAGATTGTCCTTAGGCAAAACTGCCTTTCTGATCGTATAGTTGTTAGATTATTTACGAAGCATCGATAAGTTAAAGGATGGACTATTCCGAGTCTGATCACTGAAAGGTTCATGAGTAGACAGCAATACAGTAACACTACACTTTTATCTACATGTATTGCATGATCGGTGGCTTGGATAGTAAATAGTTTTGTTCTTACGTGTAATAATACAGATCACGGACATTTAAATTTAATGCCAACAGTTTACCCCGGAACCGAAAACGAAGCTTCGTTTCCGGTGATTAAGAACTGTCCCGAACAAACACGAACAAACACGAAACGGGACGTGTATGCTCTCGTCATTTCTATTTGTTTCTGGGTGGTTTATGTTTTGCGTATAAACACAAGGGCGACAAGGAAATTGATCTTATCCAATTCCTTATCACCCTTTCCTTGTTCCCATTTTTGATTTATTCGCTGCAGATGGGATTAAACTTCTGATCACTTGGCAAAATTTAAACTCGGAAAACATAGGTAACGGTACTTAATTGATTATTGAAATCGTTTTGACAGCAGGTATGTTTTCCTTTCGTCAAAATGGTGCAAAAAAGCTGACTGACAGATCACCACTGATTCTTGCTGCATTGACTGGTCTTTATGGGTAATGTAGCTAGGATATTTTTGCAAATCATTTTGAGTTGGCATTGCAATATTACTAAAGCATTCACAAAGCGATGTAAAAACGAAAACCCAATTAGATTAACAAAACTTGACGAAACGGTACCTTGCTTGGTGGACTTATGACATATACTCGTATATACCTATTTTATTCATGGCAAGAGAATGTATCCTCATCACCTGTGATTATTTAGGGTTTTTATCAGATGGGAAACAGTCAGTTACTTTGGAGTACAATTCTATTCATTACTGATGTAAAGATCATTCGTGATTTCACTCAAATCTGTTGAATATGGCATAGAACGCGAGTCAATTAGAAATTCATGTGTATATAGAATGTAGCACCTTTTTTCAATTTGGACAATGTCAGGAAAGAAAAATAAAGGCCGACAAATGACGTCATACACCTGAAAATATTAAATTGGTTGGATAGGAGCGATATTGTATTGCATTGTCTGAACATAAACGTTCGGTTCTAAACGAGAATATATAACCTAACACCTGAGCTTCACGCTATTGTCAAATTAAATTTTGTATATTATTCAATTATCTGTTGCGCCGTCGGTCGTTATATTGCGTTAAAACAGTATATCAAATTAAATTACATGTTGCTGTCGAGAATTATCATTCCAGCATTGAAATTAGATTTGAAAATATGCTGAAATTTAATTTATCTTTGGTTAATTCTATTTTGTTGAAGAGTTCTTTTTCTAAGTCTTATTCCTTTTCTAATAAACAATTCGTTATAGTTAAACCTTAAACAAACTAGGCCACTTTTGGGATAATATAAAAAGAATTAATTTCTTAAGTATAGCTGATTATATACAGCCTTCAACACCTTAAAGACAGATTGCTTTAAAAAATAAGGTTAGTCTATATTTACACAATACGCGCTAAATGACCATAGCTGTAGATGCGCCTTAAAACCCTCATATTTTTTTATTCGTTAGAAATAATGTTAACTGTATGAGAAATCATAAATTGTTCAAGATGAACCTTGTTTCCTTTTGTCAAAATTATTTCCTCTCACTTCGAGAGGGGCATTGCCTTTTGAAAGATCTTGAGTTTCTTTATCGCTATCCTAATTTAATTCAATGACAGTGTAGTGTTCATGTGCTTTTTAAAAACGACAGAGTCGACCTTTCTACCACAAAAACATGTCGTCTATGTAGACTGCATGTCTGGTGCAAGAACATTAAGAATATGACGGATAAAAAAACCCGAAGGAAAGCCGAATGCATTTTGAGCCCATGTATCCTAATTTAGTTTGACTGGTTCCCGATAAGAAGAGGTAGATAAACTCGCAACCTTTTAGTAACATACGATAAAGACAGCCGTGTCGCACGGGAACCAGTCGGACTTGAAGGTTTTGACAATTAGGTCTTTTGTTTGGCATCGTCTTTTTATTAACTTGTATATTTTGGTTTACAGAGTTATGTACTAGAACTTCCTTGAGAATAATTACTATGTCTAAAGCGATTTGAATTGAATACCGACTATGCAAACTTGCTTGTTATTGACTTTCGGTGAAAATCAAGATATCAACAAAGGTGCGGTTAACACAAATGAACAAACATGCTTCAAGTTGTTGCAAAGCATGTGTTAAAGAAAAAAAGGATATATTTTGCTAGAAATATCAGGGCATCCATGGTTTAGTGGTTCGAGTATAGAACTTGAAAGTACAATGCTCCCCTATGAGTGGGTTCAAATCAAGGTAACACTATATTTCGATTTTAATGAGACGAAACTTCTACCTGAACCTTCCCTATGACGATTGTTATCCGACTTGAACAGTCCTTATAGACAGTTAAGCCGGGGTCTTCTTCCGTCTTGAGTGAGCCAGACATTGCAGAATGATTGGAATCTTGCGTATTGTAATTACCGTGTTAGTTTCTAACAAACAAGCAAATAAATCAATAAGAAATACCAAGAGAGACGAATTAATGCTTATGGAATTGATAAGAATAAGGTTTAGTTTAAACTTATTATTTGAACATTGATTTTGACATTTTAAAGCTTATTGACTTCATTCTCGATGGCTGCTTCCTGGATACTTAACCAGCGCTACCGCCGATTTGTGTGTTAGTCCTGGTATTGACACTTCGCTACTAACACGGATAGAACCAAGGACCCTCGGTACCAAACAGTGCAGTATGAATGGAATCTGGCGTACTGTAATTGTGAAGTAATATCCTTAAAAAACAACCCAAAACAAATCAAGAAGAATTAACAGGGAATAAGAAATAATGGCTATGTAATTGATAAGATATGGTTGGATACGATGAAAAAACAAGGTTGGATACAAAAAAAATAGATAGATAACCTTTCGGAATCGTTTCAAAGATAAGATATAGAGAAAGTAAAGAGCAAACATGATACGATACAGAGCTAAAAAGTAAAAAAAAAAAAATAGATACACCGAAGAAACAAAAATTCACGGTGATAAAGACGTCGTCCATAACAATACCATGGCTTACAAGCCCTCTAAAAATAATGGCATCCCGCTGAATTGAGAGTGGGGTGTTTACGTTAACCCAGCAGTGTACTTAAGGTAGCACGTTCTTTATTAGACCCGTGACTGCATGGTGCGAGCATTTGGAATATTTCTCTTATCCTGAGGAAATATATTTATGTACGAATAGTATTTTTTTGTGAAGCTCAGGCTTATTTATTGGTTACTTTTTTAAACCTTGGTATAAATCACTATTAAAAGTCTGAATTTGTTTTATTCCATATTTGCTTTAACTAATCATATTCTTAGTCATTATATACCCAATTTGCTTTGGCAAACCTCATTCTTTAATGATAAGTTGTTCTTCAATCAAATACCATACTTGCTTTGACTTATCACATTCTTGTTCAAAAGCAAATACTACTTTAACCAAACACCGAATCTGCTTTGATTATCCATTTTCTTGAACGATGGCAAACTGTTTAATAACCAAATACCAACTCTGCCTTGACTATCATTATTCTTGAATAATGGCAAAGTTTATCTTTATTTGCATTATCTAGCTTTATTCTTGAACAATAGCAAACGTGCTTCTTCATAAAATGCATGTTTTCATTCTGGTGTTAGAATCTCTAACGAGTTTCGTGTACTATGTCATACCTTACGAATATAACTAAACGAGCCAATAGACATCTAAAAGACACAATTCCATCCAATCAGTGAAAATCACTGCCATCCACTGATCAATTAGGTTGTCTTTTTAGATACCCACATGTTCTCTAAAACAATGAATTAAGTTCCCAAATTTGCACAAACGGTCTGCGAACGTTACACTGTTTTAACTTGAATCAGTGAAAGGGTTCTGAGAGCGGTATATTTGTGTATGGTTTATTGGGTTAAGTGAAATTGCGTTAAGATGGGGAGCATGCCACATAAATAAGCTCATTGTGAGGTACTCCCTTTTCCCATACATACTTGTCTTTACAAATGCACAGCTGTTGACTCCAGAAACCATTGTGACAAAAGAGCAATTTCTTCTTTGGTCACAATAGTTTCAATTGATTTTGTATTGGTAATTGTGATTTCGAGATATTTTGAAAGAAATTCTTTTCCTGATTATTTATGAATTGGGAAATTCCCAAAGCCATCGGAGGATCGTATCATTTGCAAGTTGTGTCCATCGCAACGAGAAGTCTTTTTCTTTTGTCACAACTGTTTTAACTCATTTTGTAACGGTAATTGTGATTTTGATGTTCTTGAAAGATTGCCTACTGCTGATATTTTCAAGTTTGGAAACTCCAGATACATCAAAGAACCGTTTGAAGTAAAGGATTACAGATCATTTGCAAAAGGCTTCCATTACAACGAGTTTATTTTCTCTTGTCACAATGGTTTTCAACCCATTTTGTTATGGTCGTTGTGTTCATAGAGTTCCTGGGATGAGTTCGTCTTCTAGTGCAAAGTGTCGAAGGAACAATACAACTGTATGGAGTGAACGGCTACGGATCATTCGCAAGTGGTATCTATGGGTAATTCCGAATCCAATAAAAAATAATATATATTCAAGCTCAAACTGACGTAAATGCGGTTTATTTTGCTTTGCAACATCTGGTTCCCATTGCAGCCGTGAACCTTTATAATTTATCACATACCGACCCCCTTTGCTCAGTCGGTAACATGTCCCACTTGGAATACAGGTGTTCTGAGTTTGAAACCTGGCTCGGGCGTTATGCCGTCTATACGCTTTATTGAGTCAAAGCAAATGATCTATTTCTTCCTAACATTGATTAAAAATGTTCAAAGGGAAAAGCAGTCGGTGGCTTGAAAAGAATAGTGTGTGACGTACTGGTAAGGATATGCCAGGAGTGTGAATATGTGCGTTATCAGTCACGAGTATTAACGAATACATGATTGTTTTTAAAAGGGAGAAAATGTTTTGCAAAGAAGAGGACAATTTCTCTTTTTGTCATAACTGTTTCCAACTTAAATCCATAAAAGTGATATATCTTTCATGTATTGTGGTTACCAAATGCTCTATAATTCACTTAAAAACATTCCAAAAAGAAAAGAGAGTAGAGACAATATAAGCGAATGTCGAGGATTCAATGCAATACTATAGTAAGTGCGCTATGTTTGTGAAGCACTTACTATAGTCTTGCGTTGAACACTTGACGTGCTATAAGTCATTACGTATATCTCTACGACAATTTACGTCATTTGAATAGACATAAGGCCTATCGAAATGCGGATCTATTTGCAAGATGGCATGGCATCAAAGGGTTGGGTAATTAACATTCGAATGTTGACGAAATGCAGATTTATTTTCTAACAGACTAAGTGTCATGTTCAGGATCACTGACAGATATATCCCACGTTTAAACATCGTTTCAAGGTTATCCATTATCAAATATCTCATTCTTAGCGCTGTTAAAGGTGCTGCTTCACAGATGTGAAGGAATTTTGAAGTTAGAAGTTAATTTCTTTAAAACTGCACAGCAGCTGTATTGTTTATTGATACGCTCTGTAGAAGAGTCATTAGAAGCAAAATTAGATAATTATTAATTGTTTGAAGTGTGTATATAGTAAGATAAGATATAATTTGATCTGAAAGTGTGACATCAAATTTTGAAATCTACCGAATACAGACTGCACATACTAAGATCGATTCACGTTTCCTGAAGAAATTGTTTCGTCTCAATGGCAATTTAATTTGACTATCAAATATCCTCTTATGTGAACAAGCATCTTTTAATTTAATGGCAAGTTTATACAAAAAATAAAACTTCGAATTAAGTTCTTATGTCAAACCAAAGCATGTTCTTGGCCTATCAACCTGGGCTTCTTTTAATGAGACCGTTTTTCGATCTGATTGTGATACGCAATAGTAAAGGCAAGCCTTCATTATTTCAAATAAATTCCAAAGAAAATGTGATGGCCTAATCTAAGTCGGAAGAACTTGGTGCCAAACCATTTTTCCTTTTACAAGTTGCACCTTTTGTCTTACTGGGTGAATTTGTTTCTTTTAAACAAGTGTTTTACGATATGATATTTTTTTTTTAAATAAATGACAGTTTAAAGAATTAATTTCGCGCGAAGTGGTTCGGGATAAACTAAACGCACGTACCCATGTGTTTATTTGCTTGTGCTATTGTGTATTCATATGTATTCATATCTCGCCAACAATATTTACGCTGTATTGCGATGGCATGCTCTTTAAGAATGGAGAACCCCAATTTACTACCGTCTTGGTCTGGTCAAGTTTGGTTTGACCATCCGCATTCCACCAGTGAAGCGGGAGATTTTATATCATGTTTATCGAATTGTGTCACAAAGTTGGTTTGCACCAACAAGTAGAGCATCTTTGTGGTTTGAAATTAAGTACTTTACCCAATTGGTAAAGGGGTCCCCAATACGTCTGCAATAATACAAAACGTAGTGAATAATTCACATAAACGATCAAGAAACGACCATTTTGAATATCCAAGAACCACGTGGTACTACGCTGTACCGTCAACAGAATGTCAATGACACATGGCTGCGTGGGCAGGAAGAAATCACTGACGTTAAAACGAAATAACGTCATGACCATTAAGTTATTCTCCAACGATGGATAAATATACTCCTAGATTTGTTTAAATGTCTGACTCGAACTGAAAATAGAAACAGAGGATTAAATCTCACTTCGGTGATTTATTTAAGAACTGGGAACACTCTTTTGTCATTGTCGCAAAATGTCATCCAGGATTAACAATTCAACATGCGCCGAGTTTTTTGGACACCAATGGATAGGTATATTTCTTGGTCTTTATAAATGTCGGACTCGTGCTGAAAATAGAAACAAAGGATTAAATCTCATTTCAGCGATTAAGGAAAGAACCGGAAACCCTCTTTGGTCGTTGTCGTAACTTGCCGTGCAGGATTTACCACTTAAACTGCGCTGAATCGGTACATGATTTTACTGACTTCCTTAATGTATATAGAGGGGGAGGGGGACTTATGTCCTTAAACTCTTAACCAGAGATTTGTATAACACTATAGTTACGCCTACACCATTTCAAATGATTTATCACTGTTTGTTTAACGCACGTTTTTACAGATAAAGAAAAAAAAATAACTAATTACATTTATATATAGAAATCTGACTTAAAGTTGTAATAGCTAATACTTTTCAGCATTTGGGTAAGTGTCTATGAGCAATTAGTTAAGAAACATTCTGCCAGCACTCGGATGCTTCATTCAAGTTGTATTTTTCAAGTGCGATACCAATGTTTTGTAGTTAATGTTGTAAGAAAGCAAAGAAGGCAGAATATATACACTAAGTACCGCATAATGACAGAAAGTCAATTGAAAACAGTGTTTGACACTATTCCAGCCAAACCAATCCTAGGGTCATGCGTGACCAAGTGGCTAAGGTGACGGTTTTTTAACTTTGCGACTCCGGGTTAAAGCTCCAACGATAACTCTGGTTTTGTAAGAGCATCCGTTGGCAAGACACTTCAGAACTCTAGCCTTGTACTGATAAATCCAAGTAACATGAATAAAAAAATATGACACGGCGTCATTGTCAATTTATAGAAGCAAACCGAACCAATCCTAAACAATCGCCGACATGAGCTCGTTCGCTTGGCCTGGCTAGGTGGGACAAGACCCCGCAGTATTCTCTGAAAAACGTGATGACGTTTCGATAATAACGCCTTCAGACACAGACGGCGCTGCGTTCGAAAAGGTCAAAGGACAAAGGTCAAAGGTCAAAGGACCGCCTTCTTACGGCTGTGACGTTCACAATTGACAATATGTAAGACTTCGATGTAGGAAATTTCGATGTAGAAAACGCAATTTATTTGAATACACAGAATGACTTCATTCGGGATGTTGTATTTTCTTCAATGTATAGAGAGCTTCGAAAGTTCAAGATATAGAGACTTCATTGTATGAGATGATTTGTTAATATTGGATATAATGTTTTCTTTATATACTTAAATGACAATATGAAGCCGAACAATCTTGGCCAATCTGTTTGAATGAAGCAGAGATGGTGCTCTGCTCTAATGCCCTTCTTAAATCTATCATGGCTGGAAGCTGGTGCATCGCAATCCCTTTCTGATTTTCTATCTAGATACTGTCTTAAATTCGTTCGAAAATGTCATTACTTTTCTTCTTTTTCAACAGATTTTAAGATTCGACTCCAGGAAATCTGCATCAGCTGCCTTTGGCTTGATATTTGATAGCCATTTCCCGCACACATGATTCTTAAAACGGTTTAATACTTAGCAATTGCAGATGCCATTACAAACAAAACATAGATTCTGTTTTGAATCGGAACGACCTGAACATTAAAATGGTATCGTCCATCACAATATTTCAACAATTACAAATATTTTCATATAAACATTAATATATAAAGGGGGAACCTAAATCCGTACGAACAATGTTACCCTTTGTCGCACAGGTTTTGTTATTCCAGGTTAAAGCGACGTTTTGGTAAATGCATTTTTGCTTTACATTGCTTTTTACAGCATTTTAGTTTTATAGAGGCTGCTAATGCACTTGTCTATAAAGATGTATTACTTGGTCAATTCCGTGTTGGTTATATATGATGCCATGTTTAGGCGACATTTTTTTAAATTCTATGTAATTGACACCGCTTTTTGCAACATTTAAGTTTTATCAAGCTACCAATGTACATTTCTATAAAGATGTATCCTTTTAATAAGTCAATACCGTATTGGTTATATATGATGCCATGTTTCAGGGCCATTCTTTTTTTCAAAACTCTTTGTAGCTGACGCCGCTTTTTGCAGCATTTTAGTTTTATCACGGCGTTAAAAACATCTTTTCATAAATATGTATCTTTGTATTGGGTCAATTCCGTATCAAATGCCAGTTCATTCACCTTGTACCCTACAGACTGTCTGAGAACTTGTCTAGAAACTACCGAACCATTAATAGTTAGAGTTTGATCGAATTACTTCGCTGACGTATTTTAGATCGTTTATATTTAAGTTGTCTTTTCAAAGATATGATATCATTATAAATAGTGACGTAGAAAGAGCGTTGACCTGGTGTCCTTGTGTCATACAGGACTTTATGTCGTTCTCAACGCAAAACTGTTCTTAATACTGGCTCTGTCGTGAACATAGCATATATCTGCATAAAATGGACACTTTCTGATTTAGAGGATATACATATTAATATATATTTTGTTTTAAAACATAAGGTGATACCAAAGACCTGATTGACTAACAGAATACCGATGGTTCTACCTGGCTTGACTAGCCTTTATGGGAAGTAGTTGTGGGTCTTCCTCCATCATATTCAACCGGGCATTGCAACACAACTGAAATAACGTTAACGCGATGTAATACCATATATATATAATCTCAAAGCATGTTACATTTGTTTTAATAATACTCGCCTTGTTTGAATACCAATTGTTCAGTCATCAAAACGGTTTATTAGTTTGCTTGTTTGTTTTATGGGTTCAAGCATGTTGTCAACAATTATTTGATTATGCCTGGGTTATAACCTATAACAGTTGAAAAGATGTATGTGGAATAAAACCCTGCGTAAAACGCAAGAATGCATTACAAGTGATACGGTGCACAACTTGCCCTGCAATGTTCACAAACGTTATAGTAAAAGTCCTCAAAATATCTGAAGTACAAAAAATGTGAACTGTCGCCTTTGAAGATAAATGATTTATTGTTATCATAGCCTGTTCAAAGAGATAACATAAATCACAATACGTTCAAAAGGCCATGTGTACAGAGAGAAAAACGCCAATACGAAAATTTGTCCGAATCGTGTCTCTCCTGGGTTTTGAAGATTCAATAGAAGTCTAAGAGTTCTTGATGCGATGGGAGACTGACTTCGACCCGACATGTCATATGCGATACGTAGAATAATCCATTGTAACCTGAAAGATTTGATAAGAGGTCTGACCCATCACTTTGCCTTTCTTAATGAGATTCATTGAGCATCTGTCTATGGTTTTATATGTACGTAGTCATCAAAATACAGAATAATGATATAAAAAACAAACTAAAAAACGGCTTATCACAAGTATTTGTATTAGGCCTATACTGTCATGTTAGCAAATTGATTCAAATTATAACTTTTATCTGTTAACGAAGGGAATGGCGTTGATTACAGGCCTTGGATTGGGAAGCGGCACAAGCCTGATGAAATCGGGAAGTTGTATCGCTGAAACTGCTGAATTGGGAAGTCAAAAAGCTAGTATGACTCGGAATTTCTGGGAAAACTGCAAGAATTTAAAGAAATTTCAAATTGGGAAGCTGCCTTTTATAGGCCCATGTTATATAGCACGAAAAAGCCCCGGATTATCTGACTATATATCAGACTATAATATCGTTCAATCGTTTTAACTATTTACTGACAAATTTCTGTGTACATTGTTAGGGAGAAAAAGGTGTTAATATTTAGAAAAAAGATTTTATGTGGTATTATTGAATACAGTTGTTTGAATGGTGTATTTGAATTAAACACCACTCCAACATCAATATTGTTATATATAGGTAATTTCTCACTCGTTTACGGTGAAGCTATTGTGATAATGGCTCTATACTAGGACTGAATCCCAACTTTAAGCATGGAACCATGATAATCAATTACTCGGCAGATTCAATCAGACTAGATTAACGCCGCAATGCACGCATCACCCTGGGATTACGATTGTGCAATCTGCAGGACTGGATTAGGGCTGCCATAGAAACGTATATACCTCATCAGCTGCAATGCTATAGCTGTTAAAATTCGTAATTACATTCAAATGCAGTGGGATCTTTCTAAAATGAATTACGATTTAACCCTTTCCCAAACAATAACGACATTTGACCACTTTGATGCAGACGACTTTAGAAAACATTGTGGGAAAAGGAAAAATTGCTCGTGACGAGCAATTTCTTCCTTTTCCCACAATGTTTTTCTGCCCTATCAGAAGAATATTTTACAATTCCATCACATTTTAAAATGTAGTCTGCAAACTTTTTCAATTTGGGACAGTCGAAAATTTTTTGTTTGGGAAAGGGTTAAACGCCATGGCAAAAAGTTTGTGTTGTACTACGATTCAATTCAATTCATCTGTTGAAAGTAATGGCTTTAATTCTCTTGGTAAATAATTCACCAGAAAACCCAGCGGAACTGGGTTGGGCTCGAACTCGGGACCCCATGTTAATGCTATTTTTGTTATTCTTATCAGTAATGTCAATTCTATTGTCATTGTTTGCAAATCGCTATGTACTTTATACCGTATCACTATCATTGTCACTATAACATTTTTTTTTTTTTAAACTAAGCAGCTGTGGCAAACAAGAACATGTTTCATTCTATATCTCATTGGTCTCCATTTTTTCTATTTCAAGCAAAACTATAATTTCTATAATTTTTTCGATACCACTCAAAAATAAAAAGTTTGTTTATTTCCCATACGTTATACATGTTGTCTCGTCCGCTTGGCTTTGAATTGAGCACAAAGGCAGATCCAACATGCAGTAATCATGGTCTACCAATCGGGGGTTCGGTTAATATGACAACGCGAAGCACCATCTCCCAATGGTCTTTAAGTTCAATCGAATTATTCGAAACACGTTTAAGGCCAAAGGTTTATTCATGAAAGTCGTTTAGTTGGACACACGCAGTTTGATATGTATTCCCAAGGCTCTTTTAGTGTCTTGTTTCAGAAAGGAGAAAACGTCAGTGCCAAGCTTAAAGTCCGTACCTCTTTCGTTTAGCTGATACTGAATAAGTATTGTACTTTTGCGTGGAAAGCAGAGTTCATGTAGAGTTTAAAGATTTTGAACATGAACTTTTTCGTAGTTGACAATTTGGGAATAGTTGTACTTTTACAGGGAAACAAGGTTCGTATAGAACTTAAATGTTTTGTACATATACTTTTCGTGTTTAATATTTGGGAAATAGTTTGTACTTTTACGTAGGAAACATAGTTCGTAGAGAACTTAAAGGTTTTGAACGTGTACTTTTCGTAGCTAAAAATTTGGGAGTAGTTGAACTTTTACGTAGGAAACATAGTTCGTAAAGAACTTAAAGGTTTTGAACGTGTACTTTTCGTAGCTAACAATTTGGGAGTAGTTGTACTTTTACGTAGGAAACATAGTTCAACTACAACTTAAGAGTTTTGAGTATGATACTTTTGTTTCACGGGAAATCATTCCCAAAGGAGACGTTACCGGTGTATAAAGATGAGTTGTACTTTGACGGCAAAACAGATTTCGTACAGCACTTAAGAGGCTTTTAAATAAAAGATTTAAATTATTCCACAAGGAAAAGTTCCCGATGTTTTACGTTGTTCTCGATGTACGAGTCAGGTCTATCCCTATGCACACTATCATGTGACACGTCGCTTTCATGCTACCTTTGAAATACTTCAAAGAAGTGTCATTCCAGTAAATCAAATTAAAACGTTTGCCTCCACAACAAGATCTGGCTTTTTTGTAGAGAATATGAGTTTAAATAATGAGATATACATCGTCATATTAGTATTCCATTGACTGCCTGTTTAATAATATAACTAAAAAATATCGAAATCTTTATTAAAGCAAAATTTGAGGGTTTTTTCTCTGTAAGTCAATGAATTGTCAATGATCAGTACATTGATCATATTTGTCAGGTTAAAAGAATGGTGGATTGAAGACCTTCTGACCAGATTTTATTGTCAGATAAATTTAAACTCTTTGGAACCAATATCAAATTATGATCATGTAACTATACGAAGAATTTTGCAGATGACATGCACCGAAATTAAAAAAATTTCAAGCATATCTTAAACACATCACTGGAAGAACCCTTAGCGTGTGATTAGTAATTACTTTTATAATTGAGTAACGACTCTTGTCAGATACAGAAGGGATATTTGGGCATATGCACACTGTGGTATTTTATGCTCATGCTGGCTAATTTTAAAGATTTAGTGTAAAATGGCGTCAATGCAAAGCAAGACAAACTTGTTCATGACATGAATGTGTTGTTGTTTTTTTTATTTGTCATAAAGGTTTAGTTGTATAATGAAAATAGTCTTACATCTTTTTATTTTGCTTTCACTTTTGTTCGTTTGCTGAAGTCATATGTTATACGTAAGGGATTCCGATCAAATTAACGCGAATTCGCAATAACTATGACACGGTTTCGAGGGTTCAATACAAGACTGTACAAAGTCCTACACAAACACCAAACAATATTAAAACATTGCACTGAACCCTCGATTGGACTCCAGACGATAAGTATAATCAAACAGAAATGCACCTCGGAAGTATTCCTTTTTTTAGTGTGTTGTTGTCTCTAACTGGACAGTGCTTAAATTATATATTATTGTTATGTTGAATATTATTTACGAAATGACACTATTGTCATAGCCATGCAGTTAATTGCATATTCAAGAATAATGAGCTTATATGCTAAGGTTCTAATATGCTTTGTTCTGTGTATTCAGTTACGTCGTTTTGCAATGCATTCCAAATTAGATAAATTAAACAAGAGTACCATATTGTATTGCATTGTAATAAACACAAACGTTAAACTGGCGACTAGATATGAGAACTTCGTGCATTTCCCTTGCTAGTTTCCTTGTTTTTTTTACATTATTTATACCATAGGTACCTGGCAAGCCTAATCCTATGAGTACCAACAAAATAGGTCTTCCTCGAAGGTTTTTAAACACTGCATGAAAACAAAAGCAAACCATCACAGTTACACTTTCTTTTATAGACCTCTGATAAAAGGGAGAGTTCTCGTTTTTGGATGTTAAACACATTCTTTAATTATTTCTATATGCGTTTGCAGTAAATACGTAAAACCCTTTGGAGTGTTAGCTAATGGCATCTCTAGCGTTTCCAAGATGAAAAATGTCTTTTCGCAAAGGTTCTTATTCAAATAAAGCTTAAGTAAAAAATTGATAATTACAAAACATATTGTAACTAAACTCTTATTAATCTGTTAATTACGGTAATCGATTTATTTATCTTTAACATCAATTTACCTGAGCCTGCAAATGCAATGTTGTTTTTGTTTGTTCCAAATTGAAAGCCAAGACATTTGGAAATGTTAAGGTATGAGAAATAACAATGCATGATCAACTTGTATCTTTATATGGTATAACATTGCGTCAATAATATTAATGTTAACGATGAAACTAAATACGAGTATGGTGTTTTAATAATAGTTATACGTAATCACGAAGCAGAGCCTTGCCTCGTTTTCAAGCTGTAACGCGTGTCTCATAAGGATGTCTAGACCAGAATTGTGATATCAACGCCCCCTGTACTAGAAATAGAAAAAGATCATTGAACTGATACCCTTAATCATATCCCTTTTTAAGTAATCTGCTACTTTATATCAGTCTTTATTTGTCAATCTGTTGGAAAGCTCTTTTTAATAACACTCGTCATGAAATGTCATCAAAACAACTTATTTTGATGGCGTCGTATTGATTCATATTTTCTATAAACAAGACGGTTATAAATTATGTAACATTTTGTACAAACTATTGAAAGCATTTCATTACAGAAATGATTTGGTTCTGTCTTTCTACATTCCAACGTAATCCATACACACTTCCATTAAGTTGCATATAGGTTGTGGTGCGTATCATTCGATTGAATCTTCAGCTTGATTGCTGTCACGAATGCCTCCTTATACACTGGCAGGCTTGCCGCCTAGGTATTCTTAAATCAAACACACAGTTGGTTATTCAACATACTCTAAGATTTTCAATTTGCTTTGTCTCACGAATGGATATCTTTCTACTTTCAAATTGTTCATCAATGTCACCGAACCAATGTGTTCTGTTGTATACCTAACATTCGACTAAAGTCTTGGTAATCTTTTGAATGTCATTCTTTTTACTATATTAATCGTCTCCACAGTACAAGCGGATTGCTATTTATCCAACATTTGACTGAATTCTTCAACTTGATTTGTCTTACGAATGCTTCTCGGTTAGTTATAGATTCGTCGCCATATTTATTTGTCTCACGGGTGCCTCTCTCTATACCTACAGATACGTAAAAACCACCCAATCCAGGCGGATTGCTGTTTCACCAAAATTTCGACTTAGATATTTATCCGGACGTTTCTCAGCTATGCGCCTCTGTATGCATACGGACTCTGTGTTTTATCATACATTTGATTTTTCTCACGAATGCCTCTCTCTCTCTCTATGCTAACATATTCTTTACCAATTATATAATTTGTTTTATAAATGCCTCTCTCTATGCCAACGTTTGATTTGTCTCACTAATGCATCTCTCTGTACTTACAGATTCGTCGCAATCGTTTACCCAATACAAGCACACATCCTGTGCGGCCGGAAGAAGATCATCGTGGCCATCGCGCTAATCTGGCCCATCTCGATCGGCTGCGGGCTCCCCACTCTCTGGTTCAATACCCTGGCCTTCCCACACCCGTCGGTCCCGTACGAGCACTGCATGATCCGCTTCCCGGAACTCCGGCACCACACTATCTTCAACTACGTCCAGTTTGCCGTGTTCTACTTCGTACCCGTCGTCATCCAGGTTATCCTCTACGCCATCATCGGCAAGAAGCTCTACGCCAGCACCGACGAGCTGCACACACGCTTCCAGATGCGCCCGTCGGACTCCAAGTACAAGAACGACAAGACGTCGGAGACGATACGCGCACGCAAGGCCGTCGTCAAGATGCTCGCTTCGAGTGTGCTTGTGTATATCGTTTGCTATGCGCCGCCGCAGATTACACTCATCTACGACACGGTGTCCTCCAAGGCGTTTCCCGTCACGTGGTCGTTTCGGGTGTTCGGGATCGTGATTTCGAACATAAACTCGGCGGCGAATCCGGTGCTCTACAGCATTTTCAGCCAGAACTTCCGGCGTAACTTCAAGAAGTGTCTGTGTTATATTTGTATCCGCGAGACGAAGGAGTATCACAGGACCGGCTTCGATTCGTTTGAGTCGAGAAGTTTGACCCGGAAGGTGAGCTCTAGTCGGACCACTACGATTTCGCGGCTTTAATAAGGATTAAGTGTTGCACTATATTAATCATCAATTATATCTCTTAAACAAGCAACAACATATGTTATGTTGTCTAGAATTGAAAGATATTGGAAAGAAATGGAAAGACATCGTTTTGGTGAATAAAAACAAGTGATGTGGGTGAAATGACAAACGTAAACTGTTGACACAGTGTGGTTCTATATTTAGCATCATTTCCCTTTCTTTTTTTTTTCATCAAACAAACGACAGCATAATATGTGTTGTCAAGAATTGAGAGAGGTTAGAAAGAAATAAGAAGACATCGTTTTGGTGAATAGGTGAACAAAAACAAGTGTTGTTGGAAAAATGACAAATGTAAACTGTTGAAACAGTTTGGTTCTATATTTAGCACCATTTCTCTTTCTTTTTCTTTCAAACAAACGACAGAATAATGTGTTGACAAGAATTGAAAGAGGTTTGAAGTTGAAAGAAATGGGAATACATCGTTTTGATGAATAAAAACAAGTGTTGTTGGAAAATGGCAAAAGTAAACTGTTGATGCAGGGTATAATTTTTCCAAGACTTAAACATGCGTGTACAGAGAATATCTTTCAGACGGAATGGTGTGGTAGAGAGATTTACTAACCGGCGGAATTAATCCGTCTGTTATTAGAATCTGGACTGGTACCAGGTTATTACCAAACCGGAGAAGTGGGGGTAGATCTATTACATGAAGCCAAAAGAGAAGACAAACTGAAAAACTGTTCATGTCTTGACAAATTTGTATTTGAACACGTTATTTGCTCGTTGAGTAAACATTGATTGTTCTGTGTACATATTGTATAATTGATATCATCCATGTGAATATCTTATGATATGTGTTTCAAGTGCTTTAATAGATTATTGAGATAAATGTATACGTGTGTGTGTATGTATTGCACAATCGTCCATTTAAAGTAGATATAATTAATGACTCTTTGAACTCTTAAATAAATAACGAATCCCCCTTCATTTCCAAGATTATCATGCGTGAATATGCGTTTGTTTTCATTAAATCTGCATCGATACGACTCATGTTCTGTTTGTTCGTCTGTGTGAGCGTTTGTTTTGTTTATCATAAAATGAGAAAAATATATAATTTGAAGAAATGAGAAAACATTTGTATTTAACGAGAGAAATATTTGTATATAACGTAAAGTAATGGGGAAGATATGTGTGTATTATGTGAAGAAATGAAAGAAATACATGTATTTGAATTTCATATAAAGAGTTTTAAAGAGTTTCTGTTATAATGAGTTTTGCTGGAGTATTGATAAGGAGCCATATCGAGATTGTCTGTGTAAAGTACATAATTTGGAATCGGTGCTCATTTGAACAGTCTCGACAAGTGAAGATATAGTTCAAAGAAGGAAAAAATAAGTTTCCAAGAGATATGTGTCTCATAATCTGACCTCCGGTTTCGTATTGTAATACGTTGCAAACCGATATTGTTATTTTTTTTATTCATGTTGCTATGGACAAGTTTAAGGCAATAAGAATTCGCCGATGCTCATGGATTCAATCCATCTTTGTTAATTTTAGATTAAATCTATGTCGGGCGGGAATAAAAGCCAACGATGCCCGCAATATGACATTCTCGGCTAATTCCTACCGGTCTGACCGCATAATGTGTCGTACCAACATCATCGAGGGGTTCCAAATGTGATTCCCCATTGACCAATCGGAACAGCGCTTTATGATACCGGAAGTTGATGAACATTTTTTATTTGTTCCGAATAAATTTAGACATGATTTGTCTTTCTTTTTTTTATCTTGTTTCCTTTTATCTCTTATCTTTTTGTGGGGATTCGAATTGGAGTTAATCAAATGAATCCTGGTTTATCATGACATATCATTTCAAAATTAATTCCATAAAAAACGCAATAACTGCCGTTTTATTTCTCAGAAGAGATGCTAAATGGATTCTTTTTCAAGATTTGTCGTATTAAATTTTTTATCTTCTATCAATTTGTGTAGGCGTTGGATACTTTGTAACCTTATCCGTTCTGTACTTGTTTTGCCGAACTTTTTCGCACTTTTTTAGACTTATAAGGTTTTATTTCCTCTTGGTTCATAAGAAATCGGTTTAGATACGACTGTGACGCTGACGTTATTTGAACTGTTTTATTCTTCTAGGGGCATCTGTCGCCTTGTTGTTAGACTACTGAAACTTGAAATTACAAGGGTCCTCTTTACGTGGGTTCAAATCACGGTTGCGATAGATTTGAATTTCCATGAGAGGTAGTCAAGGTAGACTATAATCTAACTAACAGAATGACGATGGTTTCTCTTAGCTTAACCAGTCTTATTTAGCATATAAATCAAGCGGTCTAACTCCATTTATTCTAGGCCGGGTATCGTGATATTATCTAAATACGTTCAAACGCGATGTAAAAACTGATTTAAAACAAAGCAAACTTATTTAAGTCAAATAATTACAAAGAATATATGGCTAAGAGAAGAAATAACAAAGTAAGAAAATGAAATACACCTGAATCCCTTGTTCTTTATAAGTCTTCGTTATTCCGATTTAGGATTGTATTGAATTGTAACTTCTATCTTGATAATACCTCTCTTTAAATCATCTGCCACAGGAGTCTTTAGAACAACTTATCCTTTTTTCAAAAATGCTTTCTACCAAAATTCATTATTAAAAATATTTTTCCCTCATACTATTTCTGTTGTTTTATGTTACCTTGAAATTTGACCCGTTACATTTCCCGTTGGGGGATTAGTTATGCTTTTTCTCGTGTAAGTCCAATACATACGTCTATTCAGTTGTTTCTCCTATGCCTCATCGTATACGAGAGAGAGGGAGCATTTGGTCTATATGTCTTACTCAATTAAATGTCTGGCTTCCTATTTCAGAGCATAATTATGTTATCATGTGATACTATTGTTGAATAAAATTGTGGTAACTAGCAAGTTAGTTGCTCATTGATGAGATTTCCGTAAAGCCTGACATTTAAACTTGTTTGTTTAAACAGTCAGGTTCCCCAACCCTCATATCAACTTAAATGACTCAACAGGACGGAAAAACGTATCATTGTTTACTAATTAAACTATTTAAACAGTTTATATAATTGTTTAACCCATTACCAATCAATAACGACATTTGACCAGTTTGTTGCAGACTACTTTGGAAAACATTGTAGGAAACGGAGAAATTTCTAAGCGATTTCTCCGTTTCCCACAATGTTTTCTGCCCAATCAGAAGATTGATTTTTCAATTTCATTACATTTTGAAATGTCGTCTGCAAACTCTTTCAATTGGGAACAGTTGAAAATTTGCTGATTGGTAAAGGGTAAACAGTTCTCTATATCTAAAAGGTGAATGTGCAATATCTTAACCAATCGGTTATGAACATGATTGAGAATGGAATCAATAATCTAGATTTATTTTACAACGTATATCTGTGTTGGATATTTATCCATTGTAGAGATTGGGTCGTCATAAAAAGCTAAATTATACAAGAATCTCGTTGTTTAAAGCGTTTTAGATGAATAAACACACTGTTTTAAGTATTCACCAGGATTTCTATGTCCTTCTTTTATCATGTCTACTAGGCGGAATTTAAACATAAAACTATGGTATAACTGTTAAGTTACAAAACTGTTAGACCTATGTGGCCAGGCAGGAAGGCCACTCGATGGACACCATAGCCCCACTGCCTGCGTGTGGTCGAAACAAGTGTTATCAGATTTCCGTAAAAGGTATTCCCGTAGTTTACATGCTTAACCCTTTACCAAACGCCAAATATTCAGCTGTCCCAAATTGAAAGAGTTTGCTGACAATTTTTCAAAATATGATGCAATTGAAAAAATCAATCTTCTGATAGGGAAGAAAACATTGTGGGAAAAGGAGAAATTGCTCGTAATGAGCAATTTCTCCTTTATCCACAATTTTTTCCAAAGTCGCCTGCAACAAACTGGTCAAATGTCGTAATCGTTTGGTAACGGGTTAATGGCGTTGGATCGATTCCTTTTAGTAGCGGAGAGCATCTCCCTTTTTCACGAAACGCCCACGTACTGACCGCCCAAGATCTGAACGTCCCAACGTAACGTCAAGAATAAACGTAAGTCGACGGAATAAGACAGTTGCTGCAGTGTGATAGAAGGCTTACAATAAGAGACATACGCTTAAAGGTAACAATCTATTCCATTGTTACTTAAGGGCTAGGCATGTCTAAGGTTTGTACTGGCTAGAAACCCAGAATTCTAACAACTGAACAGAAAAAAATCTTAGAGTAGAAGCCTCAAAGTCATTCCTTAAACAGTATTGTAACCATGGCCACCGTTTTATGAACTCAATAACAAGCATTTGTTTATGGTACTGTCTTGTAGTGCGTTACCATCAAGAGATACACAGAGGCTGTGAGTCGCAAGTTCTAAACAAATCTATACCCAGAATTCATTTCCTATGCAAAACACACACTTACCCAAATATACAATTAAGCGCAGTCCATCATTATCTTTCGTTTATCTTTCAGAGCAAGTAGATATGCAAAAAGCAACGAATCAAATGTTTAGGTTTTGGCAAGTTCCTCCAAAACATAAAAATTGCAAACAATTCTAGGCTTATCCTATCAACCGTTGCTTGACACACAATGTAGCATTTTCATGGACTACTTTGTAGTTCCTTACCAATGTCACACCCTACGAGAATAATAACAAATGATATTCGCTAGGTGGCGTACCTGGTGGTTCTCGCTTTGACGAGATTTCGGACGAGAATTCGTGTAAATAAGCTTCCGCCATTTGGCATACCGGCTCTTCACGTACGGACGAGATTTGGGAGGATAATTCGGGTAAATAAACGTCCGCTAGATGGCGTTCCGTGGTAATTCTCTTTTAGACGAGAATAAAGACGAGAAAACTTAAAAATAAACGTTCGCTAGGTGGCATACCCGGCGGTTTTCGTTTGGACGATATTTTGGACGAGAATTCGTGTAAATAAAACATCCATTAGGCGACATGACCCGCACCAGACTCACACTGTAGTTGCGTTGTCTTCACACCATTAATTGACAAATAAACGTGTCATTTTGTCGGCGAACATTGCCATACTGACACACTGTTTCATTCAACATGACATGATGGCCAGACGTGAACAATAGTTTATTGATAAGATGGCGACTATACGGTACATCAATTAGGAACGATTGAAGTTGGCAGCGACCTAGTTTGTCCTTGTTAAGTCCCACACGTTTCCATGTATAGGTTTGTTAATAAGATTTTCGGGGACACGCAAGTAAAACAGCGTGCTTCTAAAGAGAATGTTAAATAACAATTTAGGATGTTATGTGAGACAGTTCATGTTGAGACGTATACTTGCTTGCGAAGTCTGTAGAGGTGTACGAATAGTTTTCTATCGCCTTTACAACTTTGGATTCGGGTATCCGTACAAAAAAAAATGCGAAACTCCGAATGAGTCTTTATCGCCGTTACAAACTTCGGATGCGCATATTCATCCAAAATATTGCGTAATCTTTACATGTTTTGCATCTAGAACCGCCTACTTAGGTAATGCATCGACGTGTTCTTGTTGGCAAGGTTTATAGAGATGTCCAGATAGTTTTCTTTCGCCTTGACAATCTTTGGAAACTTGTATTTGTCCAATATATTTCTGAATTCTAACATGTATTGCATCTCAATCTTCTAACTTAGCTAATACACCGGTGTGTACTTGCTGACACAGCTTGTAGTGGTATCCGAATAGTGATTTTTGCCTATACATGCAACGGATTCGGGTATTTGTTCAAAATAGTGCGGAGTCATTACCTGAACTGCATCTAAATCTGCTTATCATCACTTACTGATCTGTGGCGACAATGAATCCAGAGCCTTAATGGCATTGGTAATTCGAAACCCGTTTTCAAAAAATTTCTTGATTAATTAATTCCCAAAAGACATAGTTTTAAGGTTAATGCATCCTTTCCAAGCGCGTGCATTGCTCGTGAAAAGAATGATAACGCATGCGCGCGGAAATAATTTCAATTGTCTGCAAGACTAAGGTTGAATAACCTTCGAAAATGCCTTAGGCAGATTTGGGTGAATTAGATTTTCGCTCTAAGATATCTGCTTGCATTAGTCTGAAATTACCGTATGGATTGAGCTTGTTTTATTGTTTTTAATTTCTAAATATAGGCAAAATTAGTTCCGTCATTTTCGAAAGTCCCTCCAGCAAGCGGGAAGACCTATGTCATGTCTGTCATTTTCGGCTTTGACGATTTGGCCAATCGCATATTTCGTGAATCGGCTTGAAGACTATCTCTTATTTCTCATGAGATTCTATATCCATTTGGGATTCGAACCTCTGTGATATTGGCCTATATTGTGGAGGACAGTGGTCCAGGGGAAGAGCGTCGGCTTCTGGGCACGAGGGTCGTGGGTTCGAATCCCGTGAAAAGCGGGATCTGCCTTGCAAACTTTCATTAATCCACATTCGGCGCGAGTACTGGTTATGTATACAGGAAGCAGAATCGAGAGTGATTAATCTAAGATGTAAGAACTTGTTTCACAATCGATGTAAAATAAATAAGTTTAAACAAAAAAATTGGCCTATATTTTCACACCCTCTTAAGACCTGTAAGGTCCCGGATATTTCATGGAAGGGGCTATAGTAAGTTCCTGATGCAACTCATGATCATTTTCGTTTTCCGCCATTTATGCTCAGCCTACTGTTAGTACCACATCACGCAGTAGATCAACCAAAACCATTCGACAATTTTCGGAAAATATCCGATCGGTTCCGATTTACAACTGGCATATGACTCAATAACGTGACGTTTATTTATTAAATTTCTTCTTTTTATCTAAAACACCGGATACCTTAATATCGGGATGTCCGATTTAAGCTGCTAAGAGAAACATGCAATTTCATGAGCGAAAATTATGAGAGTTTTTATGCACGAATAACTTTCTACAGAAATCTGCGAAAAGACGTTCTCCGAGTTTCCTCGGAAGAAAGAACTTCACTTTTGTTATATTTTATTCTAACCCTTTCTCTCAAAAATGTACAAACTCATTTTGGTACATTTTAGGGCTTTTAAACAATATTGTCAAAAAGAAGAAATTATTCGATGTGACACAACCTCTTTGATTTGTTTAAACTTATTTACTTTCAATCGATTATGGAACAAGTGTATATAACTCAGATAAATTTAATTTGAATCTGCTTCCTGGATACGCAGCCAGTTCTCGCGCTAAATGTGGGTTGCGTACAAGATTTTGTATAATAAACCAGCTCATCATCCGAACAACCTCATAACAAATTGTATATTGGATGCAATATATGCTTTGAATAAATGATTGCTTCCTGAAATCATGTAGCAACACCTCAATGAGAAGAACAGTCGTGCTAACTCAACACTTTCATGACAAGTAAGTTAATCCAACATGGCATTTGTTCGGTATTTCTCCCAAGGTTTCGTCATACATTTGCTAGGTTTCCTGCCCGCTCGCGTGACAGAACTGAATAATTTATACCTACCACGTTATTATAACAAACCTTCCATTTGGCGTGATTCAAAAGCCATTCCCAATAAGCTTTTACCGAACAAGGACCAATCGAGGTTAGAGAACGCTTGACTAGGTCCGGAAAATGGCGCGTAGACCACCAGGGAGTTAATGAAAACCTTATAAAAGACTCGGGTCTTTTGTACGCCCGCATGCGACTATCACTCCACGCTCTCGATTTCCAAGGCATTTAATCAGGGGTGGGAGATTGGTTAATGAAATGGCAAAGAAACGCGCGAAAACGCGTTACAAAATCGAGTGCATTCGGCAAGCATTTGTTCTCAGTGCACTCGTTATTCTGCGGCGATGGATTCCATCTACTACATGCATTTTGAAGTTCAAAAGCGGATGAATATCGTAGAATTTATCTTACCAGAAAATAGTGCATTATCGTTTCGGATTACCCATTGCAGACCGCAAAGGATAGTCCCGATCGGTATTGCAATTAGACTTATGTAAAAAATTAGTTCCTTTTTTCCCGCCAAAATGGCCAATTTATCAAATATACTGACAGCACGCAACAAGCGCTCAATATGTCGTTCCAGATTGGTCAAACGTTTGTGTGTATTCATCCGCGCGGAAAACGTGTTTCCGGATCAGGGGATGCCAACAGGGGGCTGATAAGCAACGATTAGAAAACGTTGACATCTATGGCATTATCCGATGTATTCTTAGTGTATAAAAGTACAGGCTCGCTCTATGAAAGCTTCTTGTGGTCCTTTTTTGTTCCTTTTGGTCCTGTTCTGCGAGAAGATATTATTCTTCAATCTTCATTAATCCGGCTGATTTTCTCATAAGTGATAATGATTTAATCACGAATGACAGTGGTCCAGGGTTAGTGCGTCGACCTCAGTACAAGAGGGTCGTGTGTTCGATTTTTGTGAAGATTTAAAAGAAACATGGTTTTTAATGCAATCATGCATTAAAATTCACTTTTGTCTGTGCTTATTACAACTCAAAGGCCAACAATATATTTGCGCGGGAATTGTTGTTGCACAATGGTTTCTAAAGTTTTCTAAAGCATATGCAAAAAAGCGAAGAGCGAGATTTCATTCAATAAATTGCACGATAACAAAAGCCTGGTCATTGGTCCTCGACATATTGGTGACCTAAATAGCATTGATGATTGCTTCTTTATGAGGCCAGAGATGAAATTACATTATCATTCGGTTGTCATGGGCTTGCACAATGTATAGCCCATACGGACAAGCCCATCTTTTGGATTATTTTATTCAATGACGCGCGAAATGAGAACGTTCTTTGATTACATGTATACAGGACGATTACTTTGAAGCCCATACAAAAACACCAATGACCCAAACAATTCTATTTTTGATGGAATATTAAATCAGCTGGACATTGGTGTCGTTCTTAGGGTAGGTTTAATAAGCTGGGCGTTGCCAAACATTTCGAGGGTTCAGTCCAAGATGATGACAACTGATTCGTTCTGATTCGTGTTAATGTAACACTTACTTTTTAGTATTGCATTAGTTTAAACTTATTCATTTTACATCAGTTGTGACGGAAGTTTGAAGTTTATCAAATTCACTCTCGATCATACTAAACCTGTACTCGCGACGATGTGTGGGTAAGTATCGCCTAACAGGGATCGAACCATGGACCCTCGGTACAAGAGACCGACGCTCTTCCGTTGTACCAAAGTCACTCTAGTCTTGTATTGAAACTATGATTTGAACCATTTCCCTATTTGAGAAACTTGTAGCTTGGGTTTGTTTGAGGTCTGACACCGTTTTCAGCAGTATCACTGCCTCACGGTTAGTGCTATCAAGTTATTAACCATGTTTCTGGTATTATTTCTTCATAAGGAGTGTGTCACATTTTTTCCGGGCTACTGACTGCTTTCCAACATAAACATAATTTGATTGATCAATGATTAGAGGCGAATGTGTGATATCACATTGTCTTCATTAAACATCGGAAGCTATATTTGTCTCAAACGTATGACCGTTGTCTTTGAAGATAGTAATGCCACCGACTGAGCTATCGCGGCTTGACAGAGGCCAATTGCACAATACCTTACAAGTATTCATCTAAGTTTTGAGAAAAGAAAAAAAAATGAAGTCTTAAAAGGCTATAACAATTTTTTTCATAGTGTATGCATCTCCAAGGAAACGGGAAATTCTGTGAAAATGATTTTATTGCAACAACACCGCCGCGATATCATTTAACATCTCCGGTACAAAAGTGCCAAAACGGCATCCACAGCTGACAGATCAATACTGAACTATGACCTTTTAAACGTGACCTCAGAATGGTTGACCAGATTCTGTCATCACCATCTGTACAGTGTCACTAGAGCAATACCGGACAGGTCAACGTAAACACGTTAATTCATTCCGTTGGTCAGTTACACAACATCAACCGTGGTTGCATCGAAAACGGATAAATAAATGCACGTTTGATAAGATTTGTTTTCCTCGCGTCTTAAAACTTGGGAAGCACTTGAAAAGGGAAAAACATATATAATATCATCCTGTCGTAGTAATTGAAAATGTTATGTTTTGTTTTGTTGAGAAAAGTCAAATCAGTTGATTGTGTCATTTTCGAAACAGAACATCTTAGCATAGACATAATAGTCTATAGTGAATCGAGGTTCACGAAGTGCATGCGTATATGTTCGTACATAGCATAAGTACGCATTTACAAACGAAAAATGATAATGAGCACCAAGATAATTGTATTATATGATCAACTGTAACTAGTATCTACAATGAATCACATGTAGACAGGTATTGCAGATACCGTCCAAGTTTTCAGCCAAAACTATAAAAATGGAACCGTTTTGTATGACCGCAGCCCGGTCAGAAAGTTCGGAGTTCGGACACGGGGGTTATCATTTGCAGAATCTGTGAATCAAGACTGTGATCTCCCGAGAGTTATTGGGAATAAGAACATTTGAACAAAAAGTACAAACTAACATTACCAAATTTTGAGCTAACGAGGCGATTTCCAGATAAGTCGCATGCCATTAAGTGGACACAAAAGTACATTTAGTCTTTCATCCATGAATAAATTGAAACTATTAACTGCCGAAAGTTGTTAACCCTTTCCCAAACAACAAATCTTCGACTGTCCCAAATTTCAAAATGTGATCAAATTGGAAAATAATCTTCTTATATGGCAGAAAACATTGTGGGAAAAGGATAAATTGCGAGCAATTTCTCCTTTTCCCACAATGTTTTCTAAAGTCGTCTGCAACAAAGTTGTCAAATGTCGTTATTGTTTGGGAAAGGGTTAAAATGTTGTTTTCTGTGTAATATGTGGGACATTTTCTTTAAGATGATTGAGAAACACTGTGACAAATTACTTTAGTCTTCAATCCGATTGTTTTGAGGATAGTTTTCTTTTTTGCGTTATCGTACATGTTCCCTGGATAACCTACAAGTATTAGGCTTTTAATTAAGGACACTCAATGGTGATTGATTGATCACCATTGGGAACCGACCTTGGGTTTTCTCTTGTCCTCGACACTAACCATTACAGATCCCGTATTTTTGTATTTTGAAGCTTGACTAAATTGAAAACATTAGCAGAAAGAGTTTGCAGACGACATTTCAAAATGTGATAAATTTGATCCTTGTCCCACAATGTTTTTCAGAGTGGTCTGGAACAAACTGGTCGAATGTCGTTATTGTTTGGGAATGGGTTAGCGTCCGTACAATGCACACATGCTGATTCATGGCCACACTTTACATTAAAGCCATTGACTCTAAAAACAGCTCTTTGATTTTTACTAGGTCTTAGCCATATGCTACGTTCTCAGAAAAACTAACATTCCTCAGTTTTCATGACGACAATTTAGGTAGGCAACAGACGTTTCTAGTGTTATAGACAGCCTCGCTAATTGGCTGGTGTTTCTAAGGAATCCGGCGCGTTGATCGCGGAAAGTTCGGCCCGATCTACCAATGCTTAAGGGAAGATATCTTGGTCCCCGCCTGCTTGTGACAGGAAGCTTGGCCAGGAAGAGCCTGCGGGCACCAGCTATGTATGAAATAGAAACTATCGTTGATGTATTATTATACAACATGATTGTCTAAAATAGAATTTTTTTGATTAAGTATTATGCAAGTGTGACTTCTTCCGTTACCTTACCTGTCATTCTCTGGTGATGCACTGACCCAAACTAAAGTAATCAGAAGATGGCAGGTTCGATCTCCGTCATTTCACGTCTCCTCAAACTTTGGTTGCTTAAAACAAGATTGACTGTACAAGCATGCCTTCTATGTAAACCAGAAGTTCCGATCTGTTAAAACACATGATCGTCTTCAAGGTTTCACAAACATTTACAAGTATCGTATTGAGGGTTTTTCAATTATAACACGATCAAAGATTTATCGTCTGGTTAACGCTATGAAAATACTTAATATCTCCTCTGGCTAGTTTTTCAATGCCGTCTGCCACAAACTTATTTAATGATACGATATGGATATAAAGCGAATAACTATGCAGCGCTTGCTTTGTTCTTTTCTAACAATATTACCGCGTCAGCGCCAGTTTCCCCAAACACATCGTTCCTCTCAGAAACAGATTTATTTGAAAAAAAAAATGCTTTTGACCCTTAAAGTGCTGGAACCAACTCCATGCTTTTGCAAACAGGTTGGATCCAGGTCAGTGGCCAAGTAAATTGACAGCTGGCCTGTGATCAAACATGTTTGCTACTCTGAGTATCTTTCCTCATCAAAATTATTCAAATATATAAGGTTTTTGGGAAGCAAACGACACAAAAATATATTTTTAGCAAATTACCCAGCATTCTAAGGGTTAAAGTATATCTCAAACAACGACAAGAAAGTCGCCAAGGCAGTCTTCAAGATGTATAACTAAAGCGGGCGTACTTGATAAGCCCTTGTCAGAATGATGCAGACGTAGATTTTTCAATTTATGTAATACAGTTACAGATTGGATCATCGTAGTTAGATTTTAGCGCCTTATATTTCCCGGTGATGTTTTACACTTACTTGGTGTTACAAAATATACTTTACACAGACCATTGGCCAGAGAGAATTGTATTATTTGCATCAACTCATGCCGCAAACCATAGGCTTGTTAACCATCCATAGCTAATCATTTCATTGCGGGGGTGTCATTTGGAACAAGAATGGTCAGTTTTCTTCGATGATATTTGACTAGTATTTTATGTTTGTGATATGTCATTTGCCTTGTGTATCAATGAATTAGCTAGGTTCTATAGATCTATCTATGATGTCTGCCCAGTTGTCTATCCATATAATTATCCACCAAAAGCCATTTTTCTCTATACTTCTTTCGCTATAACCGCGTTTTTTTTTCTATTAAATAAAACAAAAACATTCGTTTCCATGGTTTCAAAACCTTGATTCAATTCTCACACCAAGCGAGACGAACCCACGTGACACGAATCCACGAGTTTTCCCGCCGCGCAATATCCGGTGGACTGATATTCGGACGTCCTCGACCGGAAGTTCTGATTGTGTTTATTTGTTTTAAATCGTATTATTGGCGTGCTGTGGTCATTTAACGCCGTTGACCTGATTAGTACGTCGATCGATAAACCAGTCCAGTTTCTTATATTGGTCTGGTTTCTACAGAGCCGGTTTCAAGGGATTAACACACACAGCAGTTTAAACTCATCGGGTTTATCCAATGAAAACAGCTCCAACATAATGTGAAAGCCGCCATATTGATTCTTGAAAGACTACTTTTGTTGTACATTCGTTTTTAAATGAAAAAGTCAAATGCAATATCTAAAGATGCATTTCATTTAATAAAGGTAAAAAGAATTTAACATAACTTATGATTTCACAATTACCAGAGACATAGATAATTGTTATGAGTTACCGACCATAATGATAGTGTTAAATGGTGTTCAACTCTTCCATATACATTGAACTACTCAACGTGGACGCTCATAGGAAATGTGTTATTAGCCGGGACAATTAAAACAAAGCTTGTAACCATACACTTATATACGAGGCGTTTTTTTCCTCGGGGTAAGGAAATGCCCGCGTATTACCATTGCGCACATCAAACATGTACGCGAGGACAAATAATCACTGGTCCCCATGATAATTTTGTCCATTTTGTGTTCAATTACCTTTATTTCACCCATTTCCTGTTACAGAAAACAAGAGGTAATTTAACATGTAACAAATATTAATATTGAATATGGCAGTATCATATTATATTTTGTCGGTGGCTTTCAAAATAACACAACCTCAGCTCGTTTCAGAATTAAAACTTTTTCGAAGCCAAGCTTCTTTGTAGGCATGGTTACACATGCACATACACCCAAACATATAGTAAATTATCACTTACTTAAATCCCAAAGCGTGATATTGCTTTTGAGAGCTACTTCATATAAACTGCACATGCCTAAATAAATTGACACAGCATTAATAATGCTTTCAATAGCTATTTTAAATTATTTATCAAACAACAAAACAAAACCTGTATGGTTTCAACGATATTTTATTTTGACTATCAATGTTTCTCTTCTGTGAACAAGCACCTATAACTTGCTCATATATATTTTACAAGTTGTAAGATTGGTCCACTTTGTTAACTGCGAAGAAATATAAGAGTATTGAACTTTTGTATTGTAGGCTATTAAGCGTGTGGTCATCCTTCTTAAAGTACGATCCGGGCATTGCAATATAACTGAAGTACTGTTGACACATTTACAAACCCCAACAAACAAAGTGAAACTCATTATGATTTGTGAAACTAAAGCAAAGTGGGCCACCAATCAATGCATGGTTATTTGTCGCCCTTAATATATCACCGAGATTAGATGAATGCTAGTGGAAATCGCTGTTATCCGTGACAGTTGACAAATAGCAGTCGTTGATACATCAAGCAATTCGCAAACAGATCACGAACTGTTTCATGAGCCTATTTCTGATCAAAGGTCAAGTAGATACGCGTTTAAGAGTATTTTGTGCATTTAAAAAAATATATTTAATTTATAATTTTGATTAACCCTATTTTGTGGGTACTCATTTGAATTGTCTCAACGAGACGATTCTAATGAATACCAACAATATAGGGTTTGTGCAAGAAATAAGTTAGCGAAAGAAAGGCGTCTTTCATGGGGCCAATTCATACAGATTATTGCAAACGTGGAAGATTTTATGTCTTTAATATTGAATCATACTTGCAGATTTTTTAAATTGAAAACAACGACAAACAACAGCTACAAATATTGCTTGGCCTCGGGAAATGGACACATAGTAGATAAATGGGACCAACGTGACAAAGTGGTCGGGGATCAGAGCTTGGAATCACAGTGTCACACTCTGTGTGGGCTCAATTTACACATTTTAACAGTTTTCGAGCGACATTCTGGCTTTGTGGTCTTCCAAGTTGCAAGTGTATCGCCTATTTCAATAGTAGTGTAAGGTTACTCTCAAATCGAACCCGTTAAAAGAAGGATAGTGGTAAGATGTCTCCGAACAAAAGTTACAAAATGCTTGCGATCAAATCAAGCGACAATAAAACTTTGAAACGAAGAGCGATAACATCGACTTTTATGGGGAACAGCTTTTTTCTAAATGTTAACGAAAGGCCAAAGATATGCAGCGAAATTAATTATGTTCCAAGAAATTTTTGATGGATGACTGTTTCTGACCCAATTGATTAGATGACAGTTAATTCGTTAAATGGCAGAAAAATGCACACAAAATTAACAAAAAGTACCAAAACGCCTGATTGAATAAAAGATATAGAATTCATTTTCCGTATCAACTGTGATCAATGTTTTTCAAAACCACTCCATTTAATAATGGCTACGTGTAACCCTTTAGCAATCGGGGCCGTCTTTATGTTTTACTCTTGTATTTGTATATATACGTTTGCTATCTAGCAACTTAGGAAGAGCTATTTTTTTTATCTATTCAAATGGGGGTTTAATACCATTTCAACAAGTTTTAAGTTACGTTACGGCTTCCCTGGATTCACAAGTTCTAAGTTATGGCTCTAAGTTGCCTTGCCATAGAACATTCGAACCTGGAATCGCCGCTTTCTAATGCCACCACCTTAACCACTGGGCCATGAACCTAAGAACACTGTGAGCCTAGCTGCTTGTTCACGTGTGTGAGAAAAAATGGAAGTTTACCCTTAAAATGCTGGGTTATTTTCTAAAAATACATGTTTTGTGTGGTCTGCTTCCCAAAACCTTAAATATCAGCTTTATTTTGATAGGGAAAGACACTCAGAGTTGCAAACAGGTTTGATCACAGGCCAGACGCCAATTTACTTGGCGACTGGCCTGGATCTAACCTGTTTGCATAAGCATGAAGTCGGCTCCAGCACCATAAGGGTTAAAACTATTTTTTAAACTATGCAACATCTGTACTTCTGTATGACATGCACTGGAGAATATCCATTGAAGGCAACATTAGTACGAATCTACGCATTAGGGTCATGTATACAGTGATTAAACATGATAAAGGTCAAAAAGCGTTGCAACAGATTTGAGATATTATGCTCATAGAATGTACATTCTTAGAAATATTGACGCTTCCTGAGTTAATAATGCTTTCAATGATTACTTTAAATTACATTTCAAAGACATTTTAGTTTGACTACCAAATTTTTCATCTGTGAACATCATCTTTAGTCCTTATCTGCAAAAGCTTTGCTGGTATAAGTCATTATTTGCCTAAGCTTTACTGGTTTGTCCGTGTTTACATGACTCCCGGAAACTCAAGCAAATTGCATTATTTCCTCGCCTACATGCACTGATTTGCATTCAATTTTCTTCTCGGTGTTTGAAATAACATTCTAAAGATCCTGCACGGTTCTTTTAGCCACGTCGACATGTAATTTGAAGGAATAATACGCTCCAATGGACACGTCCGGAAACGTGCGTCGCTAAGCAGTTCCCTTAATATAGACGACCTCGACCCTTGTTCTAAAATGGCGAATGTTTACGTCGTAAACCCAAATTGAAAGAGTGTACAGGCGACAGAAGAAATTAATTTTGAATAATAGAAAGTTGTTGCTGAAAAAATGAGAAATTGGCTCGTGCTGCCGATGTCTATGTGTGCTCTACAGTCTGCCTTAAACTTAGAAATTAATTTGTTTTAAAAAGGACAAGTTATATAACGGCAGACATTGGAACAACATACTACAACCCTACTTTTATTTGACATCGATGAAGAAGCAGATTCTTACAATTTATGTCGATTTCTCACAAATCTGCATCCTTGATACATAACAAATACTCGCACCGCTTGTTTATAATTGAAAAATCGCAAGATAGACTCGGCTATTTCTTACGGTTCTCGAACAATCCGACCTGGTTTCATGGAACAAGAGATTCTAACCCTTACTCGGACTATCCAAGCTGTAACTGCGTAGAAGGATAAAATCATTATGGACCATTCGGACTTCTCTACCCCAAGACCAATGTCCGTTGTCAATGCACAAATCCATGCCAATGAGACGACTCGTTAGAGCTATGTTAGGCCTTTATTCGTTGCTGTCCCTTGGCAACCATTCAACACACACGCATTGGCTCAGATACAAATAGAAAGCCGAATGTCACTAACATCATTGATTGTCGAATAGAATGTAAATGTAAGCAAATTTGGGACAATGAACATGACACCTTCGTTTTCCGCTTCCGCGTCGGGTTCGTTCCCCAATTGCAGAACTTCCCTTGTAACACAAAATGCAGCCCGGTATAAAGCCCCCGTAGCTACCATGAAGCTGATCTGGTTGTGTTCGATTCGTTAACCAGCTTGACCAAATGCCCTCCATCTTGAAATCGTTTTACTTTGCTTTAAGTCGTATTGTTCACACTACGGTAAGCATATCCATCCAATGGTCCATGGTAGCGTTTTACTAAACATTTTATGCTAAGAATTGGTGAAAGTTCGAAACAATATTCCTTCTTATTTCATTATTAGACAAGCAATATTGCATTGAAACATGCCTTTTGCATCATCTCTTATTTTGTTCAAGATACTATTTTCATAAATCGATTTCAACCTACGCAAACATTTCCCCAAAGTCATTTGACAAAACAGAATCCAGGACACATAGGGGTAAAGAAAGCTTTACAAAACATAACGGGCCATATTGAAGGAATTGTCATCCTGAGAGAAAAAGTCTTTTTTTTCTAATCTTTTACAGATGAAATCTTACAAGAACATAACTCAATTACTTAATTCTGATAACCTAATTATCATCTCCTCAAACTCATATCACAATTTGAAAGAAGCTAGATTTCCTATTTTATCATGATTCAACATAATGTTATGATGAGGCACACTTAAGAATATTATAGAGCATAACAAACAGAAAACAAGAATATATTCATAAAATAGTTTTAATTATATACATCAATTTGCTATATCAGAAATATAATTTACAACTATGACACATTGCTTTTTTCTTACTGTATTACTTTATAGTTTCTTGGATTCTTTCATGATTGATATTTTAATCTAAATTAAAAAAAAAAAGACTTAAATCTTAACCTTCCACCATTTACCTCATAACTATACATGCATTTGAAAATTTTGACTTGTTTAAACTGAAAGAAACAGCCTTTGACAAATGTTACAACAGCAAAATGATAATTCCTTTGTGATAAAGAAAAAACAATATTGTGACATGAGAAAGAAGTAACTCATTCCAATCAAATGTTTATTTTTTATCATTTATCACAGAGGGTTTTTAAATCATCCATTGAAGATGTGTGTATATAAAGTAAGTTAACGGGTCAACTAGTATATCCAAATCTAAAGTTTTCCACAGATGAAATTGCTTTGATATTAACTGTAGGTCTCTTAAATGAAAGTCTGAATTCATAGGCAATAACACATGTCAGTCCAGATTACACAGTAAAAGGTGCAGGGTCTAATCTGGTATGACACTTAACAAAAAAAAGAATAAAGGAAAATTATCAATATTTGACAAGTTCTTTGCCACATACTCACCCACATCAATTCATCTTTTCATTCATGGATCAACTATGCATACTTTGAAGCTCATAGTATTGAAAATCAAAGTTATAAGACATTCATACTTCGATTCCGATTGGCCAATAATCACCTAATTAAAAAATCGACCAATCAAATCTCAGAATTATTGACAAGGTAGACAATTCCCAACAGTGTCCGATTCAAAGTCTTCAAGAGTCTTCGAGTTTAAATCTAAGTCTTAAGTTTGAGCTTGCTCAAAGTTTTTTAACCCTGAGAATGGACCAACAGCTTGGATTTCATAACTCTCCCTTCCCCGTTGTCATGGTAACTCGAATAGCAATAAGTCCTGCATCAAACTTGCTGGTTGGTGAAACTGAAACAAAACACATCATTCTTTGGTTTAGCTGAGCATTTAAACTTATTGTCAGTGTAAAAGATCCAACTTAAAAGCAATAACCCTTTCCCAAACAATAACGACATTTGACGACTTTGTTGCAGACGACTTTGGAAAACATTGTGGGAAAAGGAGCAATTGCTCGTAATGAGCAATTTTTCCTTTTCTGAGCAATTTTTCCTTTTCCGACAATGTTTTCTGCTCTTTCTGAACAATATTGTTCAATAACATTTTGAAATGATGTCTGCAAACTCAATCAATTTGGAACAGTCGAAAATTTGTTGTTTTAGAAAGGGTTAAAAGATAATACCGGTAATTATAAATAAATAAGGATACAAATATAACATACAATCTCTTTCTCTGTCATACTGTTCTGTTTTTATCAAATAAGCTCAAAACACAATTGGTTAAACCCTTATAGTGCTGGACCTGTATGCTACTCTGAGTGTTTTTCCTTTACAAATTTTAGCAGATATCTAAGGTTTTTGGAAAGATGATGACACAAACATCTATTTTTAGAAAATTACCCAGCATTTTAAGGGTTAACAAAATTAAAACATAGGACATGAGGAATGTTTCTAGGCTAGTTTGTGACAATATTTCGTGTATGTTCCAAAAAGACTTTATAACATTAATCTGCATCCTAAGCAGATATTTACAGACAAGAGTATAAAGGGAGCTTATGCCTAGTAGACCAAATAAACTTCTCTAAAACTGATGATATCCCTTGATGTTTTTTTACCAGTATGAAAATGAGGTATGATAAATGTTTACAAATAATTTCTGTAC
Organism: Cerastoderma edule; assembly: GCA_947846245.1. Classification (NCBI taxonomy): domain Eukaryota; kingdom Metazoa; phylum Mollusca; class Bivalvia; order Cardiida; family Cardiidae; genus Cerastoderma; species Cerastoderma edule. The sequence continues at coordinate 34,395,101 of OX401412.1, forward strand.
AAAATATTTTCTGTCTGCTTTAAACTTGGTAAATCTCAAAATTTGGAATGTTTAAAACAATGAAAATTATTTTTTTTATGTTACCTAGGGAAGCAGTTGCTGTAAAATTGGATAAAAAAAGACTCATTGTGAACAATTTTCCCTTTTTTGCACAACACATGTAATGTATATATTACATATGTACATATGAAAGAATAGATTAAATGAATTTATTTGAGTTAAACAGTTGACAGATACAACATTTATGAAGACTATTTGTAATTGTACCTTTCTTGTTCTCTACTTTATATTGGTCAGCGCCTATATTGCCGTTGTTGTTCTGAAAAAGAAATACCATGCTATAAACAATCAATACTGGACACAAAACATGCACAACTAATGTGAAGAATTCAAGATGTTAGTGAAGAATCATGTAGAGTGAACCGTAATTTGATAGATTATTGCTAAGCTGTAAATAAACCAAGTCAGTCTCCATTTTTAACTGGTATACATGGGTGCAAATGTCTATATCCTGTCTTGACAATATCTTCTCTGGATTTATTTAGATAAAGTAATGAAAGACTTATCCTTCCTTAATCACAGAATGCTTGTGTCCACTAAGGAAATTTGGCATTGGATTAAAAAGAACATTTCGCAAAACTGATTAGAAAATACCAAAAGCATAGATAGGAGCATTTTCTTCAATGCAATGTCTGAAATATTATACAAATTGATATTTGTGTTTTGCAGCAGAATGTCATAAGGATAGGACATTATTTTTAAGGACATTTGACGTCATTTGTTGCAGACGACTCTGGAAAACATTTTGGGAAAAGGGGAAATTGCTCTTAACTAGCAATTTCTCCTTTTCCCACAATGTTTTCTGTCCTATCAGAAGATTGTTTTTCAATTTCATCACATTTTGAAAAATCGTCTGCAAACTCTTTCAATTTGGGACAGTTGAAAATTTGGCTTTTGGTAAAGAGTTAAAACAAGGATTGAATGTACCGTACATCAAATAGAGGTATCATACTTACGGCTAACTCAGCACCAATGATACTTGCACCAACAACTTCAACTTTGAATTCTTGGAAGAACAAATAGGATTTCCCATCGGGCCTGCTGACCTGACAGACATAGTTATCTCTCTCAGGGAACACATCCATTTCCCATTTCTAAATAAAAATAATTTATAATTAGTTAATCAATCAATTGATTGATACGTAGATAAATATGTAAATAAATGAACAATAAAATGGGTGAAAGAACAGATTAATTAATAACGAACTTGAGAAATCAAAGAATGATGGGAATGAATAAATCAATGAATAAATCAGTGAATAAATTAGTGAATAAATCAATGGGGGAATGAACGTTTGTTTATATGAGGTTTAACTCAATGTCAATTATCTTACAGCTTTCCTGGAGTTCACCACTACAAGGCAAGGCTCTATAGTGTCTTCGCCTAGTAAATGCCCAAGAAACATACCAGATGCACCCTGTTAGAAAATGAGAATAAACTTTGCCACTGAGGGAAAGGGGGCTAACCCTGTTATTCTTTGACATCAAATAAAGAGTATCCTTACCTCTTTGGTACCTCCTTGGCACTTGTATGTGAATTTGCAGGTAATATCACCCTGTTAAAGAAAAAATCAAAATAATGATATGTTTCTAGTTCCTCTATGACAACTGAGTACAAAGTTCTTTTGTAAATGATAATCTAACAAAAATCTAATCTTGTCAATAAAAAACATACTTAGGTCAAAATATCTTCGTGATCTATTCTGTTCATTTCTAAACATCTTTGCATTGACACATACATGTCTTAAACTCCTTAACCATGATTGTATTCTAGCTTTCTACTTCATTAAATAATCAAGTATTTGAGTTTTCCATTGTAAAAAGTTGTAGCAGAGAACATAAACTGCCGTCTGTGCACACCTTAACTCGATCTTGTACAATCACAGTAGACAATAATGTCCCTGGGAAGTGTACCTTTTAGACATAACCATATAAGTCATAATTTTTGAGAGCGAATCATAAGCTTTGAGCTGTCTGCACTCTCAGCTAATTGATCTTAAACCTTATAGTGCTTCAACTAATTTCATGCTTATGCAAACAGGTTAGATCCAGGCCAGCCGTCAAGTAAATTGGCAGCTGGCCTGTGATCTAACTATTTTGCAACTCTGAGTATCTTGCCTCAACAAAACTTGGCAGATTTGTGAGGTTTTGGAAGGAAGACGACACAAACATTTATTTTAATAAAATTACCAAGCATTCTAAGGGTCAAGTTGGTCCACATATTGATTGCCTTTGAGTGTAATCATGTTGTTGAAACTGTAGAATGTGTAATTAAAATGATTTGATTGTGACATATATATTGCTTTTACAATTTCAGGTGGGCAATAATTTCTGATAAAAGGATGATGTTGCCCAACAGAAAAATGTCACAATATTTCCAGATATGCATCAAATTAGTTTGACTAGTAGTTTGCAAAGACTGGCCACCAGGGATTAGTGTGTTGAGGTGGTTGAGGGTTTGAGCCTAACACATCTTAAGTTTACTTTGATGGTGGAACACTGTTACCAAAAATTATGTGGGGAGGGGTGAATAGATATGATGTTATGTCTAGTGACTGATATTTGGTTGATCACCGAAGTGTCTGAGCCATGTAGTCAAATCACTTTTACAGAGTGTCTGCTAGAAGTAATGTTCCTACCGTGTCCTGTTTGGGACACGGTAGTAAATCCGCCCTCTTAGCTCTTTGTAGCCTGGGGTCCTGGCCCATGCTAACCCGCATTAGGGCCAGGTGTCAGAGAATGAATTGTCGCTTCTGATTGGCTAACGGATTGCCACTCGTCTCATATGAAATGATGGCGTTTGAATTGTGCATTTACCCTTTTTTACCCTTATCATTTTTACCCTTTTCCATCCCTTATTCAGGGTAGCCTTTACCAGAGACATAGATCTATGTCTCTGCCTTTACCTTTTACAATTGTCATACAATACTCCATTTTTATAAATTAATTGCATTTAATGGATTTTGTTCATTTCATTTCAATTTTCTATTAATTTATTGTTGGATTTAAATATTGAGATTCAACATATCAGATAAAATTAATGTCTTTTGTAAAAGAATCAAACTTTTTACTTTAGTAGTTCTCTCTGAATGAATTCTACCAAAAATATTGTTTATATATTTAAATGAGTTTTAAATAACACACAAAACAAATTTAATGGAAACAAATTGGAAACATATATCCCTACCAATCAATATTACATATCATCTTATTTCCTTCGGTGCTTAAATTTGAGGCTTGTGAAGTGTTCATAGGTGACTTTGAAGAAAGAAAGACCACATAAAAATGTGAAAAAAAATAGGATTTTCTTCTATCTTTCCCATAACATCTTCATTTAAATCAAATTCAACGACACATAAAAGGAAAGGGTAAAGGGTTTCACTTATCTCTGGTTAAACAATCACGAATTCAATTAACAGGCAATAAAGATAAGGATCCCACCGACAAGAGTTATGGTATATCAACGAAACGGCATCTGTATTTATTCCCTTTATGCAGTTATAAGTTAATTAACAAACAAGGAAAAAAGAACGTGAGTTTTCTTTTCCAATAATAATCAAAAGCCAAGCTTCTCGACAAATTAAACACCTTTATTTTTCGTTTTGACAAAATCATATGAAGCCTACAAGATCAATTATAATTAGTATTAAACATTATCGCTTAAATAAGCTTATTTAGTGTTGTTTGAAAGTCTGATTTAACATAAGAACCGGTAGTTGACGAAGTCATCAAGAAGATGGGGAACGCATGATGTAAGAATAAAATGCTTTGGACACATTTAAATCTCAAGAATTTGATATCAGAATATATACTATTCAAACATATACTGCTTATCAAACGATTTTTTCCAGATATATTCTTGTCTCGTCATATCTCGTCTTTTAAAACCACGTTTAACTCTAACTTTGGAAGATTGACAAGCCTTTATTCTGTAACTATCTTGTCAATATTTCAATGGGGCCATACTAAATACCTTTCTATAACAATTTAAGCAAAACCATCTATTACAGAAATTCCACCATTGAGTTTACTTTGATATACTCCAGATTTGTTATATGGTAAAACACGACGCAATGAGCTTTTCAATACTTGTGTCACAAACACAACCCTGTTTTGGCGATTTGCGCGGTGTACTGCATTTGTGTTCCATTACAAAACACAACGCTATAAAATACAATAAAAACCGGAGTCACGGCTTCATCTCAAAAGGATCCAACGCTAAGTAGGGTGTCTAGCTAAATAGGTGCATTTTCTCATGAATAAGCTTGCAGACTCTTAATCGACGCGCATGCGCAGTCGATGTTGTTTCATTCGGAATACCTCGGCATAACCGAACACTATTGTGTTCGGTAAACTTTCTCTGACACCTGGCCCTAGTTCGCGGTATACGAACGGGCCAGGACCCCAGGCTAAGCTCTTTGGAGCAGGCCGGTTGTGTATCACAACCGCTACGATAATTCAAAAATGGGGCAACTAAATGCAACAAAACTTCACCTGATTAAACATATGCATAATATCTCATACCTCAGAGTCCAAAAGTTAATATTTTTCCATTATTTTAAGAGAATAGAAGCATTTTTTGTATCTTTATACATTTCATTTCTCAAATCCATCACTTCCGGTTTTCATTTGGATATCCAGGACTATCCTGCAACAATTGACAACCAAATTGGGTCAAATTGGGCGGAGCTAAACATGTAGGGGTATTCCATCTTTGGAAGTTGTAGTAAGGTTGTAAAAAAGGCGGGAAAAACATGTGTTTTCATTGGATGAGCCCTTCATGTTCAGTGGGTAATTACCATATTTTTAAAGCAGAAAGTGCGAGAAGTTGCGAAATAATCAAAATGGCCACTAACGGTTTGTTTCTCACGAAATTTCACCAACAATTAAGAAATACAACTTAATTAAGAAATTTTAGCTTCTATGAAGCTGTTTGATTTGATATTTTAGACAATACTATGCTAGGGTTATCATAAAAAGGTTATCTATCATGTGGTTGTTAAAATTGATTTTGCTCCAACAAGTGATGAGCGTGGAATCGTAACGTCGGTGGCAACCAGATAGCAGCCACAAGACGTTACGACATCGTATCTAAGTGTCTGCAACAACAGCTTATTGATTGTTATGACAGTTGCAGATCCGAGCACTGCTGCTCTGATGTAAACTTTTAACCCTTTACCAAACGCAAAAGTTTTGACTGTCCAAACTCCAAAATTTAAAGAGTTTGCAGACGACATTTCTAAATGTGATAGAATTGGAAAATAATATGCTGATAGGGTAGAAAACATTGTGGAAAAAGGCTTAATTGCTTGTTTCGAGCAATTTCTCTTTTTCCACAATGTTTTCCAGAGTCGTCTGCAACAAAAATGTTAAATGTCGACATAGTTTGGTAATGGGTTGAGCTCTCTGTCTTACCAGTCATGACAGGTTTGCTTACCAAGGACTTTTCCATACTCCATTCTTGACCACCGGGGACAACATCGAATTCGGTTTTTTCAGCATAACATGATCGAAATACAAGTAAAGTCAAAACAATACAGCTTATTGATCTACACAAACTTTGGACGTTCCCAGCTCCCATATTTACACGTGTCGCCGTCAAAAAATGTAAACAACCCGGCTTGATCAACATCCAATCAGATACACGATCGTGTGATTCTCATGATGGCGCCGGTCATTTTGTGACTAGTCGTAAAAGTATTTATCGGCTGAATTCAATCAAATCTTGAATTTGTTTTGATGGTATTGCTGATGAATAAAGAGAAATTAGTTGTTTTACTTAAATTTCATTATTTGATCATTTCCTTCAACAATTGAGGATTTTGCGACTTTAAGAATGGATGTCGATAAATATGTCAGCCTCCGTCAAAATTCAACCGTCAAATCTCCGGTAACGTTTAGACTATTTTATTCTTCATGGTTGTCTAAATACATTTATCTGTGTATATTTTGTGAATTGCATGTTATATCGAATAATTTGATGTGCATTTAAGGGCTGTCGTGATCAATTTCAGGTGTTAAAAGGCCAACTCTGATCGAAATATTTCCCGGATCGTGTAATCGTACCCTATTTGAATCGTACTTTGTCAATCATTTAGGTGGAATAAGCAGCTTAATTTTGCATACATTTCATCAAAGGAATGTTGGTTTGAAAGAGTTTACAAACGTTATCCACCATAAAGGAGTGATTTGTATGGACTGGTGTCTAACGGTCGTTTCGGTAAATGACTAGTTCGGTAAAAAAGTAAACTAGAGTAAAAGGTCTGGCTGGTTCGGTAAAAACCTATACTAGAGAAAAAGTAATTTGTATGTAGTCTATGAAATGTATTTGTTTTAGTACTTAAATAGTGAATCCTCTTTTAAACAACTAGTTCAATTGTTTTAATACTTAGGGTGAGAAATTCCTACTATAATTGATTAATTTGAGTGTTTGCATTATAAAACGAACTGCTCTGGTCAAATCATTGATTGTATTTTGTGTGAATTAAAATGTGGTAAGTATGGAAATTACAGTGTGTATCAAAATAGAAATAAACTTTTTTACATGTATGTTAATAATTTAGTAAGTGTTAATTAACACTAAATTGATATGGGATTTAACTGTTTTTTACACCCAATTAAACTGTTGTTCTCTCTAGTATTAGTATTTACCGAACCAACCAGACCCTTTACTATAGTTTACATTTTTACCGAACTAGTCATTTACCGAACTAACCTGTAATCTGTCTAACGCCGCATCATCAGTTTTATAGAGGCTGATGGTGTGCTAGCTTTGCATGGTTCAATTTAATGCTCTTTGATCTTTGCTGATGGGTTTAAATGAGAATGTTTGATGATTTGAGAAATAGTTGGAAACAATATCAATGACAAATTATTTCTTACAGTGTGAGTTCAGTTCTTAACAGAGATACCAAACAGTTTGGTAAACAGTACTTGGTGGACACTGACGATGATACATGTTGGAACTCTGATCAGGTAAGACATCTGTTATAGGACTATACCACAGATTGGTATTTTTGAAGTTTTTTTTTTAATAAAATGCGAAATGTCAGACACAGATAATGAGATTTATAAAAGACTATTTAAATTATTGCTACTTGTCTCCACTGCGTTAGGTAAAGATGCAGGTATCTTGCATATATTGTAAAATGTCGCATTGTTTCATTACACTTCTTTACTTAGGCATACATGCTTTCAGTCAGTATGAATTAAGAAATAAAGTAATTGAAGTGGTCAGTTATTTAGTGATGCAGATTATTGCAAAAGCCCTCTTTTCTCAATAAATACCAACTAAAAAGGTCAGCTGAAAAGGCGTTTGATAGACAATACTAAAAATCTCTAAAGCGTCCATTATATCAACTTCGATATTACAAATGTATCAAAGTAAAAGTTACTCTCTTATAAGGTGCATCTTTGAGTTTGTAATTTCTTTTAATGACTTTTATGATGTAATTTCGATGGTTCAGTGCAATTCTATAGTAAGTCTTACTTCTTGAACAATCGATCCCCATTAGCTGGGACCCGAAAATGCCGGGATTCACCCACAAATTGGAGAACTAGTAAAATATGAAAGAAGCAGTCAATAAGATTGAACTTTATAAGCTTCAAGCTTCCTTCATAGGCAATGTAAAAAAGATAAGTATAAACTAAGTCTTGCATTGATTCTGTGATTTACTGTTCATGTGGGTTTTTTTTTACAGGGGTCCCCACAATGGATTCAAGTGGATTTTGGGCGATGTGTGACAATAGAGGAGGTGCATATCCAATTTCAAGGTGGCTTTGCGGGGAAAGACTGCCTTATAGAGGGAAAAAAAGATCCAGGCGAGAGCTATAAACGTATTCAGGAGTTCTATCCTGAGGATGTTAACTCTGTGCAAATATCCTTTTATGCTTTAAATAAGCTGGAATATTTATTGTTGTATGGCTATATGGATTCATCCTTCAGTGTCCCTGCCCTTCTTAGCAGCTTTCAGCAATTGTAAATTATTATTGAAAAATCTAGATGCTGGAGTAACTGATAAGCCAAAATCTTTGTTGAGGCTAGGCATATAAGATAATGGAAATTATTTTAATAGGAATGTATGTGTTATGGTGTCACTATAATGAACAAACTGTTTTATCAAGAATAACATTTACCTTAACTGAAGCCCAGGTGTTTAAATTGCAGAAGTCGGAGAGTGTACATATGCTTAAACTTGTGTTCAACAACAGTACAGACTTTTTTGGAAGAATAACAATATACAAGTTAGACATTAGGGGTACAGAGAGCTGACAAAGGCTTACCATAGATGGACAGACTCAAAGTGTTTTAGCTGTATAGCCTGAAAATCTGCATAAACCTCTTCATTTCCAAGATGTTTGCATAAGATGGTGATAATGCAAATGATTAAGCTAAATGAATTTGTTTCCTTTGAAAAAATACACACATACTCTTTAATTGACTTATGGTACTCTGAAACATTGTCAATAAGAACAGTATCTTCATCTTATTCAGAAGTTGTACTGTTGCAACTTCATAAGAATACAGGTTTTGTCATTGGAAGAGAACATTCAACATTTTATGTCCGTTTATCAAGTCTGAATAATTGCCAGATTCAATTTGATAGCTTAAAAACTTTTAAATTATATTATGGAAAGAGCATGCTCAAGACAAAGTAACTTGCATTTTTTGGCACACCATATTTGAAATTCTTGATCAAATGGGTATAAACATTATGATTTTGATTATGTGTTATTTTGCAATAATCACACATCTTGTGGTTAGACAACAGAACTTGAAATCACATTGCCATTCTCCGTATTGAATAAAAATATGGTAGAATAAGATTTGAATATTCATGAGGGATTGTTTACTGTGTGACTTACAGAATACTGATGGTTCTACCCGCCTTGACCAGTCCTTGTCAACATTAAAGTTTCGAGTCTTCTTGCGTTGATTATGACCCAGTTCAATCAATATACATGTAACTGAAATACTGTTCATGCAATGTTAAACCTAAACGATCAAACAAAACTGTTGTAATCAGATGCATGCTATCACTGCAGCAATTGATGCAGCCTGTGAACTTTATATCAATGTCAAACAAATATGGATTAAGGTGTCTTTAGACTGCTTCTGGGACCTCCATAGCCGAGTAATTAGAGTATAGAAATTGAAATCACAAAGCCCATCTCCACATGGTTTAAATCCCAGTGAAGGATATGGATTTTGATGAGAGGCAGTATTGACTGACTAGTGGAATGCCAATGGTTCTTCCTGACTTGACCAGCTCTTATGGGCAGTTAAATATAGAGTCTTCCTCCATCATTAAGAGTCGGGCATCGCTACACAACTGAAAAAATGTTGCTATGATGTAAAATCCATATAAATATATAAATTAACTGCTTCTATATGTCTATTTCTATGGTACTGACAGCTTTCTCATACAAAGTTGGTCTGTTGTTTTGTTACAGAAAACATTTTTGTTTAGATTCACGAATCATGAATCAGGAAGCTAGTACACAATCATGTATTTCAAGCTAAGACTCTAAAGTGTTGGTGTATTGCTAGTTTGGTCTGATATTGTCTGGTCTGCCTTGCATGAAAGCATTATAATTTGAAATGTTACCAATTGTATGTCATTACTGAAATACTTGAATAACTTTATTAATAAAATATAAGCATAAAAAAGCATTTACTTAATTTACTCTTTAACCCCTTATTCAATTATATCTTACACTTTTATTTATTATAAATCACCTACCCTTAAAGTCTTAAGAAACCTCTGTGACAAAAGGTAAATTGCTCCCAATGAGCAATTTACCCCTTTGTCACAAATTGTTTCAACCTGATATCTATAAGTGCTTATATTTATACATGTATGTCATCTTTTTTATTTCATTCTATTATGTTGTCTGATGTTGTATTGAATTTGAACTGGGCACAGATTACCACATGGTGTTTATATCATTCACTGTTCTCATTACTAGACAGAGTGGTCCCAAATGTCCCTAGAATACAATAACCCTTTACCAAAGGCCAAATTTTCGACTGTCTCAAATTGAAAGAGGTTGCAGACGACATTTCAAAAAGTGATGAAATTGGAAGATTATCATCTGATAGGGTAGAAAACATTGCGAGAGCAATTTTTTCCTTTCCCTCAATGTTTTTAAGATTTGTCTGCAACAAAGAGGTAAAATGTCGTAATTGTTTGGTAATGGGTTAACTGTATGTGTGTCTTGTGTTTTATTTCAAATTCATATTGGTACACTGAGATCCGCCCAATAATATTGTACAATCACTTAAATATATTTTAGGGAAAAAAATCCTCATTTGCATTTGCATACATGTGTCATCTGCTCTTTATTTCATTTATTTAATGGAGTCCTGCATAGATCTGCATAGAACCCTGTGATGATTGAAGGGATAGACTAGTTTATTTTAACTTGGTCAAAAAATAAGAATTAACATTTATCGAGGCAAACAAAATTCCATGATAAATGTCTAATAGATAGAGGAATGTCTAAAACAAGCTAATCCTGAACTTTTCTACTTTAATGGTCAAAGGGAAACAACTAGTATAAATAGAGTTGCATAAGGTATTTAGAGTTACCTCCCTTGTTGCATGAGGTATGTGTATTTTTCGTACCTAAAAAGATGTGGATGTCGTCTACGTAAGTATTTTGTTAATAAGATGTACAACTACATTCAGATGAAGAAAAATCGATTCGTTAGACAATCCAGTGCGCATTTCCGTGTTCCCGATATTGACTGACATAAAAAGAGCTAAGTCTTAAGTACTATATTGAAACTTGATTTCATCTAAATGGCAACCCATACCTGTTACTGTTGACATTCATTTGACGATGCGCAAGCAGTCTCAAGGTATTCAGATAACATTTAAGTTAGAATTTCAGTCCCTGTATGATATTTTACAGAAATAAGAAAAATGGTAGAGAGAATATATTTTACTGCGTAGGAGAATTATGTCGCCGACTTCAAATTAATTGTTGTAGCGATCGATACATAGAAATGGTTAATATTAATTATAATTTATTTGAAAAAGTTGTCCATTAAATAAATATGGTGAAATATAAGCATTTCAATATCCCACAAAGTGATGAACGTTTTATATTTGGAAAGAGAATAAACAGATTGATATTTATATGCGTTTGTTTGTGACACTTTTGTAGTCAAAGGGAAACAACTCGTTTTGGCATGTTTCACTTCCCGTATTTGAGTTGTTTCCCTTTGACGATAAAATACACCTAGTAGATAGTTCACTGTAAAACTAACATCAGTGAACTTGTGTCAAGACTGGATCATTTCATATGTTTTTATTAATAAACCTTACGAAAGATCGATGGTTATACCTAGCTGCTTGGTCATGTACCATTTGGCAATGCATTGAGTATTCCTTCATCGAAAATGAGTCAAGAATCACTGATGAATTAAGCATTGCAATAAAACTGAAAGAAATGTTGACGCGATCTTAACCTTTATAGAAGTGGAACCGACTTGATGCCTATGCAAACAGGTTAGATCCAGACCTGTTGAAAGGTACAGTCCGCTACTCGAGGTCCACTTCTTAGTGACTTTTAATGAATCGTCAAAGTTACCGGGTCGTTTCTAGACTCCCTGGATGGATTTCAACACGGACCCCTTTACTGAGTGTCCAGAAGCAGTGCTATCATTGCCCACTCGTAACTATTCGGGTATTTCCTTGATCTGAGAAATACCATGTTTTCATTGTATAAGCCCGATGGGTTCAGATTTATCATACCCATTTGTAATGGAAAGGAAGGCTTTGCAGTATAAAGAGAAGGTCCAACCCCTTACTCTATCGCCTACCCTCGTTCAAAATATGCGGCCATTTCAATGAAACATCTACCAACATTCTCACTTATTATGTCTATTTTCTCAACGAATTTATTTCTTTTTCTTGTTTGTTTGTTTGTTTGTTTGTTTGTGTGGTGTTAAACTGTGTATCAACAATGTTTCAGTTAAGTAACGGCTTTCCTGGATCCACCAGTACTTGGTTAGGGCTCTGAAGTGACTTACCAAAGGTCACTCCCACGAAACCATAGGCCTGTGTCAGTGGAGTTTCTTTTTCTGGTTGTGTCTCTAAAAGCGAATAGAACCTATTTCTAACAGGATTGGTCGCCAAAAATGTTCAAAAACTTCAGGATATATCAGTGAAACAGCATTCAGAAGACGTTTTCCGGTAACGTTCTAGAATAGCACGGAATTCTCGAACATGATGTTTTGTGACGTCACTCCAACTTCCTTTATGCCGGAATGGCGCTGTGACGGACATGTTTGAGAATTGAAAAAAATAAACATTTAGCAAACAGAGATAAACGATAGTTCCAAGTCGGCTTCTTAGAAGGTAAGTGGTAACTTTGAGTTACATTAAATCCCCAAATACTTGGGAAATACAACGGTATTTCAATTGAATGGTTGTCAATTGCTAAATGAAAGTCAAATTCGCCACCGGGTATTCTCGTAACAAAACAATTAGTATGCGATTTTCATTTGTTCTAAATCTTCGCTACAAAGTTACCGTAATGTACGTTACGTAATTCATGTACGAGTACTTCTAGACGTTAGTATCCATTGTTGTGTTAATATGTGTTACTGTTAAAAAGGAGATTATACTGAAGGAACCCCTATACGATTATTAGGTGTGAAAACATTGACCACTCAATCACCAATCCCTTCAAAGTACAGGTTTTTCCCTTGACCCTTGCTTTATACTACTTTTGGGGACTTTTGACTCCTTAATTTTTTTTAATTGTGAATTGAGAATAATTATCTATATGGGTCATATCAAGGAATTGGGGGGGGGGGGGGGGGGGGGGGGGTCATTTACAGTACAAGTCGAACCGTGTAAGACCTTGATGATTATGTCCCCATCACTTGTAATTCGTCCTTCTATATCAAGGGACCAATGTCATTTTTTCAACCCAAATTGTGATTAATTACAGGAAAGATAAGTTTTAGTTTTAAAGTGAGAGCCTCGATAGATATTTTTTTGGCGAGTCCATTGGCGATTACATGGGATCCTGTATAATATTTCCCAGCTGAATAAAAGAATATTTTGGAATTTAAGTAAGTGGTTTTCCCCTATCAACAGAGAGTTTGTTTGTATGGTGTTAAACACCATACCAACAATTTTTCTGTTATGTAATGGCTTTCCTGGATCCACCAGTTCTAGGCTAGGGCTCTGAAATGACTTGCCAAAGGTCACTCCATTGAAACCAGAGGTGTCGGTGGGGCTCAAACCTGGGACCCCCCTAGTTCTAAGTCCACCACCTTAACATCCACAGTGAGCTGAGCATCACAATTTTAAAATAACTGAGAATTTGTTGACATGATGTATAAAAACCCACAATCAAACAGATTGAAACTGAAGTAAATTCAGTCAGGCATTCATTCTTTCATCAATTCATTCATAGTCATTAAACAAGATGTATCCTTTTATTGAAATGTTCTCTATGTTTGGGAGAGAAATAAGACGCTTGACCTCCTGCTAACAGTTAATCTTTCTTTTTTTGTAAACAATAATCTTTCCAGTCATTTTGGGCCTCTGGACCATTATACCCTTGCATTTATGATACAGATAAACAGACACAATACAATATATATAACAAGGTCCAATAAAAGGAAGCTTCCCAAGCTTTTTTTTTAAATCATGCAGTTTTCACAAGAATTTAAAGTCACATCATCTTTGATGTTTCCCAATGCACTAGTTTCATTGATACAATTTTCTGAAATCAACAGACCTAGGCCTCTTCCCAATTTAGGGAAAATAAGGCACTTGAAGGTTCAATGCATAACTATAGTAAGTGCTTCACAAATTTGAAGCACTTACTATAGTCATGCATTGAACCCTTGCAATGTTTTATGTACTTGTACCTTCAAATAAAACAACAATATTAATTCTTTTCAGACTAGAAGATGATAAATGTGTCAGAGGTTACATTGCTGGTATCATGAACCTTGATATGAGGCAGAAGTTTTTAAAGCAGTTCATCACAAATAGCCAGACCTTGTTTGCACCTTCCATGATAAACTCAGTGCTTCAACACAGTCAATGTGGATGTGTGTAATGATAAAGGTAAGGTTGACATGCTTATGATTTTTTTTTCTTTTTTCTTGTTACTGAGGTCCAGATAATGTATTTTCCAGTGTTACTCTCTTATTTCCTCTCTCCATCCCATACTCCATGATACCTCACTTTTCTGTATATGAAGCCATTTTAAAAAAAGCCATTGCAACAATATGATAAATTGTTCATTATGAGCAATGTATCCCTATTGTCACAATGGCTTTTACCCAATGTTGTAAAGAAAAAGCATGTACCTGTATTCTTGCTATGTTTAAACAGTTTTTGTCTTCTGCTCTTGCTTTCAATTGGAACAGTCACAAATCCCCATATTGAGGGTTCAATGCAATACTATAGTAAGTGCTTCATGTTTGTGAAGCACTTACTATAGTCTTGCATTGAAACCTCGATATGGGGTGTGGGTTTAGCCTATAATTTTGTCATACTTATGATATTTCTCTATGAGATCCAAGAAAATAGATTTGTCATAGAAGTTCATGAAATATAAGATGCAAAATACTGGCACATACATATCAGGATCTCTATCCTAACTCTAGATTCTGGATAGCAAGTGACCTATAAGTTCTAAAGATACTTACAGACAAACTCAAATGTCTCATTTCATGGAAAATTATTAAGATCAAAGATCATAAGGAATTTAATATTGGAAGCACGGTTATATATTTTATCCCGTTACATGGTGCAAATGGTGATGGGAAAAGGGGTGCCGTGAAAACTATGTGATTCACGGTTTCTTGACATGTGACCTCCTTCATTTGCATATGGTCAAGCAACGTATGAGCTGGCCCATATGAGTTTAAATCTATGAAGTGAAACCTTACTGTTTGGTCCATCTAATGTTTCCAGTTACTGTTCATCATAGGATGAAAACTAAATCTGAAGAAATCGTAGGTATTACTCGAAACTATATCTAGAATGCCTTGTGACATCATATCACATGACATGACACATGACATCACGTTTGTCTCATGACTACTATCTCATGTTTATGCTGGCCTACTCATTCGCGTTATATAAAAACTGTTTTCTCTGTTGTTTTGTTGAAATAGGTTGTTCGGAAAATGTGTAACAGGATAAACAGAATAATAGGTTAGTGCCGTTAATGGGTTAAGTTTTTCGGGCTCGGCTTCGGCATTTATTTGAATTGCCTTCAGCTCACCCAATAAATTCCTACGCCTTGCCAGAAAATCCTAACCCATTAACGTCACTAATCTATTATTCTCTATATAACCCATGCTTTAAAAAGGCGTAACATCGGCAGAGAAATCGCAGTTGAAGACTAATTGTTTTGGATATGTGCGCCGCTCAACTGCGAATTCTCTGCCAAGTGTTAGACGTAACACTGTTACGTCTAACACTTGGTTATCATATACCACAAGAACTGGAAAGTTGATGGTCAACTCATGCTGAGTACACAATGTGGCTATCATTGGCAAAAGTAGGCAAAAAAAGCAAAAATACCAGGGCACGGCCATCTTGGCTGGACATAAGATCGTAAACATTGGTAAGGTGACTTTCCGCCTGGCATTATCATCACCCAATTTGACCATTAGTATTAGAAAATACCTTTTTAGAATTGTTTATTTCATTATGGATGTAAGGAGGATATGATAGAAGACTATAGTTTTTAGTAAATCCTACCTTTTATCTAACATTACTTCCTTTAGTCTTGCACAGAGTCCCTGTAAGCTTTTTACCTTGAAGTCAGAGCTTAAAGGTTCTTGTTCACAGATGTGAGAAATTTTAGAAGTTGAAAATTAATTTCTTTAAAGCTGCACAACTATTACAGCTGTACTGTTATATTATACACACTGAAGGATAGTCTTTTGAAGCAATATTAGATCGTTTTTTAATCTTTAAAGTGTGAATACACTGAATTAACATGTATTTTAATCAAAATGCTTGATATTGCTTTTGAAATCTACCACATATAATTTGTACATACGTCGATAATAGCTTCATGAATTAATTATGCTTTCAATAGCTCTTTTATTTCAATTGCATAGGAAACAACAATACGAAAATTGTATTAATTCAATGACATTTTATTTTGACTTTTAATTTTCTCTTCTGTGAACAAGCACCTTTAACGATTGATGAATAATTATTAAAAGAAACAGGTAGAGTTTTATCCCATTACCAAACAATAACGACCTTTGACCATTTTGTTGCAGACCACTCTAGAAAACATTGTGGGTAAAGGAGGAATTGCTATTAAAGAGCAATTTCTCCTTTTCCCACAATGTTTTCTGACCTATCAGAAGATTATTTTCCAATTTCATTACTTTTTGGAATATCCTATGCAAACTTTCAATTTTGGATTGTCAAACAAAAATTTGGCGTTTGGTAAAAGGTTAAAAGACAAATTTGAGACTCTTTAGTACTGAATATGGCTTTCAGCTTTTGATAGGGCAACTGATTAATTCTTAAGTGGCAAATTTTTAAGTCCCAATGTTTTATGACAATGTTTTATGGATAGGTGAAAATATTTTGTAACAATCTTGGTAAAGATTTTGCCCATAGATGTTTATAAAGCTTTCTGCTGACCACATAACAAAAAAAAAAAAAAAAAATAACCCTGAAAATCAGTTGGAAATTTTGCTGTTACAAAAGACATATTTGACAGACATTTGATAGAAGCTATATTAAACCAGTCTTTTATGTATTATGTTGGGAGACTGCTCCAAATTGAAACTGCAGGCAGCAGGGGGGTCTTGGGTTCAATTCCAACCAATACCTCTGGTTTTGTGGGAGTGACCTCTGGTTAGTCACATCAGAGCCCTAGCCTTGTACTGGTGGATCCAGGAAAGCCATTACATAACTGAAAAGTGTTGCTATGGCGTTTAACACCATATTAATAAAATCATTAAATAAGCTATAAGATTTGTTCGGTGATTCACAAATATCAACAGTGTGACTTGAACAATATTTGTCACCAAATGAATGACTACTGTTAGTTTCTGTATCCCATGGATGCTGAAAACCTGTGTTTTTATTAAAAAAAAATAAAGAGTGAAACGAGTTTTAACACTTTTTAGACCTTTGATAGGTTAGGTAGAGAACCCATAATCCAGCATTTTGAAATCCATTCATACATCCGACTTATTTGGTTGTTCTCGGTATACATTGATCTGTGCTGGAACTAATTGCTCTACACCGTAAAGTTTTGGCCACGGCCGATGCGTAACAAGAATGACAGAAGACATCGGACGAAAGAATTACTTTCAAAATGGCGGATTATGGGTATTCTACCTTTATAGATGATCATGAGATTTGCTCTCTAATTGCACATTGCTGTTGCCATGTGATAAGAGTGTTGATCTATTTTGACTTCTGATTCCCAGACTGTTTTTAGTTTCAACTTTCCACTGAAAACAGTATGATGATTTACGATAATTAGTAGCGTACGAAGAGAGGAAGTTACATCTGCACAAATCTGAATTGGTCATTCACACATTACACACTCCTGGCTCTTGGCTAAGGAAGATGCACCAGAATGCATTCCATGCAATACATCCTTTACCATCAAACATGTATTACTTGATTGTATTGATTTTCAAAGGAATTGTGTCTAAATATTTTAACATCGACACTCTTCAGGCGCTTTTGGAGACTGTCAGGATTGAATTAATTCTTTCCTTTCTCAAAGAGATCAGAATCTATAATAAATTGTGACTCCTTTCTCTTTTAAAATATTCATATATCAATATCATTAACTCATTAACAACTTTTTACTTAATATCATACACTCATTACAAAGTATCTATTAACTATCGTTAACTCATTACAAATATTCGATTTATCGTCACTCAATCATTGCAAATTCTCATTTATTTTTCTTAAACCAAATACACTTTAGCATGTAAATATTTCAATATATGTTTAACCACAATCATAATGCGTGTTAAATGACCTTAGCTGTTGATGCGCCTTAAAACACCATTCATTCATTCAGTAGCCCATAACAGAATGACGTTTTGCGATAATTAGTAGCGCATTTCTGTGACATGGGTTTTGGGTGGGAAAAGAACCCTTGTACACAGCACCTGGAATGTACTTTTGTAGAATACTTTACATTAAACAGTGTACTGTGAAGAAGTGCTCACATTGACAATGACAATCTGAGCCTTACTTGTTATAGGAAGGAGTGGGTAACCAGGCTGGTTACGAAGGTCTACTCATTCCTGTGAACAAATCCATACTCTCATGTCATTGACATTTCTCTACCGATGTTTACCATATGTACATAAATTCCATATATCGAGGGTTCAATGCAAGACTATAGTAAGTGCTTCACAAACATGAAACGCTTACTATATATAGTCTTGCATTGAACCCTCAATATATTTTGTAGGCAGATGTGGTAACTGGGTCATTTACGAATGTCTTCTCACTCCTGTCAACAATATCGTAATTTCACATCATTGATGGGTTTCTGATGCTGTATGCTGTACTTATATTTACATGTGTTAATGACAAGTTTTGATTGAATCTTGCTATTAACCTGACCTGTATATCAAGGGTTTCACTGCAAGACTATAGTATGTGCTTCATAAACATGAAGCACTTACTATAGTTTTGCACTGAACCCTAGATCTCGATATATGTCATTGTGTTATCATATTCATAGAAAGTGACTTAAAGGCCCATGGGGCCGGGTGTAACAAACTGAATTATAATAATCATTTGTTTAAAAAATAATACACATGTCGCTATAATAAATGATTTACTAACATAATTGTCTGCTATCAAAAGAGAATAAGGTTAATTAGCTCTGGATTGTGTTAAGACAGAAATATTGCTCATTTTGAACTTAGACAATAGAGTTAGTAAGTTAACAATAATTTTGATATGAAAGAGCTGTCAAGTTTAATATGACGATTTCGTTCCACTGTTTGAAACCTGTTTATGTTACAGCGATTATGAAAAATGTTTTTACTTAACTTAGATAAATTATTCTGATTCTGTGGTACATATTAAATAGTAAATGGGCCTTATGTGGATTAATGTTGCCCATGCGAAGGATTAAAGAAGTGTGATCATGACCAACCATGAACAAATAATGGCTGTTAATGAACTCATGGCTGTTCTTGAACTCTTCATTAATTTTCAGGAACAGATTTATGAATACATTTATGACCCTGTTCTTGATGTTCATGAACATATTGTTGATGTTCATGAACCTGTTCATAATGTTCATGAATCTGTCATTGATGTTAATGAACATGTTCTTGATATTCATGAACATATTGTTGATGTTCATGAACCTGTTCGTAATGTTCATGAATCTGTCATTGGTGTTAATGAACATGTTCTTGATGTTCATTAGCATATACATCAATACTGATTATCTTCTGCTTATACAGATGACAACACCTTTACAATTTGTGCTGTTTGGAATCATTTTGACCCAATGAGACCAAGTTCTCTTTTTGTCACAATAATTTCAATCTTGATACGGCAAACATTAAAGTAATACTTGCGCTCAGTTACAGTAAAATTGTGTAAGTTTTAGAAAAGTTGACAATAAACATAAAGATTAGTTTAATTCCCTTTAAAAGAGTAGCTGATACAGTAACCTTTGTTAAAACGAGGTCAGCCGAGAATTGCCGGGGTAAATTTGGTAACACATCTGGGACCAATGAAACTGATGAATTCTCCATTTTGAATAATCGCATTGTTGTGTTGGATAATTGACAGGATTTTTGTGTATATCACATGACTTTTCTAACCAGGTGACCAGCACTCGTTTTTATGAGCATAGATGGCTATTTTTAGACATAGCTCGGATGTAAACAATGAAGTCAAATTGTGTGCTACACAATTTGTGAAAATAGCACTTGAAACATCAATAATAAAATATACAGGCATTATATTGTCTTTGAAAATGTTGTGTTTTGCTATGTTTTAACATGTTTCATAATTCATAACTCATTTTACCCAGTTTTTGCAGATTTTTTAGCACTAGTATGCTATTAAGGCTTCCACTGGCATTTTGTTTTACCTTCAATGTTGAGTTTTGAGTATTGTCTGCTGCAGATCTGACTAAAGAGCCCTGAAGGAAAAGTTTTACATTTGTTTGTCTCAATATATAATAACCATACACTTGTTTGTGTTTTTCAGATTGAGCTGAGCCCAAAATGTTGTTTCTGCTATTATCACGACACTGAGAGGGAATGTCAACATTTCTAGTAGATGTCACTATGTGGACTGGCTGATTATTCAGTATACCGGTACTTGATATATCGACTGTTATAGCATGGCTGTGATGCAGGTGAGATATTCTATGCAGGATGTTTGTCCTTAGATATTAACTACATGTAATATATGCTTTATATGCTGTTCGATTATTATTTCGCTTTGTATTGGCTGCAAAACAATGAATAAAACTTTTTCCTGAAGGTTGATCCAAGTATTAAAGCAAGAAGCATTTTTAAGACCAATGTTTGAAATAACAAGTGATGCTTTGTTGGATAGTTGAAAAAAGTGAGTTTGAAATTAAATACTTAGAATGGGAAAGATTCTTGAAGACAAGATTTTTATGAAAGTCTCAATTAAAGTCTTCACAAAAGTGAGGGACATTCATTCGCTGAATCCACAAAATGATAAGTCATGAAGGTATGTAGAATTCTAGCCTTAAAACTGTTAAGTTTTCTTTGTTCTTTAAACCTGTATAAGGAACACAGGCTGATACTGAAAGATATTTTGCACAGAAAAGTAAAGCAACCTCCCTGGATATGTTTCATGGGTGACCATCTAGAAGATATTGCTTATTCCTGCATCATGTTTGTGCATTGATTACATTCTCATTCTAATTAAAGAGGACGGATTGAATCCCAAACCTTTTTTCTTCAGTGATTATTTTAAGAATTAGATGCAACATCTTGATGTGAGAGGTTGTCAAAGTTGAATACAGAGGGTTTAAAACTAATTTATTTTACATCGATTGCGAAACAAGTTTGTACAACCTCGATTGATCACTCTCAATTCTGCTTCCACGACACATAACCAATACTTGGGTAAAATGTTGATTAATGAAAGGTCCCAAAGCTAATTGCTACTCACAGGATTCGAACGAACGGCCCTTGTGTCCCAAGGCCAACAATCCACACCTGGACCATTGTCCTCCCTGGAGAGTTGAGAGCAAAACTATGAAACTATGATACCTCCTTCACAAATGTGAAGGACTTACTGAAGTCTTTCACTGAAGTATGTATGTCTCCACATGGGTAAAATGAATAACAGTGTTCCAATAACTTTGCATGTTTATTGAAAGAGATGTGGAATGACAGTATATTTGTAACAAATAAAACAAGAAGAGCAAACATGTTTGTATATGCTAATTAAACAATTGTTTTAACAGATCACCATTCAATTGTGTAGATTTTTTGTTTGTTTCATGCCCAAAAAAGAACCACAAGTTTAACAAACAGCTCCATAGATACTGCATAGCAACAGTTGGTGCAAGATTAAGAAGGCCTTGGATCTATCACTACCCAACATAACAACCAGAGTGGTGTGATCCAACAGACAGTCATAGTGCCCCAAGTCAAGAAGACCTAAGTCAATGGGGAATGTAGAAGGGGAGATCAGCTAATTGAAGAGGAAGGTCTGTCAGAAATGTTCAAAGAAAAGGTTAAGGGAACATTGTAAGACTAGAGTTTCACTTTTGTGAAGCACTAACTATAGTCTTGTATTGAACCTTTGTGTCTGATCATTGTCTTTACAACAATGATAATTTTATTTGCAATATATGCCAGGGGCCTGTCTAACAAAGATTTGTAACTTTAAGTCTAAAATTACAAAATTGTCCTAATCCTTGATATTCAAATGTAATTTTGTTTTTATGAATGAAAAAGGGTAATAAGTATAAAAGTGCATTGAAGATTTCACATTGGTAGGACTCATGTCTTGTTCATGTGTAAGTTAACACCTTTTTAGGTACTATTTTCCTCTTTATATTTATGTTTACAATATATAGTTGGCGTATACGATTGTGACATATAAGTGTCATATGAACCTTAATGAAACAGGCCCCTGATCTACAATTAACCTAAAGATGTTTGCATAAAAGTATTTTCTTTCTCTTGAAAGGTTGATGGTTCTACCCAGCTACTTGATCAAGTCCAGATGGGCAGTTTATGGGGTAAACTTCTTTCATGAATAAGCCAGGGGTCCTGCGTGGCTCAGCAGTTAAGGATGCAGACTAAGAACTCGGGGGTTCAGGGTTTGAGCCCTACAAATACCTGCAGTTTTGTTGGATTGACCTTTGGCAAGTCTTTTCAGAGCCCTAACTAGTACTGTTGAATCCAGGAAAGCCTTTATATAACTGAAAAATTGTTGACACAGCATTAAACACCATTAAAAAAAAAATGAATAAGCTGCGTATAGAAATATAACTGAAAGACTTGGCTATGTTAAATTCAAACAGATCTTAACATATTATTTTATATAACAGGTTTGTTAGGTTGAGAGCTATTAAGACTTAATTTAATCTCATAATGTTGGTATTCATTACAATTTGTCGCGATCAGAACACTGTAATGAGTAAATATTCACAAAGGGCCTCTATGGCCTAGTGGTTAGAGTACAGGACTTAAAATTATGTAGCTGCTCTTGGCGTGAATTCAAATCCCGGTCACAGCATTCAAAGCATTGTTATATGATGGTTTCATGAAATCTTACTCACAATTATTACATGCTTTTTTGCAACAACTGCCTTTTATGAAAAGCAACAATTAGTAATAGGATCATGCAAATCATCTCAGATGGACTTTTTCAAAGACATCCCTTGTGTATGTCTACAAATCTAATTGTTGAACATTTCTCTGGAGCATAACACATTATGTAAGTTTTTTTTGTGTCCCGCATGGATAACGGTGTTTAAGGTGGCAGTCTTAGATCTTGTGTGTTTTGGGTTCAAGCCCCAGCTCTGATTTCATTGGAGGGTCCTTTGGCAAGGCACTTCAGAGCCCTAGCCTTGTACTGGTGAATCCAGGAAAGCCGTACCCTACCTGAAAAGGTCCTAAGCCTCATATAAACAAACAAAACAATCATTTTTAGCCCTTTGCCATTTATTAAGTTTTGTCCAACTTGTAACTTAATAAGGATAATCAACATGAATCTTTGGGGGTGGATAGATCTTAATGAAGGGAAGTGCAGTGCACAAAAACCAAAAACGGTTATTGGTTAATTGATCATGCTAGCTATAACTTTGAAAGGATTACATGTATCATGAAATTAAACAAGCTTATAAAACACAAGGAGGAGAGTTGTAGTGGGCAAGAATTATAACTATATTTGGCATTTTTTAGGAGTGTTTTGTCCTTTGCCTTTGCTTTAATACTTTGATTTCGCCCAATAACATAACAAAATGTGTTTATGTGGTAACACCATGAAACATTTTTGGTTCATAAAGAGAATTGCAGTGCACTAGTATTGTTACTCTTTCTTGCTTTTTTTCCTTTTTGATGAACTTTTCCATACTCCAACATTATTCAAACAACTGTATCCATTGGGCAGTATATGGCAATGTTAACATGGCTCTTGTTTATATTGAAGCTTTAACCCTAAATAGAATGCTTGGTAATTTTCTGAAATTATATTTATGTGTCATCTGCTTTCCAAAACCTTAGATATCTGCTTAATTTTGTTGAGCAAAGATACTCAGAGTAGCAAACTGGTTAGATCTCAGGCCAGCTGCCAACTTGGTGGCTGGCCTGGATCTAACCTGTTTGCATAAGCCTAAATTCGGTTCCAGCACCATAATTGTTAAATCCAGTTTTGAAACCTTTATTAGATTTGTTGCATTTTGTATGTGTTCTATGTTTTGAATCTATGTGATGCTATTTTGTATGTACTTTTGTTTTATCCATTACTACATAAACAAAAACAATTTCTACTATATTTCTTGGTAACTTTTGTTTTCCCATAAAATGTCTTCGTATGGGCTATACTTATATTACCACAACTGCAGCAAAAGTTTATAGAAACTGGCTAAATGGTAATAAGCAACTTTTCCCCTTGTCACAATGGTTTCTGCTCAACATTAAAAAAGTCTTTTTTAGATATTAAACATTGAAGCTGTCGTCTGATGTTGCTTTCAATTTGGACCAATAGTATGAGTGTAAATGTTAGGATTAAGGTATTTGTCATTGATTTTTCAAAGAAATGGTTCAAAATGATTTTATATCACCTTCATTAGATTTTTGAAACTGTAAGGATTGAATTAACTCTTTCCTTTCTACTAGAAATTGGAATTTACAATAAATTGTGATTCCTTACTTATTTGAAATATTCATATATTAATATCATTAACTCATTGCTTATTATTTGTTTGATATCAGCCATGCATTACAAATTATTTATTTACTATCATTAACTTGTTACGAATGATCTATTTACTTTCTCATTCATTACAAATTCTTCTTTATTTCTCATGAACCAAATACAATTTAGCCTGTAAAAAATAACTCAATATAAGTTTATCCACATCACCATAATGCGGGCTAATGACCTTAGCTGTTGAATCGCCTTAACCCTTTACCAAACGCAAAATGTTCGACTGTCCCTTATTGAAAGAGTCTGCAGACGACATTTCAAAATGTGATGAAATAGAAAAATTATCTTCTGATAGGGCGAAAAACATTGTGGGCAAAGGAAAAATTGCATGTTGCAGGCAATTTCCCCCTTTCCCACAATGTTTTCTAAAGTCATCAGCAACAAAGTGGTTAAATATCGTTATTGTTTGATAAAGGGTTAACATACCATTCATTCATTCATTCATTCATTCATTCATTCATGCATTCATTCATTCATGCATTCGTTCATTCATTCATGCATTCATTCATTCATTCATGCATTTATTCATTCATTCATTCATTCATTTAGGTATTTGATATGGGTAAATACTCACATGGTACAGGTTTTAGATTTCACAATTCCAGTATGTTGCACTCCAAGCATAGGTGAGTATCTACATCTATACAGTAATCTATTTATTTGAGGTCCTGCGTGACCCAGTGGTTAAGCTGGCGAACTAAGAACTCATGGGTCCCGGGTTTGAACCCCACTTCAGAAACCAAGCTTATTACTGATGGATCCAGTAAAGCTGTAACATTACTGAATAATTGTTGATACAGCTTTAGACACCATACAATAATAATCTAAGAAGAATTTGGTTCAAGCTCCACAGGTACATGTACCTCTTGTTGTGTAGGTGTGACATTTGGAAAGTCACTTCAAAGCAATAGCCTAATACTGGTAAATGTAGGAAAGCCATAACATAAGTGAAAAATTGTTAACATGGCATTTAACCACATAGATATATCAGTATTAAACATTCAATACAGTTTATTGTCTTGTATTACAAAATAGCATGTCATTAAGCAGTCTTGTAATTAGAGAATTAACACATTGAGTCAACAAAACTTTAAGTGAAGATGGCTGATAATTAACTTTGTTGGCTGCCTCAAGATGTTCAACATTGCATGTTCTGTTCATGCTTTAGCCCATTAAGAACAGTCTCTACACTTGTACAAAGTACAGTCTTCAAAACTGGACATGGATGTAACAGTGATGTTCAACCCTATTTTCCCATATATACACATTTAGATTGATTTATAAAACAAAACGACAGCTTTTCTTTCAGTTCCTATGAACAGCAAGAATAGCTCCAACATCACATTTTGACAAATTTCTTTAGCAAACAATCCCTGGACATTAAAGACTTCGAATGGAACAATTATAAGCAATCTTTACTTCTTCAACAATATTTCCTCTTCTGTCTGAATTATACCCAAATTTTGAATGCAATATATACTGTCATCTGCAAACCCAATTTTGGCTGAAAAAAAGATGTACTTGTGAATTTATCTGATATGATTGATTAGTATGATTAATATGATTGGGTAAACAGAACAAGAAGAGCACAAGAAGTTGATTGCACCAATTGGATTTAGAAGTATCAGGAAACAATGGACAGGTATATTTTCATTTATACTTTAAGTTTTATATATTTGATAGAAAGGCTTAAAAAGAAACCCATATGTTGCAAAAAAAAAGATGAGAAGTTGAATACTTAGTCTTTGTAGTACTGGTGATGAAGTATCAGGAAACATGGACAGGTGCCTTTTTCAGGTTGCATTGTTGATTCATATGAGATGATATGAGATGATCTAAGTGAAAAAATGTACAAAATTGACATTTTGTCAATTGAAGACTTGGCTCAGATGTAATTGTTCTATCTGATTTAATTTTTCACCTATCTTAAACTGTGAGTACTGACCAGAATATACAAATTGTATTGTCTGCTCAGAATTCTCTCTGCTCAAACAGTTTAGACTTAGATCAGACTGACAGTTTGTTATCTGATCTGGTTCTATACTAATTCCAAATGACAGATGGTATCATTTTAACATTCATTTATATATTACGAACAGCACAAAAAAAGTTGCTAAGGCGTAGTTTAAACTACAGCTTTCTTAGCTTAGTAAAAGACTATGAAGAGTGCTCAATGCAATACTATAGTAAGTGCTACATCTTTGAGAAGCACTCATTATAGCATTGCACTGAACCCTTGATGTTTTTCCAGGTATACTATATATCAAGTATCTGCTGAATAATAATTGGTCCCAGTGGAGTTGCAAACTCAAGTGTTTTGTATTTTGAAATTATTTATTTTACATCAAATGAAACACAAGTGTGCACAACTTAAATAAATTACTATCAAATCTGTTTACAAGATATGTAACCAGTACTCATGCTAAATGTGGATTATTGGAATGCAAGGTAGACCCCACTGCTGCTTGGATTCGAACCCGGAACCCCTGTGTTCTGAAGCCAACACTTTGCCTGAGGACCATTTATTCAAAGGCACTGCTTGTCTTTATTCCTAAATCAAGTGGGACTACGTATTTGGCAAGCTATAAACCGATATTGAGAGAAAAAGCTGTCTGAAATTAAACAATTATTTTTGTGTGTTGACTTGAACATGTATTTTTCTATGCTTTGACTGTATATTATACATGTATGTATTTTTCCTTTTCTTTTAACCCATTACTACATCGACAATACTATTCTGCAAGAATTACTGTTAATTTTCTCAGTTGAACTTAGAGTTTTTCCTTATCTCTATTCTATGTATATGTAAAGAAATATCAACAAATCTGCAGCAAAGATCTGGGAAACCACTTTGACTCATGGAGGAAATCTCTCCATTTGTCACAATGTGTTTTTACCTGTATGCATCAAACAGATGCAATCTTTGTTCTTAGTCATTGTCCACTGATGTTGCTTAAAGTTTGGATTTAACACAAAAAGGAATATGTTTTAATCTACATTATTGATACTCAGAAGTTTTAAATACTCAAAACTGTTTCAGTTTGTATTTCATGTTTGGTGCAAAAAGTCTAACGCGCTTCATAATATTCATATAAATCAGTTTCTGCCTGTTTCAAGATGATAATTTCTGTTTTGTCACATTCTATGCAAGTCTCCATATCTTAAGCACAGAGTCTTTATGTACATCAATACTTGTGCCTACATGTATAGAAGTCAACTATGGAAAACATTGCAACAAAAGGATGATACTGCTCATAACAGATTATTTTCTAATATTGTTTAATTTGCAAGCGCTGTTTTATTAATGGAACGATCTATTACAAGTATCATAATGTAATGATATCTATCATCATTCTGATTAAACTTTTAATATGCCACTGATAAAAAATTTAATTTGGATAATGTGTTTGTAGATTACTGGGTAAATACTCATTTGGACTTACCTGAAGCAAAAAATTATTGTGGCATTAGAGCTTTGCTTTTAACCAGCAAGTTCTCTTTTTGTCATAATGATTTCTTCTTTATATGTTATTTGTGCCCATAGAAGTTTTGGTCCTGTGTGGCCCAGTGGTTAAGGTGGCAGTCCTAGAGATCTGAGGTTTCAGACCCATCAATATCTCTGGTTTTGTGGAAGCGTCCTTTGGAATGACACTTCGGAGCCCTAGCCTAGTACTGGTGAATCCCGGAAACCTGTAACTTAACTGAAAATGTGTTGACACATACTTTATTGAACTCCATATAAACAAACAAGCCGAAAGAAGTCTTTAACTGTTGATAGATATCTGAATTGTCTTAAATCTTGATTGCTTAAATAAAGAACATGCCAGAGTATGGTCAATCTTGTCTAAAATGACCACCATAAAAACAACACATTGAAAGTTACGATATTTGCGATCATGCATCTTAATACAGGATACAAGCGATGCAGAAAGTTTCTACTGGAGCTTTCCACATGACTAGCATGCTGTATTATACTGATAGCTGTTTTGTACTCTATGCTACGTTTATCTTTTGGATGTTGATACATACAATGTTATGCTATTTAACTTCTACTATGATCCTTTGATATTCATTTGATTGAATCTGTAGGGTATACCACTTTTAATGAGAAATAATTTGTTGAGAATAAGTTGAGAAGAAAAAGCAATTCTCTTAACTCACAATAATTTATTACTGTCTTTTAATACTACTTCAACAGTTGGTTGTTTATAAACACAATGTGTCAAGTTACTTGTAAGTTGAAAACATTGTAACATAGGTAGGAATTGCTCAGAATGCAATTTCTCCCTTTGTTGACACTGTTTTCTGCAAACATAACGAAACATCTTAGTAAGAACTTTATATAACATTTAGGATGATGTAGTAATGGGTTTGTTTATTGATGTGATTGTTGTATTTGTTTTTATGCCTGTTTTGTTGTATGATTTGTTTTCAGCAAATGACAAACATTGCATGAACTCCTCAAATAGTACCTTCAACTTAATTAAAAGCATACTAGTGCTAAAAAACTGGTAAAAATGAGTTATGAATTATGAAAGAATATGTTTTATCGATGTTTCAAAGTGCTACGTTCACAAATTGTACACACCACAATCTGATTTCTCTGTTTACCTTCACAAGTCTTGTCTAAAATAGCTTTGAGCACTCGTATAAATTAGTGCCGGTCATCTGGTTAAAAAAGTCATGTGATACACATAAGATACTGTCATTTATCCAAGAAAAACAATGCAAAATATTCAAAATGGAGAATTTCTCTGATTTCTTTGGTTCCTGACTGTAACGTTTGTGGAATGTTTATGCAATTTAGAGAACTTAATGCATTGTTATAGAGAACATGCAGGTTTACTAATACACAGCACAACCAATCAGTGGACAACAGTGGTTTTCACTGATCATATGTGATTGTATCTTTTCGAGGTTTGTTTGCTGGGTTTGTGGCACCAATGTTTCTCAGCGGACCTAATTTTCTCGCTTATTGTAAAAAAAAGAACTTGTGATATTTACTTTTTTAAAAGCATCATGAGAACATGTTAATGTCTCAGTTCCTCTGCAAAAGGGAATTAAAAGTACTTTTAAGTGAATTGTCAATTATTTAGAAGTTCACAATTTAAGTGTACCTGAGCGCTAGTATGGCTTTGACAATTTCTTTTTATTTTTTTTTTATAATTTTTTTTTTTTTTTTAAAAAATAATTCTGACAAGGGGGAGATCAGACACCAGTGAGAGTTAGGTTTTAGTCAAGATATTTTTTGTGGCAAAAGTCATTAAGTTGACAGTATTTCCTTTTTGGCTGAATTTTTACTTATCAATCTTTTAAGTTATAATTTGATTTGTTCCTCTGCCTTGAATTTTTACATTTTTTCAACAGTATTTCGGTTATAGAACTATTCTAAGTATGTATGAAGGGTTGTGTGTGGCCCTGTGGTTTAAAGTGGCAGTCTGAAAACTCTGGTCCTGGGTTAGAGTCCAACCAGTAGCTCTTGTTTCATGGTAGTGTCCTTTGGCAAGACACTTCAGAGCCCTAGCCTAGTACTGAATAATTCAGGAAGCTGTAACATAACTGAAAAATTGTTGACAAGGTGTTAAACCCTACATAAACAAATAAAGTACTGGTAGATTAACCAGGTACTAAGGTCATACAAATAAGGAACTGTTATCATGAATTTCTTTTTGGTGAACTCAGGAAAGCTGTAACATAGCTGAACAATTGTTGATATGACATTAAGTAATCCAAAGGGAATAAATAACATAATAAATGATGATCAAAGTAATCTAAATTATTTTGGAAAAACTGCATCTGTTAATCAAGTGACTTGAAATCTTTGAATTGACATTTCCATATAGCATTGTTTCAACAGTATTTCAGTTATATTCCAATCTTGAGTACTGGTTAATTACCACAATATCCAGGAAGCATGATCAAGAAAGTTTACACTATAAGATAAATTAATTTTATCAACACAGTGTTAAAGCTCAAAAGAATGATTGGTTCTTCACACTTCCAAACTTAAAGGCTGTATTCTCCTAGTGAAAAAGGGAGATTAATCTCCTATTGAAAAAGAGAGATAAATCTCCTATTAAAAAAAGGGAGATAAATCTCTTATTCCAAAAAGGGAGGTAAAGCTATTACGTTTTTGAGTGACACTTAATAAAGTGCTTTTTATCCTTTAATATATCCTGCTTCTGAGTTATTAATAGAGTAAACAAAGATTTTTTTTTTATTCAGAAATAAAGTATCTAGGTTAATTTGAAATCATGGTGACTAAAGGTCACATATCTGCTAAAGGGTCTTTAAAATAAAGTTGTTTGTATGGGTAATTATTGTCATTCATTTGGAAAGGTTGAAGATTTTTTTTATATATATAATTTCACAAGAAAGGTGTCTGATCTCTCTCTAAATGTTGAAAGGTACGCATTGATGGAGTTCCTGCTTTGGTTGTTGTTTTGTATTGAACCATCGGCCCTGTCTCCCATGAAATACGTGCGAACCACCACTCAGCAAAATCTGTATCAATCATCAATGCTTGTGGGTACTGGACATTCATCACTTAAAACATTTAACACTCTTACATCAACACACTCTTTATAAACTTATCTTATATACCACTGGTCCTTCAGTTGTGCATTAATAAACCTTTAAAAATTGAGATCATGTATGTTTGATCCGATCCAAATTCATAGTCAATTTCTTTAAATTGATGTGTCCTTAGACAAGACGCTGTTTTCTAGTCCTGCTCTGGTAGATTACCCAGGTTGTCACTGGGATATACCTAAATATTGTATAATACTAGGTTAAACCAGTATAAAACTCAATCACAATCCTTCATATGTATGATTGTAAGAAATATTTGGAAGAAAATTTAGTAAGGGGGTTCATTTTTCTTTTTAGAGTAGATTAAGGTATCTTCATTGAGTCTGAAGTTATGTTTTGTTTGGAACAAATATTGTGCTAAATGACCATAAGCTGTCAATGCACATTGGAACCCACATTCAACAAAAAAGAACATTTCTAAAAGGCTTAACCAGGCTCATTCTGAAAGTTTTCAATTTGGGTTTTGGCATTGTAGATAAAATCAACATTTGCTGCTCATGTAGTTATCATATGTCAAGGCCAATTTTGCCTGAACTTGTATAAGGGGAATAAGATATTAGGCATGATTAAGTTAGTGTATCTCTGTAAAATTACTGAAATACTGTTGGGATGCATAACTTTACAGGAATTTAAGATTGTCATTGGACTTAAATTGTCCTGTGATGACACACTGCAAGAATATAATAGCTTTTTATGAAATTGAGCCTTTTAAAGTAATGGGATACTTTTTTGTAATTATTAAGTAGTATTATGCAATACTGACTCATGCAAGGTTTTTGCAAATCCACAAGTCACACTTCGATATACATCATCAAATAAACAGCACAGTTTTTGTCAGTACAGAATTATTGCATTGCATTTACAGTACCCCAAGTGCTGATGGCTGGTATGGAACTTTGTTGAGTGTCTCTGAAATGTCAACATTGCATAACCAACTCTTGTTTCAGCCCTATCAGATTTGTTCCTTTGCAGGTAGAGTCTCCAGAACCGGACACAACAGTGATAGTCATTCCTTTCACTATGAACACATCTTGGTGGTTTTATAACATAAAATGGATGCTGTTTCTTTATGTTCATATGAACAACAAGAACAGCTTGTCTATGGCACTTTAACTTGACTCTTTACCAAAAATGATCTGGATTTTCACATCTTGCAATTGAGCCCAACGGACACCTCTGATTTTGTGGGAGTGACCCTTTGCAAGATTAGTATTGGTGGATCCAGGAAAACCTTTGCATAACTGAAAAATTGTTGATACAGCATTAAACACTATACAAATTTACACAACTGCTGCAAATAGATATGCAATGTTAGGGAAATGGAAAAGATGCTCATATGAGCAGTTTCTCTAGTAATACATCATGTACTTTCAATTTTATCTGAAATGTTAGTCAATAGTCAATGTTATTTCAATAGTCATGATTACTATATCAAACATCATCTGCAAAGTCTTCAGGAAGATGGATTTTTGGTCTTTTGGTAAAGTGTTCAAGAAAAGTGTATAGAACATAATATTTGCTCCTATGATAGCTATATCAATGGTCATCACCAACAGGATGGTTTATAGAGAAGGGGTTTGATATGTCATTGTAAAAGCTACTTTTGTCTGTTTTATCTCACTTCATGTAAATATGCATTCTGTCAAACTCTGTTTTATGGTTCTTAAGTGTAAAAGATACCGCGCTTTACGAAAGTATATTCTATTCAAGAACATCAACTCTGTCCATTATTTCAAGCCTGGTTTTGATAAAATTCTCTAATGCCCCATTGACTTTAATCTCTTACAGAGAATGTCCATAAACTCTAATGAAATATATGAACTCTTCAGAATAGGGTTTTTAGTTGAAAATCTTTTAACTGAAGGAAACATTGTAAGAATCAGTGTTTCCTTTTCCCACTTTCTGCATAATAGTTAGAGAAAGTATTAGTGTGCCCTGTTTGGGATAATTTCTATAAGTCTGTGTAGTACTGATGTTGAAGGAAACATGGACAGGTAATTAAGAGTAATTAAGGTATAAAACTTGGTCGAAAGACTTGCAAATTATATAAGTGAATAACTTTGAGTTAAAAGTAGAGTTGCAAATTAAAACAAAACTATTGACCATTTAACTTAAGCTGTTGTTTGTATCAAGTCTGAGTAGTACTGATGATGAAGGAAATATGGACAGGTGCACTTTAAGAATGTTAAAGATATATAATTATATAACTTGGTCCAAAGACTTGCAAATTGAAACAAATATAATGGCAAATTAACATAAGCTGTAGTTTGTACCAAGTTTGTGTAGTACTAGTGATGAAGGAAACATGGACAGTTGCACTTTAGGAATGTTAAAGATATGTAATTATGTAACTTGGTTTAAAGAGTTACTAATTGAAACAAACCTATTGACTAACTAACATAAGCTGTTGTTTGTACCAAGTCTGTGTAGTACTGATGATGAAGGAAACATGGACAGGTGCACTTTAAGAATGTTTAAGAATATAAGTACATAATTCGGTCTAAAGACTTGTGAATTGAAACAAATGTAATGGCAAATTATGTGTGTATAAAGTCTGTGTAGTACTGGTGATGAAGGAAACATGGACAGGAGCACATCAAGAACGTTTAAGATATATAAGTACATACCTTGGTCCAAAGACTTGCTAGTTGGAAACAAAATTAACTTATTAACATAAGCTGTCATGTGAACCAAGTCTGTGTAGTACTGATGATGAAGGAAACATGGACAGGTGCACTTTAAGAATGTTTAAGAATATAAGTACATAATTCGGTCTAAAGACTTGTGAATTGAAACAAATGTAATGGCAAATTATGTGTGTATAAAGTCTGTGTAGTACTGGTGATGAAGGAAACATGGACAGGAGCACATCAAGAACGTTTAAGATATATAAGTACATACCTTGGTCCAAAGACTTGCTAGTTGGAAACAAAATTAACTTATTAACATAAGCTGTCATGTGAACCAAGTCTGTGTAGTACTGATGATGAAGGAAACATGGACAGGTGCACTTTAAGAATGTTTAAGAATATAAGTACATAATTCGGTCTAAAGACTTGTGAATTGAAACAAATGTAATGGCAAATTATGTGTGTATAAAGTCTGTGTAGTACTGGTGATGAAGGAAACATGGACAGGTGCACTTTAAGAATGTTTTAGATAGAACTTGGCCCAAAGAATTTCAAACACAAACAAAATCGTTGACTAATGAACATTAAAAACAGGATCAAGAGTGATTTATCTAAGTTGCAAGAATTTGTTTCACAATCGATGTAAAATAAATAAGTTTAAACTAAACTAAGAAGTTGATTGTACACAAACCATGTAGTACTAGTATTGAAATATCAGGAAACATGGACAGGTGTACTTTAATAAATATTCGGTATCTATTAACTAATTAAGAAAGGAAAATGTACAGAGTCTGTGTGATATTGGCGACATGGACAGTTTCCTCCTATAGGAATACTTGAAGGAACTTGCGTAAAATACTTTTAAGTTGAAACCCATACATTGACTAGTTTATATAATAAAATGGTTTTACCAAGCAATGTTCTGATATTTCTTTACCAACCAACAAAACGACCCAAGTTAAGATGATTTAATCAAGCAAAATAAAACTCAGGTTTGACAGAATGTTTATTTGCAGGAAAGGTGTTTAGAACAGTTGAGGTGGCAGTGTCGCATCATATGAGATGGTCTGAGCTAAAATGGAACAACTTGGCATCTGGTTAAGAGAAGATTCAGATTAGACTGTATATTTGTGCTATCTGATTTGTTTCTTTTCTTCTTACATCTTCGAATAAGGCTCAATATGTGACAAGCAAAGAGCGTGGCCGCTGATTGGATTGTACAAATCGTATGTCAGAGTTCATGCTCTTTACTTATCATGTAAAGACTCTTAATGAATCAATAGTTTAGTCTCAGATCAGACAGACAAGGTGTCTACTGATCTGAGTCTTTACTGTTTTCAAGTGCCAAGTTGTTCTGTTTTTGGATTGATTAACTCGTATCATGCAGGTTCTGGAGACTCTAACATCTGTTTAGGAACTCTTCGCTGGGCTCTAACTTTTGAGTTTGTTGTGCAATGTTTTCACTTTGGGGGAGTTTGCATGGTAATGGGACACAGGGTCAACGCGGAAGAAAAACAATGATATAAGATAAAAAACTTAGAGCACTTTTTTTGGTCATTTTTAAGGGATTTTTTCATAAAAAAAGCAAAAATTTCTAAGTTTTTAGCTAAGTTTTATTAAAATTCATAAAAAATTACTAAGTTTTTCTTTTTTTTACAAAGAATTTCCTATTTTTACTAAGTTTTTTTCTAGGTTTTTATATCATAACAAAGTCATTCCTTATTTTTCTAAGTTTTTATTTGAGAAGCTAAGATGACAAAGTTACTACTAAGTAGGATTAAAGACAAACTTTTGAAAGCAGTAAAGACTGTTTGTTGCAAGCAAACAAGAACTTTGATTAACTCTGAATCATTAACTGTCAAATTGTTGTCTCTATAGAAAAATGGCTGAGAGACAATGTGCTTACTGAAAAACAAAAGAAAACAATCATTGAAATGGGTACCAACAACACAGGATCCACTGAGTAACTTGTGATAAGTAATGATTAGACAGTTCAAATATTTGGTTCACAAAGTAAAAGTCTTCTAAAACTGTTAAGTATATGAATTCAAACTCTCAATTGGTGATTCAACAAAGAGCTTAGCTTAATTGTCTATCTTGTAATTGTATTCTGTAGCTGTGTATCATATTTCCTACCAGTTTCAAATAAAATTATTTTAAGTTATTGCTTTGTTACTTGATTTATTGATCACCTAAATTAATCGAATAACCCTATTTTATTTTCTATGTTAAACTTATTATCCTATACCCTACAACTGACGATATTCATAAATATTGTGGCAAAAGAGGAAG
The DNA here is from genome assembly GCA_947846245.1 of Cerastoderma edule. Lineage (NCBI taxonomy): Eukaryota > Metazoa > Mollusca > Bivalvia > Cardiida > Cardiidae > Cerastoderma > Cerastoderma edule. Next base: position 34,431,123 of record OX401412.1, read on the forward strand.
TTCATTTATCTGTCCTAACTCTCGTATTTATCAATGGCTATATATTAAAACCTATTACAATTGAAAAAAAAAATGTTGAAATCATTATTGAAAAAAAATGTTGAAATCATGTTAACCCTAAATCCAAGAAAAAAATCTCATGAGATCAAAGTCATCTCAGATTATCATGTGAGAGCCAATCACCATTAACTCAAATTTTATTTAAATCCTTTACTAACATGATGATGTATTGAAACATTGAAACAAAAGCACAAATGCTCATCATCAGCTGTGTATCATCATTTGCTTTCAGTTTCAAATAAATTATTTAAAGTTATTGCTTTGTTACTTTATTTATTGATTACCAAAACAACTTGAATAACCCTATTTTATTTCCGATGTCTATTTGTTAATCTCAAATCTCATGTTTATCAATGGCTATACATTAAACCCTATCAGACAATGATTGAAAAAAAAAATGTTTAAATCCTAATTGAAAAAAAATGTTGAAATCATGTTAACCCTCAAACGAAGAAAGAAATCCCATGAGATCAAAGTTGTCATCTCAGATCAGCATGTGAAAGCCACAATGTTCATTTACCAAACTTTACTAACATGATGATGTATTGAAACGATGTTTCAAATGTCTTTTCAATTCATGACATGATTAGCAAATTCTCTATTTGTCACAATTATTTCAGTATCTATTTATTATCTATTTCAATAAGTCCCTTAATGTTTTCAGAGGATTCTTTACATATGAGAAATGGTTCAGTCTTGGATAGTATAAAGTTTTTTTAAGTGTTCTCCTAACATGTGTGTAAATCACTGTACAAACAACTAAGCCATTAAAACAGTATTGAGGCTAGATTGTTTTGATAGGGTTTGTCATGCATTTATATCGTGAGTGCAGTTAAACTATTCATATTTCCTGGGTAATCCACCAGCACTTTGTTTGCATGATGTTAAACACCTTATTAACATTTTTTCAGTTTTGTAACGGCTTTCCTGGATCAAACAGTACTAGGCTTTGGCTCTGAAATGATCCACTAGCACTAAGCTACTGTTACTCTATTAAAGAAAACCTGGAAATTAATTTGTTATTTTCTAATTATGTTTAACAGTACTTAAATTAAAAGTTTTCTAAAGGATTGAATTTATTGAACAGTACCCAATACATTTATGCATGTATCCTTGTATTTCATTGTTGTAGCCTTCACAACATTAATTTAAAGAAAGACTTCTTTCTGACAGAGAGAGAAATAAAGTCGTTGAATTCGACTTGAACACCTATGAATACAAATGACAGTTTCCTGGTTGTAGGACCAGTACAGCAAACTGGATAAAGAAAACGATATTTACGATTCATCTTTTCTAAACTATAGTTCAGTTCCAACAATTATTTGTTTAAATATAATTATGAACAATTGTTATCAAGGATGTCTTGTATCAACCATATGTTGTTATGTACTAATATAGAAGTTTTTCAATTAGATTAAAACTATGTACTTGTTTACTGATAAGTTCAACAAATTTCTACATTGAAAACTGATGAAGCCATATAGCCCTTCTAATTTTGATTTAAGGTTTGCATTTTTATTTTAAATAGTTTGAGGCTTTGGTTTTTATTTAATTTCTTCTTTCATAATAATATCTAATTTCTTAAGGCCTTATTTATTGAATTATTTCTTTAGTTTCTTTAGATTTAGTTTCAGAAACATGTAAGAAAGTACACAGCTACAGAATAAGTAATATTGACAATCAAAATAACATTGAAAAAACTCTCTTGGATACTCTAGAAGCATTTAAGCAATGTAGCATTAAACACTGAATGCCCATTTCAATATTATAACTTTTAGAAAACAAAATAACATTAATAATGTTATTTGAGTAGTTACAGAAAAATACCATTCATAGTTGAAAGAAATTAGAGACCTTAGTATGAACCAAATATCCGAACTGTCTAATCATTACTTTCACAAGCTACACAGTGGATCCTGTGTTGTTGGTACCCATTCCAATGATCAAATATACACATGGTTTACCAGTAAGCACATTACATTCCAGCCATTCTTCCATAGAGACAACAAACTTTTACAGAGAAGATTCAGAGTTAATAAGAATAATGTCGGAACAAATTAAGGTTTGCTTGCAACAAGCAGCCCAAACAATTCAAATAGTCTTCTTTCTACCATTGAGCAATAGAAACACTAATGAAAATCCAAATCCTGGTAGAGCTCAATTCATGCTTTCAGGGGACCACAAATACATGATACAATACAATGGCAAAATACAACAATAATAATAAATACATGTATATAAAACATCAAGAGGCAGACCCTTTCCTTTCAAAAGAACAATACCATACTGTTATAAAATCTTAAATTTCCCTCATATCAACTACATTACTTCATCGGATTTTTGCAATGGTATAGATAGTCCCAAACGTTTTTTGTAAAGGACTCCGAATGGTTCTACCACTAAGAATTAATGCTCTGCATTGAAAACTTTTGAGTCCATTGTGTCATTGAAATCTGCAGTAGATGGATATTGCAAAAGATCTGTATACAATATATGCTTTTACTTGAAATTGAACATCTGATAAATATATCATAGTTTTAGTCATAAACGAGATATATGTTTAATGCATCCATTGAATTTGTATCAAAACATAGGTGGCAAAGCTTGGTGTGTCATGACCAAAAATACTCAAACTCAAATAATACACCATGAACAACAATTTTCAAAACTAAAAGCGCCATGACCAAGGATTCATATGTTACCAAGGGTGCTCAAATACAATACACTGTGACCAACATCTATCAATATCAATGTGCCATGACCAAGGGTTTTCAAACATGATGTGTATTGACCAAGGATTTCCAAACTGATTGTGTTATGAACAAGGATTTTCACACTTCTTGTGGTATGAACAAGGATTATCAAACTATGTATTATAACCAAGGATTATGAATATCAATATGTCATACCAAATAGTATACATCTCAATGTGATTTGACCACTAATTATATTAATTAACAAACTTGTCTTGACAAAGGGTTGTCAATCTTAAGATGTCATAACCAAGGATCATCAAACTGTATGTGTCAGTACCAAGGGATATTAAACCTTATGTGTTATGACCAAGGATCATCAACCTTGTTGTGATCTGACCAAGGGATATTAAACCTTATGAGTTGACCAAGGATCATCAACCTTGTTGTGATCTGACCAAGGGATATTAAACCTTATGTGTTATGACCAAGAATTATCAACATTGTTGTGATCTGACCAAGGGATATTAAACCTAATGTGTTATGACCAAGAATTATCAACATTGTTGTGATCTGACCAAGGGATATCAAATCTAATGTGTTATGACCAAGAATTATCAACCTTGTTGTGATCTGATCAAGGGATATCAAACCTTATGAGTTGACCAAGGATCATCAACCTTGTTGTGATCTGACCAAGGGATATTAAACCTAATGTGTTATGACCAAGAATTATCAACCTTGTTGTGATCTGATCAAGGGATATCAAACCTTATGAGTTGACCAAGGATCATCAACCTTGTTGTGATCTGACCAAGGGATATCAAATCTAATGTGTTATGACCAAGGATCATCAACCTTGTTGTGATCTGACCAAGGGATATTAAACCTAATGTGTTATGACCAAGAATTATCAACCTTGTTGTGATCTGACCAAGGGATATTAAACCTAATGTGTTATGACCAAGAATTATCAACCTTGTTGTGATCTGATCAAGGGATATTAAACCTTATGAGTTGACCAAGGATTATCAACCTTGTTGTGATCTGACCAAGGGATATTAAACCTAATGTGTTATGACCAAGAATTATCAACCTTGTTGTGATCTGATCAAGGGATATTAAACCTTATGAGTTGACCAAGGATCATCCAACAACCTTGTTGTGATCTGACCAAGGGATATTAAACCTAATGTGTTATGACCAAGAATTATCAACCTTGTTGTGATCTGACCAAGGGATATCAAATCTAATGTGTTATGACCAAGGATTATCAATGTTGTTGTATTATGATCAATGATTATCAAACTTAATGTGTTAAGACCAAGGATCAAACATATTGTGTTGTGACCAAGGATTATCAATCTTGTTGGGTAAATCAAGGATATTAAAACTTATTGTGTCAAGACCAAGGATCGTCAAGTCTGATGTTTAATGACCCAGAATAATTAACCTAATGTGTTATGACCAGGGATTATCAAACTGAATATGTCATGACTAAGGACCATGTTTTACTACTTTATGAGCGACTTTATGAGTAATGACCAGGAATATTTAACATAATATGTCATGACCTATGATAATCAAACTTTGTGTTATTACCAGGGATTATGAAACCTAATCTGTTATGACCAAGTATTATTAAACCTCATGTGTTATGACCAAAGATTATTAAACCTCATGTGTTATGACCAAGGATTATCGAACCTCATGTGTTATGATCAAAGATAATTAAACCTCATGTGTTATGATCAAAGATTATTAAACCTGATGTGTTATGACCAAATATTATTAAACCTTATGTGTTAATGACCAAAGATTATTAAACCTTATGTGTTATGACCAAAGATTATTAAACCTCATGTGTTATGATCAAAGATCATTAAACCTGATGTGTTATGACTAAATATTATTAAACCTTATGTGTTAATGACCAAAGATTATTAAACCTTATGTGTTATGACCAAAGATTATTAAACCTTATGTGTTATGACCAAAGATTATTAAACCTCATGTGTTATGATCAAAGATTATTAAACCCCATGTGTTATGATCAAAGATTATTAAACCTCATGTGTTATGACCAAGGATTATTAAAGCTGATGTGTTATGACCAAGGATTATCAAACCTAATGTGTTATGACCAAGGATTATGAAATGTTAAGTATTATGACCAAAGATTATTTTACTTAATGCGTTTTGATCAAGGTTAATCAAACTGTTTTTATAATTATTATCAACTTTGACCTCACCAATGATTATAAATCTCAGTGTGTAATGGCCATGGGTGATAAAATATCAAAATGCTATAACCAAGAATTATAAATGTAATGTGTTATGACCAAGGCTTATCAAACACAATGTCTTTTGACCAAGGATTATGAACATCAATGTGTTATGACAAAACACTATAAATCTAATGTGCTTTGATTGCGTATTATCAGATTCAATGATTCAAGATGAAGAGTCAATAAACTTAGTGTATCAAGACCAAGTATTATCAAACTTTTTGTGTCATCAACAAGAAAAATAAATCCTTGTTTGTTATGTCTCATGATTACTGAAAAATGTGCCTTGGCTTAGGATAAACAGACTTATTCTGCATTGCCTAAGGACTATAAGGGTAAATGTGTTATGTCTAAGATCAATCAAAGTTGGTATGTCTAAACCAAAGAATATCAATCGTAATATGTTATATCTCATGACATAACTTAGTATTATCAAATGCAATTCCCAGAGACTTATAATTATTAAATTGAATGCCCCATGACTTGGGATTATCAAACCAAATGGCCCATGACTTAGGATTACCAAACCCAATGGCCCATGACTTAGGATTATCAAATCTAATGCCCATTATCTTAAGATTATCAAATATTATGTTCCATGACTTAGGATTATCAAATATAATGTCCCATGACTTTAAATTATCAAACCCAATTCCCCATATCTTAGGATTATCAAACCTTATGTCCCATGACTTAGGATTATCAAACATAATGCCCCATGACTTAGGATTATAGAACATAATGTCCTATGACTTAGGATTATCAGAGGCAATGCACCATGACTTAGGATTATCAAACCCAATGCCCCATATCTTAGGATTATCAAACCCAATGCCCCATATCTAGAATTATCAAACCAAACGTCCCAAGACTCAGGATTATCAAACCCAATGCCCCATGACTTAGGATTATCAAACCCAATGCACCATGACCTAGAATTATCAAACCCAATGTCCCATGACATAGGATAATCAAACTTAACACACCGTGACTTAGGATTATCAAACCTAATGTCCCATGACTTAGGATTATCAAACCCAATGTCCCATGACATAGGATAATCAAACTTTACGTCCCATGACTTAGGATTATCAAACATAATGCCCCATGACTTATAATGATCTTATCCAACAAGTTGTGACTTGAAACTTAAAACCTTATTGTGCCTCGGATTCTTAAAGAGAAATGTATTTCTATAACAGGGATATTCGTTGATATACTGCTTCTTTATAATGAATCAAAGAAATGGAAAAATAAAAAACAACAACAACACCAGGGCCTGCCTCTGAGAATATCAATCGCTCACCTTAAAACTTTTAAAAAGCAGATTCATTCATCAAAGAAAATAAAATTGAAAAGCTGGAGATGTTAGACAGACTTCCAAAGAAAATGACTTGAATAAAGAAGAGTAATGAAAGTTCAGTGTAATACTATTTTAAGCCCTCCGCCTACACTCTATTATCAATGTCAACAGAGTCTCAGATAAGCCTAACACACCAAGGTATGTAGAAGCTGGATCCCAAAGAACTTTGAAAAATTATTTTATATGAGTATAAATCAGAATTTTCACACCAAGATAAATTTAATGATTACCTACAATATAGGATAAAGGGAAAAATAAAGAAGTATAAGCATGAACATCTTTCACATTGGACCTTTGCTTACGATAATATTTCACTGATCAATCATTAGGTTACTATAGGTATGATTCTTTTTCATACAAAGATCTAGGTGCACTTTCACTTTATCACAATTAATCAATTAACACTTCCTAGTTGATTTACTAGTACTCCAAACATCAGAGCAAAAGCTTTCCACAAAAGACACATATTTGAGTCTGCAACTTCAGTTTACAGAATACCTACAACATAGTCCTATAATAGCACCCTTTCCTAAATATGCCTAGTGAAGAATGACCAAACTGACCAGATAATGTTACACACAATCGACATTGATTGATCACAATAGCTTTCTAAAGAGCATTCAGTTCTCCAGAAAGGACAGACAAAATGCAATGTTACAAACAAAGGTAAATAATCCTCATACAAATAACTTTACAATTACTTTGCAGTAGACTGTATTAGAAAATTTAGTGACAAAAGGAGAATTTACTCATCATGAACAAATTATCAGTTTGACACATTATTTTGTTACTTTAAGCATTTGGCAATGGTTGTTCCATTTTTTAAACCTGATATATATTTACATACAAATCTGTAGGAACCTTCATGTAGTATCCCTTTTTGGTCGTCGCGAAATTAAAAAAAAAAATTTCCATCAAAAATCCATAATTGCTGCTGAACACAATTTGTTCATTATCACTGTAGGTAAAGTTCATGCTGTGATAATGCCCACATCGTTTGGTGTAATTAAATCTCTAGGTACCCATGGAATGTCTTTAACCAAGATGGTTAGTTTTCACTACTCTTTATTGAACAGCATTCTTGTAGGTTGTTGGTTCACATTTGGTTCGGCATCAAGACAATCCGGCATCAGGACATCTCGGCAAGCGGTTGTACTTCTCCATCAAGCTGTTTTACCCAGAATCCATCAAATAGCTCCAGCCTTCATCCTGAAAAGAGAAAAGAAGTAAATATAGTCAACCATCAAACATTTGTCTTTGAGGTCTAATATACAGATCACATTTTGGTGAGGAATGGATTAACTTTTTTCAAAGTATTAGAATTAGAATAATTTTAACCGTTATAGAGCTAGAACTGACTTCGACTTTATGCTTATGCAAACAGATTAGATCCAGGCCAGTGGCCAAGTAAATTGACGGCTGACCTGTGATCTGACCTGTTTGCTACTCTGAGTATCTTTCCTCATTTAAATCGAGCAGATATATAAGGTTTTGGAAATTAGACGACACAAACATCTTTTTTTAGAAAATTACCCAGCATTCTAAGGGTTATAATGTTTTTCCTTTAAATCTACTACATACTGTCATGTTTGCACCATTTTTTTTGACACATTTTTGTTACAAAGAAAGTTTGCTTGTAACAAGCAACTTTTCCAATTGTCACAATAAGTTCACAATATTTCATCAACTGCTAAAGTATATCAGTAGGGAAGAGTGATCTCCCTTAAAATAGAGTATTAAAAGATGGAGTGAATCATGCCATAGTCCTCTGACTAAATAAATGTTCACATGCATACCACATTTGTAGCAGATAACTAAAGTCTATCTTCCTTTACACGACCATAGTAAAGAAATAAAATCATGCTCTATAAGAAAACTATTCAGAAAGATCCAGTCGGAGTTTTCTCATAATTTTCTCGTTATGAGCATGATTTTCTCGTTATGAGCATGATTTTTTATTACAGGAAAAGTAAAACAAATAGTTGTTGACCAATTCCTGTTTAACTCATAGCAACACACATACAACATATCAAGGGTTCAATGCAAGACTATAAAGGCTATGATATTAGTCCTTCACAAATGTGAAGCACTTACTAGAGTCTTGCACTGGACCCTCCTTATTATTTTCCTCTTTTTTCACATAAACTATTTAAACCTCATCTGCTGCAGATGATTAAGTCAAAATAAAAAAATATATAAAAAGACAACTTCTGATTTCTGTTGATTTCAATTTTGGCAAGTCATAAACTGATATTTTCGGTTTAAAGACTTAAGTTGGATTAGCAATGTCACCATTCTTCACCAAGATTTCTAATCAATACATTTTAAAACTTTTGATTTTCATTATCAATCATTTTCTATTTTGTGGCTCTAAAATCCAACCACTCACAAAATCCTGTATGAGGGAATGGGTTATTGCTATGGCCAAAAAAAATCTCAAAGACTACTTTTTCATCAAATCTATATTGTGTCTACTCTTTTGATCATAATCAGCTGATTGCATTCAGTCAGTAAGACAGACAGTAGATTAGATAAGAGCTTGTAATTATGCATTTCTAAGAACCATACTTTTAGCCATACCGATTTGGAAGGTCTTTCAACAAAACCAGCAATAATATTGGGGCTAGAAACCATGACCCTGTAGTTTTAAGACCACAAGGAATTCTATTCGCACAGAATCAATCCACTGGCTTTGGGAAAGATCAAGCAGTGGATGGAAAACAAAAAGAGATGAACACCATAGCATGTAACACTTTACAATTCTTGTCTCATTACTTCAACTAAAATTGTCTTAATCAAGCCACAGAAAATACCATAAGAAACCATGTTGACAACAGAAGAAATTCAACAGCTTAAAACAATCTTTGTTTATGTGAGGTTAAGAAACATGTCAACAACTTTTCAGTTACCCTAATGCATTCCTGTATTCACCAGTACTAGGCCATGGCTTTGAAGTGTCTTGCCAAAGGACATTTTTATGAAACCAGTGGTAAATGAGTGATTCAAACTCTAGACCACTGATTATTAAGACCACAACCACTTGGCCAAGCAGCACCCTTCAGCATTACTAGGCTAGGGCTCTGAAATATCTTGTTGAGGGACACTAACAAAACCCACGGTACTGTTGGGGGAACCAACTTCTAAGATCGCCACCTTCACAGCCGGGACAAGCACTCTGACCCTCTTGGATCCTTTTTGACAAAGGGGATAAACAAGGTAACAAATAATTTCTCCTTTTTGCCTTATGCTTTCTGCTTAATTTGGCATTTACATATGAACTTCATCTTAATTGTCTGCTTGCTTTAAATGTAGAAAGGTTAGTACATTGTTCAAAGAGGAATGGATTTCCCTTTTATATATATTCAGGATTGAACAAGTACAGTCAAACTTGCGTTAAGAGGCAAGCCTATTGGACAGAGTAAACTGGCTGTTTAAGACAGGTCAGCTGCTTAACACAAATTGATTTACACTAAAAATCTAACAATGGGACTTTCTGTAGTGGCTGTTTAAGGCAGGTTGGCTGCTTAAAAGGGTGGCTGCTTAACACAAGTTAGACTGTATTCATGTCACTTTAAATCAAAGTATTAAGTCATTATTTTCTGCAATCTTATTGGTCAAACATAGCTTGAAGGTGTTTTTTTTTGTATCAATCATTTTTCTGGGGAAGCTTGCTCAAATCTTATAGGTGCTTGTTCACAGATTTGAGGTTAGTTGGAAATAAACATTATAATTATAATGTTTTTGCTTTAAAACTGTATGTGATGTTTTATGAGACATACTGGAGAATAGCCATTGGAAATAAAACTAGTTTGTATTGAAGTATTTAGAGCCTGTATACAATGAAAGGATGTATTCAGATCCAAAAGCATTCCAACTGTTTTGTAATTTATCCCATTCTGTCTCCGCATACTTAGATTTATTGCAAATTTATGAGTCAAATTTACTTTCAGTAGCTATTTTCTATCAAATATTATACTGCCATAGAAAACCCGTATTGTTTCAAGGACATATTATGTGTAAAGAAGCACCTTAATGACTATGTCAAAAGAAAAAAATTAAGAATTCTACAACTAGGTTCTGATAATCATTCTTCAATGCTGGAATCCAGTCTGATAGCTTAATTGGTAAGAGCGCCTAAGAATTTCTTGGGAGGTTCTGGGTTCAAATCCCAGTCAGACTTTCTGGCATGTTGACATAATGTTCTTTCAAATTCATAGAATTGTTAAAAAACAAAACCGAACAGAAAATTAATCTTGATATGCAGTTCTCATTGTTCATGTCTTAAGAAATACTAAATAATATTGTTGGTAAAGACAGCTAGTGGAAAAAGATGGATAAAGATTACTCAACTAAAAGGCATAATATTAATTTGTAACAAATTGTTGAGAGAGTATACAAATGAGGCATTGTTATAAAGCACAAACATATAAACACCACAACAGATTAGTGAAAGGCTGTTTTTTTCATTGATCGAATGTGATTGTTTATAAGGTTTTTAACCCTGTATTGATAAATTTTCCAGTAATGGCTTTCACTGATTCATCAGTGCTAAGCTAGGGCTCTGGAGTGCCTTGCCAAAGGACACAAAACCAGAGTTAATAATGGCTTAATCCCGGGACCCACAAGTTCTATGATCACACCCTTAACTACTGGGCCCAACAGTTGTATGTAAGTGTGTCTATCTCTTGGCTCTATTTCATACAATGGTGACAGCAGTTGGATTAGAGCTGTAATGGCCATGTTTTATCTATAGGCCAGGACTAGGGAAGAGTAAAGGAAACAGCTTCTTTAACTTTTTAAAGGGTACAGCAAATGCTCTGCTAAGAGTCTAAGGATCAAGATAGCATATACAATTTACATAATTTATTTATCTAACTATTCCTTTATTTATTTGAATCGTGTTTAAAGCCGTATTTCTATTTTTCAGTTGCAAGTATGTAACGACTTCCCTGGATCCTCCAGTAATAGGCTACAAAACCAGAGGTGTCAGTTCGGCTCAAACCCAGGACCCTAGAGTTCTAAGTCATCCACCTTAACCCCTGGGCCATGCAGGACCCTTTAAATATTCAACCCATCAAAGTTCAATGATATCTATAACATTTCAGTCTCATAATGCTCAAGATTGATAATAAAACATTTTAAATCTTTTTATTTTATGTAGAATGGTGTCAATTCAATTATGCATAAATAAACTTATAAATTTGAATAAAATCTATCCTAAAACTTTGAAGTGGATGAAAAAAATAAAAACATAAAATATTTTTAATTCATTGTTCAAATGAATACAATGTCATAGATCTAGTTTGTATTATTGAATCATTCATATCCTTTGTGGCGTTGTGTTAACCAACAGGGATTTGAGACTTGAAAATGCCTGTTCAATTTCCAATTAACGGCTTTAAATTTCACTAAGTTCTCTGAATAAGTAAATGCACTATTGGCTTGATTTACCTAATAAATTGTTGCAAACAGCATCAACTTCAATAAAACAAGGCAAAGACCTTGGTTATACCATATGCTCACCTATTCTAAATATTTGAAGGGAGAAGGGACAATAGTCAGACAAATTTTCAAAACCAAACCTCCACCTTGCCAATGCTGAATGATCATCTATTTTTCTTACATGCCCTTTAAAGGTAATGAATGCGGAATAATAACCAAAGATTTGTTTGATTGTTTATGTGGTGTTTAGCACTGTGTCAACAAATGTTCAGTTATGTTACAGTTTTCCTGGATTAACCAGTATTAGGAAATGGCTCTGAAGTGTCTTTGCCACAGGACACTTCCACAATAACCACAGAATATATGAAATATTTATATATTATATTGCTAATTGTCTCATCTGTGAAAAAGCACCTTAACAAATTGTGTGATTTATCAATTGGCATAGATATTGTGTCAAAATTGTTCAATCATCATGTACCTTTTCTCAGTTTGTAACAACCTTTTTAATTGCTGTCTGCTGATTAGTTGTATACGAGATATGGTCAACACCATACCAATATATAGCAGAATAATCTGATTCAAATGACAAGGGGAGAAAATTCATAAATATGAGCAATGTATCTGTTTGTCAATTCTGTTTCTTAAAGGTTTCTGCCGCAGATATGTTCAAGGGACTATCTAACAGAATGTGTTGAAAGAGTAAAATATGTTAAAAAGATCATTTAAACACTCCTCATCATTAAATATATAACCATTTTTAATATTTACATTTTGATTCAAAGATGTTAAACTCCTGTTTTTAGTGAAGAATTATGAAAAGGGCATTAGGGCCTTCAGTGCTTTGATTAAAAACTTAATGGGATGCGATCAAACGCACCTTGAAGCGTCACATGATTAGTAAAGAATCATTTCAATTGTTTTGGAGGACAGAAATAAGAGGTTGTTTACAAAATAAACTGTCTAAACCATTGACTAAATCTACATCAAAAAAGACCGTCATTACCAAAGCATCTTGTCACAAGTAGCTTGTAATCCTTTGGTAATGACATTTTTGATAAGTATTCATAAATATTGGAGTACAAGGGTGGCAAAATCAGTTGTTAGTATTGCCCAGTTTATCAAAATGAGGGAATAAAGTTGTTGTCATTGTGGTTTCATAATAAACATCAACTGCTTTAACTTTTTCAATAGTCTACGGAACCAAACACGGTGGAAACATTTCATACATGTCATTTGTTCTGTAAAAAACCCTATACCTGTTTCAATTTGTTTAAAGCAAATCATATCAGAAATTAGGAGAAGTCATTACTTTCCACAATTACCAATGAAATACTTCAAAATCAACCAGCGATTATCAAATATTGATGTTTGAAAATAATAGCTCATGATGAACAAACTTCCATGGCCAAAAAGCATTTCAAGCATTGAAACTACATTGGCATTTTGTATTTTGGATAAGGTTAAATACATAAAGACTAAACAAAATACTTGCGACAAAGTGAACATTTCCTCACAATGAGAAAATTATCAGTTTGAGTGAATATTTCAACAAAGAAAATACAATAACACAGTCATTTTTAGGTGTCAACCCTTTCTTATTTTCTGAGACATTTGCAGAAGAAGGTATTAAAGCATCTATTAATTAGACAAAGTTTTATGTTTGAAAAAAAGGCATATATATCAATAAAATTTTAAAACCATTGATACAAAATGAATTTTCCTAACAGGTGCATTTGTTTATGACGGGTTTAATGCTGACTCAACAGTATTTCAGTTATTGCACAGCTTTCCTAAATTCCACAAGTACTAGCCAGGGCTCTGCAGTGTCTTGCCCAAGGACATTCCACCCAAAATCCCAGAGCTGCTGCTGAAGATTGAACTCTAGACCCTGTGTTATTAGTCCTACACCTTAACCACTGGGCCACACAAAATCCTTTAATCCATTACCAAACAATAACGACTTTTGTTGCAGATGACTCTGGAAAACACTGTGGGAAAAGGAGAAATTGCTCATAATGAGCAATGGCTCCTTTTCCCACAATGTTTTCTACTCTATCAGATGATTTCTTTCAAATTTTATCTAATTTTGAAATGTCATCTGCAAGCTCTTAATTTGGGACAGGTTTGGTATAGGGTTAAAAGGTACAAGATCTTCTTGTCTAAATGTTAGCAAACAACTTCCTCTGAAAAGTCTCATTATAAAGAAAAGGTTAACTATTCACTGTGTTACAGACAAAACTTGAACTTACCACAGTAAAATAGGTGATGAAGCCTTGTACAGCAGTCCAATTAAGTCAAAAAATCAGCTCTCTCTATCTCTCCGCAACTATGAATCCAGGGAGAGGATTTCAATCAGGTGTAAGACGAGAAGAGGTATCTGTAAAAAGAGAATTATTCATCTATCAAACAATTTGAAACTTATTGTTTTTTATTTCCATCAAACTGCAACAAACTACAAGGTTTAATATCTCAACAAGAGCTGGTCCACAGACAGTATGCTATCTGTACTTGTTTATCATTAGCATTGCCCTACAACACTGTCAATTCCTCGGGCCAGTGACCAAAAGTTTTCCCATAGGACAAGTAGATTTTAAAACGAGCATGACCTGCCAGACTAATTGAACTAATACATTAACAGAATGTTTATCATAATTTACATGTTTAATATCTTCTTTGCTGAAGTGCTATGCCACTGGATGCTCCCATAAAACCAGAGGTACTAGTACGGTGGGGCTCAAACCTAGGGTACCGTTTTACTAAACAGTTTATGCTTAAGATTTGCGTTTAGTCTAAAACAACAATTCCTCTTATTTCAATATTGGACGCTTCCAATGAAGTGCCACATTGCAACATTGTACTTTCATTGAAGATACTATCCATGTTTATCAATTATGACTTACGCAAACATTTTCCGTACGTTGTTTAGTAAAACGGTACCCAGGACCCCAAAGTTCTAAGACCCCCATCCTAACCACTGGACAAGACAGGACCCATCAAATCTATAGATTCATTTATAACTTTGTTACTTAGCTTACTAATTCCTTTAATTAGCAGAGGGGACTTTGGTTCCTGTATGAACTACTTATTTTTTCTAAAGTTGGTTTAACTAAACTGCTACGAGTTTAAAAGCATGGCGAATCTCTGAGAGTTTGAGGCATGTATCTTGAAAGCCTTTTTAGTTATTTCCATTTATGACTAAGTTTTACCACAAAAGTTTGTCAGAGGCATTGTTTCTGCAAACAATTGTGCAAGAGTAACTTGGACTTATTACATATATTAATTTTATGCTGATAAGCAAGTTCTGAGATTATTTTTTATCATAAAGCAGTTTTGTTCTTGTGGGAAAACATAATTATGGAGATTTTGGAAGAATATTGCGCAAAACAAGAAGAGTGTGGTTAGATACAGAAATAAATGCACAGACCCCTGTGATGTAACTGGAATAATGTTGCAATGGGTTTACGGTAGAATACCCATAATCCACCATCTTAAATTTCTTTCCTTTGTTGGATTACCTTGGTCGTACGTTTTAGGTGGATTTTTTTTCAAACTTTTTTAGAACAACTAATATGTACCATTGCTTTCCAACTATGCACCCATATTTCTACCTCACAATTTATATTAAAAAAATATTTCAATCTAGAATATTTATTTGGCAATGTGTGAAATAATACTGGTAAAGTACTACAACTATCACTAGTTTCTGATAATAACATTTTTTTGTCAGTATCAAATAAGTCTGACTCTTGAAACTTTCAGAAGATTTCTCAAATTTGAAAGGCACCTGGGACACTCTGACCCCTAATTGCATTTTCCGAAGTAAATCCTTGCTCAATATGAGCAATTCCTACTGACAAATATCAAGTTTCAAGTAGATTTACTAATCTTAAATAAAAATTTTTTAAATAAAATGTTTTAAGAGCCTTTAAATTTGAATATACACAGAAAACAGCTAAATAATCACTGTATAAAAGATGAAACTCCAACTTACCACTGTGCAACAGGCGAAGAAGCCTTGAACATCAGTCCAATCTCTTCAATTGTTCAGGTCTATGTCTCCTCCTTCATTGTAGGTTATGTATAATGGTGAGCTCGAACTTTGACATAGCTCCTTTGTCACACAATGTCATGTGTATCATTTTGTAGGGAAGTCATTCCAACCAGGTGGTAGATGAAATACCTGTCAATACAGAACAAACAATCTTGCTTTAGATTTAAAACAATTCATTTAATGGTATTCATTTATATGGGGTTTACATTGCACCATCATTATTTCAATTATGTTGCAATGCCCAACTTTTCATGATGGAGCAAGACCCCATTCTCAACCAATAAGTACCGGTCAAGCTGGGTAGAAACATTGGCGTTCTGTTAGTCAGACGGGAGACTACCTCTGGCGAAATCCAAATGTGGTCACCAGAATTCAGACCCACGCAGAAAGGGGCCATGTGATTTCAAGTTGTGTACACTATCCACTAGGCCACTGAGAATTTAAAACAGAAGCATTCTTACATGCCAACGAACCAAGGCAATAGTTTTAAGCATTTACAAAAGTATTCAAGCTGTATTATATAAGTCATATCCCCTTTCCATGCTCCACATACTTTGCACAGCATCCTTAGAATTCTAAATAATTCCAGCTCAATTAATTCAAATTTTCAGCCTGATAAGGCCTTCGTCAGGAGAACCTTTACTTAAAACTACATTTTTGTTTACAGGCTAAGAATTCTTTAAGTCACTTTTAGCTTTCTCACAAAAACACAATACTTATTTGTAGAATAGTTATAAATTGTCCAAATACAACATGCTTAAAATGTTAATTCCAATTCATTACATGTTTTAAACAAAATTGCCCAAGCCATGCCTTGAACTGTCAAATGTTTTAAAGTGACACAGTGCAACAATTTCAAATTTTACAATTAAGCCTTGATTCGAGATTGTGGCTAAACCCAGTCTTTGGCAAAGACATAAAATTCATGATTTTCTCCCACTATAATGATAATCGAAATGTTTTACATATGAATTAAACTTTTTACAGAATAAGCTTAGTCCGTAAACAAATATTAAACTTTACATTGCGTCAAATCCTGTGAGAGCTGATAAAAATTGTTTTTTTTTAACCATTCTGACACAAAGACGGGTTGCTCAATGTTAGCAAATTGTCTTTTAGCAAGAGTGGATTTTAGATAACACATAAAGCAAAAGCCTTTAACGATAATAAGACAAAACTTACCACTGTCCAACAGATGTGGAAACATTTTACAGCAGCAAAATTTAGGTCAATGTTCTTGTCTCTCTATCTCTCCTCCCCAACTGTTAGTGAAGCCTCAAGGAAAGCTTGAATTTTGACATTGTCAAAGTGCCTTTGTCTCACAACGTTGGTCTCTAACATTTTGAAGGGAGAAAATTCAATCAAGGTGTTGGGTAAGGCATCTGTAAATAGAGAAGACAATCTTCATTGAAATTTGAAAAAGGATCATCTACCTGTCCATCAACCATCGTTTTTAAGTTAAGGTATATTACCCATAAGCCGCCATTTTTAATATCTTTCCTTGGTCATATTACTTCGTTCTCTGTTTACAGCGGTCAGGGCCGAACTATACAGTGTAAAGCCAATAATTCCGGCCAGGACCAATGTATACCGTGAATAACAAAAGTAATCGAATGAAGGAAAGAAATTCAAAATGGCGGCTTATGGGTATTCTACCTTAAAGCCTTTACATCATTATTCCAGTTACATCACAACAGTCTGTGCATCTATTTCTGTATCTAACCACGCTACTCTTGTTTTGCACAATATTCATCAAACTCTTTCAAAGTCACTGTCTGTTTTCCCACAAGAACAAAACTGGTTTCTAATGATAAGATACAAAAAAATGTCTCTTTAGATTTGTAATGAACCGGGCAACTAAACCTCTAAAAGACATCCGATCAGTGAAAAACACTGTCATCCACTGATTAGTTGTGTAAAGTAGTGCAACAAACAAAGCAAATTAACCTCTCACAGACACAATCACATCCAATCAGTGAAAAACACTGTCATCCACTGATTAGTTGTGTAAAGTAGTGCAACAAACAAAGCAAATTAACCTCTCACAGACACAATCACATCCAATCAGTGAAAAACACTGTCATCCACTGATTAGTTGTGTAAAGTAGTGTAACAAACAAAGAAAATTAACCTCTCACAGACACAATCACATCCGATCAGTGAAAACGCTGTCATCCACTGATCAGTAGTGTTCTCTATTTCTATACCCACATGTTCTCTATAAACAATGCATGCATAAGGTTCTAAAATTTGCATAGACATTCCACAAATGTTACATTTTTGTTGCATGTGTTAAACAATTTGTGGCCCATCGCTAAGGTTTGAGCTGTGGTCCATTGTATTCAAGCCATTGGATCAGACATGAATTCAGGATTAGCAGTGGTATGGTGATAACTATAGGAAAACCCTGATAACCAAAGTTACATTCCTGATTAGGTTCAATTTAAGTCTTTGACCTAGACATAAATTCTATGACTTTCTCATATTCCTATAGTATTAACCCTTTCCCAACCAACAAATCTTCAACCGTCCCAAATTGAAAGAGTTTGAAGACATTTTAAAATGTGATGAAATTGAACAATATTTTTCAAAAAGAGCAGAAACCTTGTGGGAAAAGGAAAAATTGCTTGGTGTGAGCAATTCCTCCTTTTCCCACAATGTTTTCTAAAGTCGTCTGCAACAAAGTAGTCAAATGTCGTTATTGTTTGGGAAAGGGTTAAATAGTGTTTTACAACCAGCCATTTTTTCACTATATAGCCTAGTCTGATTAGTGGACCCATTTTCAATGGCAAAAAAAGTGTTCATTTTCCCAATCATGTGTAACAGAATTCTCGATTACTAAATAAAACCCTGTCATTATATTGATCTTTGAGAGATGAAATAAACTCAAAATGAGTTGATGTAAAAACAGCCCTGGTCATATTATTACTTTCCAGTAAGCAAAAAAGATCCCAGCTTTAGCAACAAATAGAACCTTATAATAATCAAGAAGTTTTCTTTCTGGAAATTTGTTTGCTATAATGGATAGTTCACTTTTTTAATTGATCAGTGTGTCACTTCCATTCTCTTGAACAATCAGATACATCAATAAACCCAACAAATTATAAGGGTCACTAATAAACATTCATTAACATTTCATATCAATTTCAATAGGAGTTATATTAACTGACCAATAAAGATTCTTGCATGTGATGACACTTTTGATGATTACGAAGTAAAATGCAACTTTATTAAACTACATGTACAAACTCATGCTATGTTTGAAACAAACTTAAAGGTCATATTTCTCGATAAACAAAATTTTCTTTAATTATGGTTTTTGAATAAGGTTATGGTTTCGTTATGACGGAGGTAATGAATTTTTTCTCATACAGAAGCGAAAAATGTTGTTTTTGACTACTTTTATTCACCTTTATCGATTTTTGTGAATGACTTATCTCCCTTGTTGTGACGTCATTTGTGCTTCAAAGTCATATGAACTATCAGTAAGAAGAATCTAGTTCTCAGTAACGACGGTGTTTTTGCACAAATTTCGGACATTTTAAGCGTTGAATTGTGTTTTGGGAAACGTAAATTGGATATTGAATATGGTATTTTGACAGGTCTTCTGGTGTTATTCTGCTTTTGGTAGCAGGGATGCGAGTTTCTCCCGTTTTCCGACGAACATAAAAGCTGCAAAAAGTTTCGATAAGTAAACTGGACCGTGTTTACTTTACAAATAAGCAAAAGATATATTCCCCAAACAAGAACAGTAGGCTGTGTTACTTTCACTTCGAAGACGGCAAGTTTACGCATTGTTAGGCGTTTTCAGAGAATTGATTTTATTGATCTTTAAATGATCGGACTCAATTCAAAGTAATTTATACAGGTGAAGACGCTTCAAATTCATTCTACTTATTGAGTAACCGTTATATTTCCCTGAATTGATGTTCGTGATTAAAACAATTCCTGACTGTTAGTTTGGGGTGTTAGAGCCTCGTGTAGTCTTGCTAGATCTTTATATATAATTTGCACTGTGTAAATGTAGATAAATTCAAGAAAAGGATAAATCACGTTGATAACACCTTTTTTGAAAGTTAATTTCCTTGAATGACTCTCTTACTCGCCAAGTGAGTTTTGTTTAGAACAGTTTAACTATGCTACATACTTAGTCAGGAATACTTAATTAGGCTGCTTTACGATTATATTACGTAAGAATTCAAAGGGTTGCAAGAATATGTTAATTTCATCCAACATCATAAGTTATTGTATTGTCATGTCTTTGGGTTTTAAACGCTTAAATGCATCTTGTTCTTATTTGCAAAACTTGTTTTATGTTTTAATATAATCGTAGAAACGTTGCCATTGTACATAAATGAGACAAAATAAAAAATGTACGTTGATTGCTATGATAACAAACTGATTAAAACAAGCAAGTTTCTTTTATCTGCCGATGTCTTTGAATGAAAATTCAAAATAATGAATATTTGATATCCGCAAACTGTCTCTGGACTCATCAACGCAAATGATAATGGGTTCGATCTTAACTTAAGCGTCTGCTTTTCGGAATTATTTAAATCACACACCTCATTTTTTTGCCATTGGTGATATTGATATAAATAACGTATGTCACACTAAAATTCAGGTGTTCAAACATGATTATTACAAATTTATATTGATAATTTAGTAATAAGATCACTAGATATATAATTTACACATTTTAACATAATCTCTTTGTTTACAATTTAATTGATTATTGTCAGTTTACCTCACATAGAAAGGGTCAATCAACAAACATCGGACATTACAAGGATTAAGGGTCGTGATGCAAATTAACACCAATCTGCCACATTTGCACAGTATGTTTCAAGTCTCAAGCCCTTTATTGTTTAGGCGAAAGATAGCCTCTGGCGTTAATCTCTTAAATATCTCTGTTGTTAATTAACAAGTCTGACACGTTCTGCTATTCCAGACATGAAATAACAAGCGGCAAATCTCACACTTTCAATGCGCGGCAATTAAATTTATCTAAAAAATCCATTGTTAAGATATAACCAATTAAGACCAAACTCTCACAGGATGTTTGGATTAATAAGGTGTCAGTACATATTTATCTCTCAATGTGACTTACGTTGGATACTTTGTCGTTATGATATTCAAAGAAGTGAACATGTTGTCTTTTCTATTAGAATAGTTTGACACTTCAATAAGTATATGATAATCAGTATTCACCAAAACGGTATTAACTCTATGTTTTCAACAAAAAAACGTTTTAACATCAAAATCAAGTTTTGTCAAATTGATATTTAAATTACAAAATCATAAAAAATAAATTCAAATATGTTTATTTAAGGTTGTAAGTAAAATAAACTATGACGACTTTTTTGTTTTAGCTGTTAATTATTAAACCTTTCCGAAAATTAAATGCTCAATATGTCAAGACTACTTACACAAGAGAAAACGATCATAAATGTAAAGTGAATATGAAGAACAATTCTTAAGTCAAAACAGTTGATCTAGAAAGACGACATCGGAATCAATTTCGAAATCATAGACCTCTTACTGGGGATTGAGTTACTGGAAAGTTGCCGGATGATTTTAACAAATACTCTTGAATGTGCCAGTGTTTAGTTTTGAAATTTGGATGTGTGGTGAAAATGTGAGTTAAAGGATAACCTTCGTATCACAAGTAAGTTGATGTGTGGTGAAAATGTGAATTAAAGGATAACCTTCGTATCACAAGTAAGTTGGGTTATAATACGGTTTGTTTGTTCGCAATTTATGATCTTCTCCCGTTTCATTTCATGTATTGATAAGACAATGGAGGGTGAATTTGACAGTCAATAGTTATACGATGTACGGTTTTAAGACAATTCGTTTATTCAGATCTATGTCTTTGTTTACTACTCAATTAAAACCTTTATGCTAATACACGATCATTGACGAAAAAGTATTCGTGTTTTTTTTTCAACAAATATTAATAAAAATAGCTGTTTTCACAAATATCTTCAAAATTTCAAGCCGATTCTTACATATGAAAACATTTACAAATCCTTGCAAATTTACGCGTTATGTCACTTACTCTTTTGTTCAGAAGAATATTCTTATAATATGAAACATATTCAATAAAAGAAATGCACTGTCAATCCAAACATTGACTTACGGACTGCTATTTCGAGGAAAATCGTCCCACTTTCAAGACGTTCCTTTCATATGAACGCATTGACATATCCTTGTAAATTCACGCGTTAAGTCACTAATTCATTTTTTTCAAATGACTATTCTTATAATATGAAAAATATCCAGTATAGAAAATTCACTGTCAATCCAAACAATGACTTAAGAATCATTTATTTCAAGGAAAATCGTCCAAAGTTCAAGTCGTTCCTTTCATATGAACAGCTTTACGCAATGACAAATCCATGCAAATTCACGGGTTAAGTTATTTATTTATCTTTTTTCAAATTGATATTCTTATAAAATGAATCATATTCAATAAAGAAAATGCGCTGTCAATCCAAACAATGACTTTAGGATCGTTTATTTGAAGAAAAACACCACTTCTAACCAGCGATCACTCTTCACGCCCTTTACATGGCGCATTCAGTGGATCACGAGTGACGTCACAGCAAAGGGAAGTAAGTCATACGAACTTTTATTAATCGGTGCGCTATGACGGTGATTTATGACGTAATGCGTTATGCTAAAATGTTGCAAATAATTTCAATGTGATTCTTTTACTTCATATTTTAATTTTATGAAATAAACCCAACCTGTACATATGACCTTTAAACAAAGGAGAACTCACTCTTATCATAACAGTGTTTTCCAAAGGCTGAGTAATTGCCTTGTTTTCACAGGCTGACTAATAGTTCTTAATATGTTTTCATAGACATGATGAATGTCAAATAGGTTTAAAAGACTAAATGAGGATATGTATGACTGAATTGTGGAAATGTTAACACAATTGTTTATAGGTTTTTGTTCACAGATGTGAAAATATTTGGAAGTTAAAAATTAATGTCTTTTAAACTGCACAACAGCCTTACTCGATAGTTCAATGCACGACTAATTGGCAAGTGCTTCATAAACATGAAACACCTAGTATAGTCTAGCACTGAACCCTCATACGGTTGTATAATCATATGCACTAAAGAATAGTCATTGGAAATAAAATTAGATTGCTTTTGATATCTGTGTATAAAGTGAATTAACATGAATTTTAATCCAAAAGCGTTTCATTGCTTTTGATATCTACCACATATAAACTGTACATACCTAGATAAATTGATGCTTCCTAAATTGGTTATGCTTTCAATACCTAAATTTGATTGTATATCAAACAACAATACAAAAAC